>CADEHL010001244.1:52500-368581 GCA_902827135.1 Harpagifer antarcticus
GCGGCGTGCGTTGTCGCCTGCCGGCGGGGGGGGCTGAAACTCGACCAACAACCAATCACATGAATCTCCCGCCCCAGACACACAAGCATGCGGTTTGATTGGCTAGAGCTTGCGCTGGCATATGATTCGATTGGCTGACGCCTCCGTCGAGGCGGCAAAAGTAGAACATCTACTTTTGCAGCGAGCACCGCGAGAGAAGCTACGCTTTGCTCCCACAATGCAGTTCGGCGAATCGTGACGTCACCCCATTCAAAGTGAATGGGCAGAAGCGTTGAAGCGGCAACGCACGCCGCCGTGTGTAGGGGCCGTTACTCCTCCGTGGCGATGAAGGCTTGCGTTAAAAAAATAATAAAAAACATATTTGTAAAGTGGAGGGACACAAACGGGCTTTCGAAAAGTGCGGGGGACATGTCCCCCCCCTGTCCCCAGTGGGAATTACGCTATTGTGTGTGTGTGCGTCAAGTGCAATAAATATATAAGCAAGTTGCAACACACAGAGTGAAGCTCTGCCCTCATGTGCTGTAAAGGCTGGCACCACTGTTTTGTGTATTTTATACATTTTGGATTTGCTTGGCGAGCTATTTTTAGAACATGCTCGGCGGGCGACTCACGTTGCCCCTGTGGGCGACTCACGTTGCCCCTGTGGGCGACTCACGTTGCCCCTGCGGGCGACTAAGTGCCCGCGGGCACCGCGTTGGCTACCCGTGCCCTACACTAACCCTCATGAACAAACAGATGCTCTGTGCAGATGTCGTGCCACTGGTTCATATTCTCTTTGATTATTCTAATGGTTTTTGAGCCATGACAAGAAGCATCAGAGTTACGACTGGGTTTTATCGTTTTTATCCTATTTTCCAGAAGCGCCTTTAGCTAAATACGCGTTCAAATCAAATCAAATCAAGTTTTATTTATATAGCACATTTATAAACGATTTTAGGTGGAGCCAAAGTGCTGTACATATAATAAAAATAGCCTACAGTAGAAACACTTTACAGCAAATACAACAGCACAGATTGTTCAGAATATCAGTATGAGAACAACGACACCCTCTGTCCTCAGACCCTCTATCCTTAGACCCTCTGTCCTTAGACCCTCTGTCCTTAGACCCTCTATCCTTAGACCCTCTGTCCTTAGACCCTCTGTCCTCAGACCCTCTGTCCTTAGACCCTCTGTCCTTAGACCCTCTGTCCTTAGACCCTCTGTCCTCAGACCCTCACATCGTACAAGGAAACACTTCCAGAGAAACCCCACAGTTTAAAGGGAACATGGGAGAAACCTCAGGGAGAGCAACAGAGGAGGGATCCCTCTCCCAGGACGGACAGACGTGCAATAGATGCCGTGTGTAAATCCAAGAGATAATACATTTGACAGCAGATAGACCGAATGTTAGGAAGTGCATGTGTCTGTAATGAGAAGATGAATCCACGAGGATGTTAGCTACAATCCTGTGGAAGCCATCAAGGAAGCAGCATGACGAGACCCAAGGCAGGACCGCAGAGACAGGTTCAGCCACGACCCGAAGTCCACGACTTAATCCAGAACTCAGGATAGAGGATACAGGACACAGGACTACAGCAAGAGGATCAGCCTCGACTCCGGATCCCGGCGTAGATATAGATACAAAACAAGAAGAAAGATTTGGCTGGGTTCATCGGAACAAGAGAATACACAGACACAGACAGAGAGGGAAGAGGTCATTGGATAAAAGGTATTCTTGATAACCCTCTAGAAAGATCTCATGAACTTCCCCAATCTATCAAGACCCGAGCAGTTCTATTGGAGGATAAGAAACAGAGAGAGGGAGCACAACAACCTATCTCTTCGTCAGATGCACTCCCCCGCTTATCTAAGCGACTCTGTACCCCGTTACCCTCTACAAGGCCATAGACCAGCAGAGGGGAAATGGGGGGTGGGTAAGGGTTTTTAAGAATAAACCACAAGGGTCTAAAGGGAAAAAAGATGAAATATAAGGTACTATATTTTAAGTAATCCTATCTACTATTCCTATATTTGAATAATGTATAAACTATTTTAAAAATACTTTATGAAATCGTATGTTATGTTATAAACATTAAAATAAAGAACTAAATGAATGAATAAATAAATAAATAAATAAATAAATAAATAAATAAATAAATAAATAAATAAATAGATAATTAAACAAAAGCCAAAGAGAAAAAGACCCCCAGGGTCTGGGCCGACCTCACATGGAGGGGCAGAGTGTTCCAGAGCCTGGGGCCAGCCGCTGCGAAGGCTCGGTGCCCTCGGGTTTGAGCCTGGTCTTAGGCACTATCAACAACAGATGATCAGCAGACTTTAAAGCTCTGCCTGGGGTGCAGCGATGGAGGAGTTCAGCTATATAGGCCGGAGCCAGCCCATTTAGGGCTTTGAACACAAATAAAAGGAGTTTAAAATCTATTCTGAACCGAACTGGAAGCCAGTGCAGTGAGGCCAGAATTGGGGTGATGTGGTCGTGCTTTTTGTGGCCAGTCAGGAGACGTGCACCTGCGTTCTGCACTAGCTGCAGGCGTCTAATTGAGGCCTGGTCCATACCCACATGCAGAGCATTACAATAATCCAGTCTCGAGGTAACAAAGGCGTTAATAACCCTTTCTTGGTCTTTAAAAGATAAATACGACTTGGTCTTAGCCAATAGTCGTATTTTAAAAAAGCAGGTCTTGACTACAGTGCTGACCTACTTATCAAATTTAAAGGCGCTGTTGAAGGTCACTCCAAGGTTCATCACAGAGGGGAAGATATTTTTATTGAGGGAGCCCAGAATATCAACCGGGGAGACTGGAGGTTGGGGTCCAAAAAAGATGACCTCGGTCTTACTCTCATTGAGGGTGAGGAAGTTTTGGCTCAGCCAGGATTTAATCTCTGTTAAGCAGTCCTTCAACCGCTGTAGTGAGTTGGCATTTTGATTGAGAGGCAGATAGATCTTTACATCATCAGCGTAACAATGGAAGGGGATATTATGTTTTGTAAGAATTGAAACTAGGGGCAGTATGTACAATAGAAAAAGGATGGGGCCCAGAATCGAGCCTTGGGGAACCCCACAGGTAAGAGGGGCTTTGGCAGAGGAGAAGACACCTAACTGCACTGAGAAGCTACGGTCCGTCAAATAAGACCTGAACCATGCAAGGGCAGAGCCTGTGATGCCTGCGGACTGTTCAAGCCGTGACAACAGGATGCTATGATCCACAGTGTCAAAGGCAGCAGTTAAATCTAACAGCACCAAAACAGCTGGGCGGCCTGAATCGGCGGCTAGGAGCAGATCATTAAACACTCTTAAAAGGTCTGTTTCAGTGCTGTGCATGGGTTTAAAGCCAGACTGAAACTTTTCATGGATACCATGCGTGGTTAAAAATGACTGGAGCTGGGCGTAGACTACTCGCTCCAGGGCTTTAGATAAAAAAGGTAGCTGGGAGATGGGCCTGACATTTGCGAGAATGGAGGGATCGAGATTTTTCTTTTTAAGTAGTGGCTTAACCACGGCATGTTTGAAGGCAGCAGGGACACATCCTGAGCTAAGAGAAGTGTTTACAAGCAATAAAACACTTGCTCCAACTGATTCAAAAACATCTCTGAGAAGGCGAGAGGGAATGCTGTCTAAGGTGCAGTTTGTCGGCCGCAGGTGCTTGACTACTTAAATAAAAAATGTAAGAAATGTTGATCACTAAAATATGCTTTTGGACAGACAGACACACACACACACACACACACACACACACACACATGAGCACATTCAGACGAGGGAAGTTGTAAAATCCTTTAAGACTCATTCCTGCACCACTCTGTTGATGGTTAGCATTACATGTTACAGGTGTTATGGTCACCACCTGTGTACTTCAATCAAGCACGAGCCACCTGTTGAAATTGTGCAATCCATCCCAGATAAGCACTCTCACCTCTGAACTAACGCACACATCACGACTCACATGGGACACTTCAGATCACCTTCATACTACAATGGAAACATAGAAACCGAAAAGCTATTTTCGAAGTAAACGGGTCTGTCATCAGCTGGGTGAGGCTGGTGCATGTCTGGAGGAAGAAACAGAAAGTATTTACACAGCGAGCGTTCCTCTCATACTTCCAGGTTCTGTACATATGCAGATAGCATCGAGGAGAACCGCACCCTCAGCCGCCTCTGAGATCTGACCTGGGATCAGCTGCACATTCACAGGAACTACATCACGTATACAGTCACCTTTATTGCACATGGAGGGTGATAAAGGGGTATGCGTTTCAGGAGTTTAGTGCAATGATGGCTCAATGTGTGTGTGTGTGTGTGTGTGTGTGTGTGTGTGTGTGTGTGTGCGTGTGTGTGTGTCATCACAACCTGGATCCAAAGAGAGCTGCTATTAAAGGGACTGTCTACATACCGTGGTGCAAGTGTTGTCCGATCTTTAACTTAAATTAAAATAATACTTCATCATATGTCTGCTAATATTCCAGATGTTTGCACAAGGTGTTTGGAGGAGAAATTAACTTCATGTCTTTGGGAGTGTCTAAAAGTTCAAATATTCTGCAAAGATGTTAGAGACATCGATGTCCCTTTTAGCGGGAAACTTAGTGCACTTGGAATATATCCAAAGGACTTCAAACAGACTTCAAAACGAAGCCAAACGTTTGGACTTCGAGCCACGAGGCTGTCGCTCTGTGTTGGGAACATGTGGGTGCTAGTGTTGGTCTACCAGGGGTGCTCACGACTGGTCGGTCGTGCCTCATCGCGAGGAGATTCCCAGTCGATCGCGAGATGTGTCTAAAAATAGAACAGCAATATTCTGTTTTCTCGTTAATGTCCTATAACATAATCTTCCTGTGCCAGAATAATGCATTGAACGCATCAAAGCTTTGTGATTGGCCAGCGTGACCCCATGTGTCGGGGCGTGGCTGGTGGGCAGTGGGCACTATTTCGCTGACGTTGTCCGTGGCAACAGGAGTGACAGTCCGCGCACACACAGAAGAAAAAAGCCCAAAATATATAATGTTCACTCCGAGTGGGAGAGTGATTATTTTTGTATCTATTCCAATTCAAAGTCCATCTGTCTCATCTGCAATGCGAGCGTGGCTTTATCGAAGAAGGGTCATTTAGGAGCGGCATTTCAAAACAGTGCACGAGAGGAGGCCCAATCCCAAACCACTCCCTCGACCCTACCCCTCCGTGATGGAGTGAACTCCGTCTGTCGCCACACTCGCAGCCCAACGAGGCTCCTGCTGTCAGATGGAGGGAGTAAATACAGCAGCAAGCTTTGGGACGGCCTCCCCTCTCTCCCCTCTCTCCCCTCTCTCCCCTCTCTCCCCTCTCTCCCCTCTCTCTCTCTCTCCTCTCTCCCCTCTCTCCCCTCTCTCCCCTCTCTCCCCTCTCTCCCTGTTTTGAGCTGTTAATACACTTTTCAATCAATCAATCAATCAATCAATCAATCAATCACGGTGAAGTTGTGAAAGAAGCATTCCTGGAGGCTGCCGACGCGCTTTTGGGGGACAGTAAAAATAACAAGCATTTCAACAGGTTTTTGATATAATAAACACTCAAGTTAGATCCCGTTATTAATCAGCTGTAAGTTTGAGTTTCTTTGAACTTATTCATTATAATTATTGTACAAAATGGTATAAGAATGCAAACATTAAGATCTGTTCTGTTTAAATTGATTATAGTCTATTATCAATTCAGGTTAAGAAGCTAGTGTTGCCAGCATCCTATTTTAAAGGCATTTATTTTTATACTCCACTAAAATGCAACAAAAAAGGGTTTGATTCTATTAATTTTCTGTTTTATTGCACGTTGGCAGCAGATTCCTGAGCAGCTTCAGATCTGAGTCGTCTTATTAGGAAGCCTCATTTATACTTTTGTAGCAACACTATGTGTATATAATGGCAAAGAAAGAGTTCAGAGTCTTTTCTTTGTGGCAGCACTGTTCAAAGCTTCTTGAAAACATGACCCACTGTAGTGACGTGTGCATAAACTCCAACTCTGCATCAACAACACTGCTGTGTAACTTCAGTTAAACACTTGTATGTGTGTAGATTAGAAAGAGGTAAGATAAAGGATCTGCAGTATTTTATGGAGTATTCATCGTACAAAGGTCAGTTGTATACAAGTAGAAGTGTGTATTTTTCCTTGTACGATGTGAGGGTCTAAGGACAGAGGGTCTAAGGACAGAGGGTCTAAGGACAGAGGGTGTCGTATTGTCATACTGATATTCTGTACAAACTGTGAAGTCCACTGAGACAAATGTAACATTGTGATATTGGGCTTTATAAATAAACATTGATTGATTGATATTTACCTGGCTGTCAGTAATGGCTACGCCTCTCTGTTTGGACTGGTAGATCTCGGCAGACTAGCAACTTTAAAAGTAGCTCTCGGTTCAAAAAGGGTTGGGCCCCCCTGGGCTACACGGACTGACAGACATCGCTAAGGGCAAACAGCAGGACTTTGTTCAGAAGGAAACCTATGAACATTATGAGGGGCGGGAATGTGGGCCGCCGCCTCTGAAAGGGAATTAGGAATATTTTCTAATTAATTTGTTTTATGTGTACGCCATTTTAGTACTAGTGCAAGTTAAGGGTGTGTGTGTGTGAGTACATTTGTTTGTTCAAATGTAAAAATTGTTAAAGTAGTGAAACCAAAATGTTTCCACAACGGAAAGGGCTGCTATCCCAATACCTAAAGCAATCACGTATTAGCATCAAATTAGGCTTAGATACTTTTATTGAATTATAAGCATTAATAAGTTAATCATTCGTATTAAAGGTGGAGCTAACTTTAATACTGCCAGGTATATTAATTGCAGACATAATTTAGATGTTTTGTTTTAATGGTGTGAATAATTGGTATAATACTAACTAAAAATGTCAAATAAATGTAGTTGTGTATAAAGTGGAAGTACACAAGTGAAGTATAAGTACCTCATAATTTCAGTTGAGTTATTGATTGTGCACATGCATTCACATAATTTGCATTGCATAAAGGTAAATGTTTAGTCTCTAAAATATGAAGATATCTAGAGTTTCAGTTTTATATCAACTTAAGAGTGAACATCTTTTGGTTTGAAAATAACCAAATGTTGTTTCGAGGCATCACTTGTATCGAGGGTCACTTTTACGCATGTGTAATATGACACCTGGTGGACAGTGAAGGTAGTACCATGGATTTAAAGATCTCAGGAGACAACCATACAGGCTATGGAGAGCAGGGCCGTCCCTCCCTACACTACAGGCCCATCATGCAGACTGCGTGGGGCCTCACCTTGCGGAGGGGGGCTCACCTTGCGGAGGGGGGCTCACCTTGCGGAGGGGCGCTCACCTTGCGGAGGAGGCCTCATCTTGCGGAGGAGGCCTCATCTTGCGGAGGGGGGCTCACCTGAGCCGAAAATGGTTTTTGAAAGATCATGCAGTGCACTTCCAAGTTAG
Source organism: Harpagifer antarcticus (assembly GCA_902827135.1). Lineage (NCBI taxonomy): Eukaryota > Metazoa > Chordata > Actinopteri > Perciformes > Harpagiferidae > Harpagifer > Harpagifer antarcticus. The sequence goes on from CADEHL010001244.1 coordinate 59,923, forward strand.
GAGCTTAACGTCACTTTCAGTATACAAGAAAAACCAATACATTTGTAATTACCTAATACAAAACACAACTGTTTACATTTAATGTTTCTAATGCGTTTTATGCTCTTAATGGGAGGGTGTGGCTCAGTGGATAGTGCGCTAATCTTCAGATCACAGGGGCACTGGTTCGAATCCCACTGCAGTCAGCATGTCGTTGTGTCCCTGAGACACTTCAGCCCAAATTGCCCACAGTATTGAGTATGGAAGTCGCTTTGGATAAAAGTGTCTAAGTAATGTAATGTCTTTTATTTTTGTAAAGCACTTTGAATTGTGTTGAAAAGAGCTCTATAAATAAACTTGCTTTGGATCAAGTGTGGAGAACTTACAGGACAAAAAAAAGCAGCAATAAATGACTTTCAAGTGTGCGTTTTACTGCGAGAACTGAGGAGGCATGGGGTACCCACATAAATAAAGTAAATTAAATCGAGTATAAATATGTTAATATAACCTCCATGTTTTATTGCTTAAGGAACCCAGGGAACTTGTAAGTGATTAGCAAAGACCAGTGGAGTCAAACTCAAATACACAGTGGGCCAAAATGGGTACTAATCGAGGGCCGGGCTGGTTCAATGTTTATTACCAAACTTATTGAAATGAACTTATTGCATATTAAACCTGGAACTAACAAAGCTTCAATTATTGCCTATAAAAACATGTATTATTTAATGTTTAGTTGCATTCATTTCTTATGGCTCTATCTGCAGCTTTTCCAGAGTAATTTCTTATTACATTTTCCCACAGGCCAACAGCTTCAACAAAACTATCTCCCTCAAAGAACCAAACCTGCCCTGTTGTCGTGAGAGAGAAAGTGCAGAAGGAAGCATCCTTTGAACTCAGTGTGCTGCTAGCTCAGATACTTGGCATCTCATCTTGGGTACAAGGTCATCAAGGCTCTGAGCTGAGGAAGACCCTCAGGATGGAGTGAAGGTGTGCGTGCAATATCCAATAGGAATATTGCACGGTCCTGATTTGGACCCCAGGCCTTGAGTTTAACACGTCATAGACTGTATATGTATATATATATATATATATATATATATAAATGAACGGGGATTATGCATGTGTAGTTTGACACCTGGTGGACAGTAAAGGTAGTACCAGTGACTAGACACCTGGTGGACAGTGAAGGTAGTACCAGTGACTTGACACCTGGTGGACAGTGAAGGTAGTACCAGTGACTTGACACCTGGTGGACAGTAAAGGTACTACCAGTGACTTGACACCTGGTGGACAGTGAAGGTAGTACCAGTGACTTGACACCTGGTGGACAGTAAAGGTACTACCAGTGACTTGACACCTGGTGGACAGTGAAGGTAGTACCAGTGACTTGACACCTGGTGGACAGTAAAGGTAGTACCAGTGACTTGACACCTGGTGGACAGTAAAGGTAGTACCAGTGACTTGACACCTGGTGGACAGTGATGGTACTACCAGTGACTTGACACCTGGTGGACAGTGAAGGTAGTACCAGTGACTCAATGATAAAGGCGACTTTGTAACTAGCAGAAAATAACACAGAAACAGCAAATTTCTTTTTACGTTTTATTTTTGAAAGATCATGCAGTGCACTTCCAAGTTAGGAGCTTAACATCACTTTCAGGATACAAGAAAAACCAATACATTTTGTAATTACTGAATACAAAACAAAGCTAAACATTACTGAGGAATGTAACAAATTAAATAGTAATAGGGGGAAAGAAAAGTGTGCAACACCACTAACGCTGCACTGCAGATCTTAAAAAGGCTCGATAAGAGGTTGATGTCGTCTGTAACCCTGTCGTGGAAATACAAAAAAAATCTGGATCAAGTGTGGCGAACTTAAAAGACAAAAAAAGCAATAAATTACTTTCAAGTGTGTGCTATTTTACTGCGAGAATTGAGGAGGCATGGGGTACGGCACCAGCGGTGGGGGGTGCTGCTGAGGAGGAGCCTGGTTCTGGGGGAAGGGGAAGGGGGGGTGCCCGGCTAGTTGTGGGGCTTTAGCTAGGAAGGGCTGTGCCTGGAAGTTCTGGCCACCGAAGGCTCCGGATGGGGTGTTAAAGTTGGACTGTCCGTTTCCGTTGTACCCGGCTCCTCCTCCTCCGCCGCCGCTGTAGCCGTTAGCCGCCGCGGGGCCACCACCACCGCTAACGCTGCTGCCGTTTCCTCCATAGCCGCCGTTCTGTGAACTGCTGCTGCTGCCGCCAAAAGGTTTGCTTGGTCCGTTGTCATATCCTCTGCTACCGCTATCCCGGTCCCTAAAACTGCCAAAGTCACGTCTCCCAGAATACCTATCCCGCCGGTCGTCCCTGTAATCACCACCTCGACCGCCCCTTGAACGACCCCCCCCTGCAGGGAGAGAGAGAACAGGAGGTTTAAGAAAGAGACAACCATTTTGTTTTCAAACACATGTGGCACTCAAATATTTGTTGGTGGTTGAATTGACCCAAAAATATCAGGTCCCATTTTAGTTTCCAATCTCCTTAGACTATAAAGCCAATTAAACATTTTACTTGCTTAAGTGCAACTAGAGAAAGTGTTATGAGAGTTTCTTTGTGCCACTAATCTGATTAATTATAATTAGGGCTCGTCAACAAAACAGGTTTATGTGTTCCGGTCTTTTCGGCACAAAGTTGTCCATTGTTTTCGGGCATCCCTGTTTCCTAAAGCCGGGTCAATCTTAGCGTCCACTGGATTATACTCAGTCACTCTGACAGACAGGCATAGTGGCGGGAGGCTGAAGCTATTCTTCTATATTCAATATGTTCGAAGGGTGACTTGATATACTTAAGTATAAGATACATTACAAATCTACTGGATGAAGAGCATTTACGTTTGTGAAGTAGTATCTATGCTCACTTTTAGTTCAATGAAGTGTTTAGAACCAGATATTGTTTTGGGACAATTTGACCAGAAATAGTGATATAGAAGTGAATAAAAAGCCCCTCGAAAGTCCCAGAGCAAAGCGCAGCAGAAAGAGAGTGGCTGCACTTCACAGCACAGTTTCTGTATCTCACCAATTGGATTTACCTCCTCTGTCTTCCGCCATCTGGAGGAGCTTGGGGTTGATGGCCTGGTTGGCTTCGCGGAGCACAGCGATGAGATCACTGGCCTGGCGCATGTTGTTCGGAGTGAAGAAGGTGTAGGCCGTGCCTGTCTTTTGGCTACGAGCCGTTCTGCCAATGCGGTGGATATAGTCCTCAGAGTTGTTGGGGTAGTCAAAGTTGATGACAAATTTCACATCTTCCACATCTGTAAGATTGTGTTGCGGTGTGGCATAAAGGAAAAGCAGGACAGCACACAAAGAGACGTGTGCCAGCGCCACCACAACAACCAGATCAAAAACAAAAAGTTAGTGGAGGTCATGAGGTAGAGAAACGGCTGGCTAATATCCACAAAGCTTAGTAAAAAACTCTTTGGGGAGACTACGGTGGGAAAAGAGAACCGATGCACACTCCATTGGCTTCCAATCCAGTGGGATAATAAAATAAAAACCCTCCCCCTCACTGGCAGACCACCCTCAGAAAGAATGGATCAGAAGTCTTACCATTTTCTGGAGTATGCATTCACTAGTCCATTCCCATTGCAGCACACTCCCAAAACACTGACTCATTACTGCCTCCTAGTGTGCCTGAACTAGCACTACAGCAAGGTCCCATCTCTCTAAAGCTCACTGCAGTGTCTGTTGATCTGAACCAATTTTTTTCCAGACCCAGTGTTCTCATAATGTCTCTCGTTGGCAGGTCTCGACATGACTTTGAAAACGCAGGCGAGGGAGGAGTGTGAGCTTGGATTTTGTCCAAGTGTGTCCAACAACGAGCATGTCCCACTGTCACCAAAAGCGCCAGTAGTAAGCCATGTCATTTACAGAGGTGAAGAGGTATGGTATCGATCTGACAGAACTGCTCTTCGAAAGTTTTTTTTAAGAAACTTGCAACGTTAAAATCGCCACCCATGCTTTACAACGAGTCTACGCAACAGAAAGCACCTTCCAAATGACTCAAACAGCTTGCGATGCACGGTACATGCAAGACAATAGGAGACAGTGTAGCTGGGCTTTGAGCTGGGACGGTTACAGAGCCTGGGTGTGTGAAGCAGTCCAAACCATTGCCAGAGAACAGACGAGCTTTATGGGGCGGAACTGTGGCCAGCCCTCAACTCGCCCACCCCGTTTTTAGGCAGGCCAGCGCGTTATTATATGCTGCTCTTTTGGCCTGGTCACCTCTGTGTCTATCTGCACGACTGGGAGACCCGCGCCTCGCCAGTCAGGACACCTCCAAGAATCCTCCTTCCCCCTCTGGAGAACCTGGGCTTGTCATGCCAAGGCCCTGCCACACAGACTGCGCCTTCAGGTCAGGGGAGAAACTCAGAGAGAAGCAGAAGGAGTTACAGAAAGCAAACACTTTCCTCTCTTGTTTTTAAAAATGCATTAAAGAGTGGACGAGTGTTCAGGGAGGATACTGACCTAAACCCCTGGAGGCAACATCGGTGGCAATGAGAATCGGAGCCTTTCCGTATTTGAACTCTGAAAGACAGAATAAAAAAAAGGTAATTCAGACGATGTTTAATTATATATATATATTCTAGTTATTTGATGAATTCGATGAAGCAGTAGCTTACCATTGAGAACCCAGTCTCTCTCTTGCTGGCTTTTATCTCCATGGATTCCCATACCAGGCCATCTAAAGAAAAAGATTGAGGGTTTCATCGTTAGTCCGTGCAGGAACAAGTCAGTAAAACAGGCGAGAGAGAGTATGCAATGCTACTGTGATTAACCCTTCGATGCATAAGTGAGTCTTTTTTGACCCGGTGAGGTGGTTCTTGAAGTATCTTTACAATTACATTTTTTTATCATTTCATATTCTAGCTATTCCTCAAAAACATGTCATTCAAATTACATTTTAAGAAATTGTTGTTTTTGTATTACTACCCCATCATATTAGGGTCCATCACTCGTGCATCCAAGGGTTACGCATTTTCATGTCAACACTTACCCATCCTTTCTCATCCTCCTGGTGAGATCATCACAACGCCTCTTGGTCTCCACAAAGATGATGGTCTTGTTCTCCTTCTCGCTCATGATTTCCTCGAGCAGGCGGATCAGTCTGAAACAAAGACGGCGGCTTGGTCAGTACCAACGTACCAAGTCAACTTGAGTACCAATGTTTCCTTTGCATCTCTCACTACTTCCTAAATGCATGCAGTCTCACTTTGACCGCGAGTGTTTGTAAGAGTAAGAAAGTGTTCTAACAAGTGTCTAAGAAGAGTAACCACTCGTTCAGTTTGTCTCATCACTGATTGAGATTAGTCAGCCACTGTGTCGCTGCCATCTCACCCACAGCGATGGGTTAATATTCCCTTTCTACGACAACTCACCCTGTCACTGTTTAGACAAAGAAAGCGCTTTTTTGAAGGGGTGTTCCAAATGATTTATAGGCAAGTAAATTTAGCAAAGTAATAGTAAGAAATGGCACCAAATAGTTGGATCAATACATGTCTTTGGAAGTAGTGAATGATAATGAGATCTGAACTATACAGCACCAACTAATAACTAGATGATAATGGGCTTTTATTGTGTCCATCATGACTCACTTGTTTTCCTTCTCTCCGTCGTTGCAGACGTCCACGATCTGCAGGATGTTGTGGTTGGCACTGAGCTGCAGCGCTCCGACGTTGATCTGGACGTACTCCTTCAGGAAGTCTTCTGCCAGCTGGCGGACCTCTTTGGGCCAAGTAGCACTCCACATGAGAGTCTGACGGTCAGGCTGCGAGAAAACCGAGACATTTAGTACAACGTTTCCATCACTAACAAAGAACTCATGTCCCATGTATAGCTTCTCTTGGATAACTGGACATTTATATTCAGTTTTTAACTAGATACAATTTGTCTCATCACTGATTGAGATTAGTCAGCCACTGTGTCGCTGCCATCTCACCCACAGCGATGGGTTAATATTCCCTTTCTACGACAACTCACCCTGTCACTGTTTAGACAAAGAAAGCGCTTTTTTGAAGGGTGATCCAAATGATTAACTTGTTATTAAGGATGCTGAATGAAACGTGTGTGAAGCAGAAATCCTGCAATTCCAACCGCTGTGAAGGACCGGTGAGCGGCGCAAAACACACTTGGCTATTTTATCTACCTCTGGAACAAGCTAAACTAGTTATAAATATATTTATAGAGAGAGTAAAAGACAAAGAAAGAGCCCCATTAACTGAGTTTTAAATGGAAGATCCCCATAGGCCCCGCACACTCGATACCCTACTTCTAGGCCTCCCAGACGTACCCGGATTTGGTCGACGATCTTTCTGATCTGTGGCTCGAAGCCCATGTCCAGCATTCTGTCGGCCTCGTCCAGCACGAGGTAAGTGCAGCGGCGGAGGTTTGTCTTTCCGGACTCGAGGAAGTCGATGAACCTGCCAGGAGTGGCAATGCAAATCTCCACGCCTACAATGAGAAGAGTAACCATGAGAACGGCATTTTTGAAACATACATTTTTTTTCCTGGCTCAACAAAGGGCGTGGCTGAGGGACTTCTACATACTGCCAAGCCACTATATAGGTTCCTTGGTTTGTCATTGTAGCAAGTCAGTTTGTTGAGGTAACACCTGTTAAGATGAGGTCATGTGTATATGAAGTATTTTTCTTTTATACGTCTAGTTATTAGAGATTTTTCTTATAGTTTATGATATTTCAGTAAACTAAAAAATGCAGTTTATTTAAACCACTGCTATTGCCTTACTGCTTGGTCCCTGACAATTGGAAACACATTTTTTGTATTATTAGATTGAAAACTACACAATACCTCTTTCCAGGTCTCGGATCTGGGGTCCTTTCGGGGCGCCTCCATAGATACATGTGGACTTCAGACGTGAAGCTCTGCCGTATTCTGCTGCCACCTGTTGCACCTGCTGAGCCAGCTCACGTGTCGGGGCTAGCACCAAGCACTGTAGAGGGAAAACAACTTTAGGCATGCTTCAAAAAAATTCAAAGATGCACCCTGAGGCTACTTGTTTAATTTGTCTCATCGCTGATTGAGATTAGTCAGCCACTGTGTCGCTGCCATCTCACCCACAGCGATGGGTTAATATTCCCTTCTAACGACAACTCACCCTGTCACTGTTTAGACAAAGAAAGCGCTTTTTGGAAGGGTGATCCAAATGATTTATAGGTAATTAGCATGGGAAGTTCTGGGAATACTCACAATGGGTCCGTCTCCACGCTCCAGGAAAGGCTGGTGGTTGATGTGGACAATTGAAGGCAACAAATACTGTGGAGAAAAATACACGACAGTCACTACCATGAGCTAAACAAGTGTTAACAGTCATAGAGATTTACTATCTGAATATTAAACTTACAGAAAGAGTCTTGCCAGAGCCAGTCTGTGCAATGCCGACCATATCCTTTCCACTGAGAGCCAGAGGCCAGCCCTGAGCCTGGATGGGTGTTGGTTCAGTCCAGCCCGCTTTGTTGATCACATCCATCACATAGGCTGGAGAAAAGGAAAATAAATAAAAATGAATGTATGCAAACATTTCTGACATGCACCACAACTTTCTAAGCATCTCAAATGTATTTAGACTTCAGATAAGATGTATTTTTATTAATCCCAAAGTGGGAAATTGATTTATTGCGGCATCTCTAAGGCTTTGGACAAGATTAAAAAAAATTAAATATTTATACTTAACAGAAAATATATATATATATCTATAGAGTATGTAGAATAAAGAGTGTACAACATAAAGATTATAGAATACACTAATTAACCAACTCGCTAAAGAAGAATTGTTTAGGTGGATTGAAATGTAAAACGTTGGTCTCTCAAAAGAAAAAATATGAAAATGGGTTTATTGTATACTTACATGGGAAGCTGGCTTCGTGGAAATTGGCAATAGGATTTGGGCAATCTCTCCCCTTAATGGTAATGATTTTGGTCCGTCTGTATGTTTCAACTTCAGCCTGCAAGAAAAAAAACACATGTTCTTCAGCGATCATTGCATAACCTGAACACGTGCAGGAGGGAGTTATGTCACACTGCATTGCATGTACCAGACCACGCTGCCTGCCTACATACCGGGTTCCTGCGGGTAACATCGGGATGCTGTTGGTAGAAGTTCTTCTCAAACTTAGGGAGCTCATCCATGTTCCATTGTTTCTTCCTCAGCCTTTCTCCGGGGTTTCCGAACTTCCCTCCACCGCCTCCACCTCCGCGACCACCACCTCCGCCGAAGCGAGGGGGTCCTCCGCCACCACCGTACCTGCAAACACATCGGCCGTTTTTAGTCACACATATAGTCCGTTTACAGCAAGTGAACAAAGACTGGTGTTAACTGCGTCATTCTGTGGGAAATGTAAAGCCGTCATATACTTTTCAACCAGTAGAGGAACAATGGAAAAAAACAGCCGGCATTTTGTGAAGGCTTTCATTGCTGCCACATGGCGGAAAAAAGCCGACTATCTGCCTCAAACCGGTGTTTTAAAAATAAATCTTTGTTATACAAGACCTCATCTGGGGATTGTAGTGTCATGTAGTTCAATATATTATAACATTCTCTTCACATTGTAGATTTTACATTAATATGTATATACCCCATTCCGTACGCATTTCATATAAATAAAATCTTACTTTAATAATGTGATAGCTGTAATTTGGCCTTTCGTTTAATTCCGTTTTCCAGTTTAAGATGTTTAAATTGTGTACTAATCATTTTGCAAATTATGTGTAATGCTTTAACACAATGCTGTACATTTTCCCCATTTGGGATCAATAAAGTATATCTTATGAAAGAGTTAGCTTAGCCACCGTGATGCTAAAGGAAGCTAATGCCGGGACACGAGGCCAAACCTAGGCCTCTGGCCAAAGACAACAGGCCCCGGCGCGGGCCGCACGAGGAAATAAAACCCAACAACCAACGGTTTTTCAAATTAGAAAAACGCCGGTTATAAGAAACACATCAAATATAAACGGTTTGCTTTCATATTGACTGGAAAATAAACCATATATTGTTTTATTTGATACCGTTTTCCCCGTTTTAAAAAAAGTGTTATGTCATCTATTTCCACCGACCACACGAGGCCGAAACTCGCCTAAAACATCCGAAATAAAAAGGTACTTACCCTCTGTCTCTATCCCTGCCGCGGTCTCTGTCTGAATATCCAGGCATTTTGTAAACAAGTGGTATAAATAAAAAAGTTAAATACCCTTCAATGTGGATTTTTCCACCGACTAAAGAAAACCTGACCGGCAGTGGTGCTGTAATGCCGGTAATGTGAAAATAAGAGCCGGTACTTATAGCTAGAGGAAGTACCCTCTTTCGATGTATTCATCCGCCTACCGGTTTTCATTTTTCAGCTTCTACCGACAGACAACATAGACCCCAAACTGAGTAGTGAAACTGTGTTTTAGATTAAATGTAAGCATAGAAAATCAAATATTGATCCTTATCTCTTCAATTAATATATGTTATGAATTATACTACTGGTAGAATAATCTAAATGGCTTTTATTTTTCAAAAATCACACACAACAGCGTTTATGTAACATCAGATAAAAACACGAACAGATCCAAAACGGTACATAGACGTTGAAACGTTGCATACACGTGGAAACGTTACATTAATGTTGATAACGTTTATTCTTTATTTCTCTTAATTCTGTTTGTCGGTGTTCCTTTTTGATACATTGAGAAATGATGGTTTCAACAATTGTCTGCGGATGGATATGTACGAGAGAGACATAAAGTGGTAGTGCGGCTCTGACTCGTATTTACAGTAAGTGACGTCACCAGGACCAACCCAAACATAAAGATACCATTTCCCCATTCTTTCTTTAATAACACCAAATGTGCCTCATATAATGACTTTTTAATCTAATTTCAGGTCAAACGAGAGGACAACAAAGTGTCATTGTATTATTACAGATTTGTTTTGGTCCACTGATGTTTAAAATGTGAAAATGTAAAGGTGCACCAAAGAGACTGTACTGTATGTGAAAGTGAGCTTTACTGACTCTCTTGATTATGGAAATTGTAAAACTATTTTGTCTGACATTATGGAGGGTCCATCCAGAAAAAAGAAGATGTGCATGAATTCTCTTAAAAGTAGTCTAATTAATGAAAGACAAAATACCAAAATGTATGTTTGGTATCAGCATTTTCTTAGCTTTGACCACTGGTTTGTAACTAGGTACATTTACTAAATTACTTTACTACAGTGGCTTTGGAGATTGGAATTAACCATTTAAATATCTAATAATTTACAACATATATAACACAGATTAGGCTACCTATCAGTATGTTTGCTGGCATTCAACATGTAATTCTTTTATTTTACATGTTGCATATCTTATATGAATATAATATCTTATTATAAATGATCTTATTTTTTTATTCCTATTATTATATCTTTCATTATTTTTCAACAACTGTCACCAAACTCAATTTACCTCGAAAAGTATTTCCAATTGGCTCCACTGTCACCAGCTCCAGCATAAATACATTGCATCAATAATAGTGCTTTAACTTTGTGTATTTTAATCATATATTGATGCTTATACTTTGTTTGAAGAGGTTTTAAATGCAGGACTTTTACTTGAGGCAGAGTAATTTGAGATAGAGGTATTTCTATACACAGGGAATACGAGAGTTTGTGCAGACGTAAACCTTTCTCGAGTTAGTTGCAGTTGCATAATTACGAGACAAAACAAAGAAATTGTACTTGACACCTATCTTCCAACAGCTTCATTATCTATTGTCCTTTTCCCCTCCCCCCCCCCCCATTTTGACCCATCTGCCAGACGTTTTAATCCGGACTGGTATCAGTGGGAGGTCAGAGACATTCAGATGTAAAGTCTCTGTGTCCCCGTACTCAAGTACTGTACTCCAGTATAATTTTGAGGTACTTTAACTGAGTATTCCCATTGTATACGGCTTTATACTTCTACTCCACTTCATATTGGAATAATCATTTCCTTTACTTCACTACATTTGATCCAATCAATCCAATCTACTTTAAAGAGTGCTCTCCTGCTGATGTTCAGGTGTATATCAGTATGTAGTGTCTCTACTTTAAAGAGTCCTCTCCTGCTGATGTTCAGGTGTATATCAGTGTGTAGTGTCTCTACTTTAAAGAGTCCTCTCCTGCTGATGTTCAGGTGTATATCAGTATGTAGTGTCTCTACTTTAAAGAGTCCTCTCCTGCTGATGTTCAGGTGTATATCAGTATGGAGTGTCTCTACTTTAAAGAGTCCTCTCCTGCTGATGTTCAGGTGTATATCAGTATTTAGTGTCTCTACTTTAAAGAGTCCTCTCCTGCTGATGTTCAGGTGTATATCAGTATTTAGTGTCTCTACTTTAAAGAGTCCTCTCCTGCTGATGTTCAGGTGTATATCAGTATGTAGTGTCTCTACTTTCAAGAGTCCTCTCCTGCTGATGTTCAGGTGTATATCAGTATGTAGTGTCTCTACTTTAAAGAGTCCTCTCCTGCTGATGTTCAGGTGTATATCAGTAGGTAGTGTCTCTACTTTAAAGAGTCCTCTCCTGCTGATGTTCAGGTGTATATCAGTATGTAGTGTCTCTACTTTAAAGAGTCCTCTCCTGCTGATGTTCAGGTGTATATCAGTATGTAGTGTCTCTACTTTAAAGAGTCCTCTCCTGCTGATGTTCAGGTGTATATCAGTATGTAGTGTCTCTACTTTAAAGAGTCCTCTCCTGCTGATGTTCAGATGTATATCAGTATTTAGTGTCTCTACTTTAAAGAGTCCTCTCCTGCTGATGTTCAGGTGTATATCAGTATGTAGAGTCTCTACTTTAAAGAGTCCTCTCCTGCTGATGTCCAGGTGTATATCAGTATGTAGAGTCTCTACTTTAAAGAGTCCTCTCCTGCTGATGTTCAGGTGTATATCAGTATGTAGTGTCTCTACTCGTGTAAGCGTAATAGGGCCTCTTTAAATAACTACTGTACCAAAATGTTAAACAATAATTCAGATGAAAAAGTTTTTATAACATAATGGAAAAAGGACAGCGAGTATTTTTGTACAAGGCCTTACATTTTTAGACAAAGGCAAGTTTAATTAGAACTAATCACACAAAAATAAAATACTCTTACAAAATGATAGTGTTAACATAAATTGCATCAGTCAGCTATGAGAGTTATAGTCCCGCTCGTGGATCATGCTAAAACAAAGCGCCTCTCTTGATAGCGTGTAGCGTAGGAACAGAAAGCACTGGACTGTAAATGTGTTAGAAAAGTCTCGTTAAACACACATCGATCTGCTCGTGTGCAATTTCATTTTTTTCCTACTTAAGTTAAAAGATAAATTACAGGTCGTCGGATCCACACATATGAACACTATCTCGTTACTGTACAAAGCACCATCAGAGGACACTTCACTTTGCATACACATGTCCACATACATTTTTTTTAAGTGTATGCAAATGTTAAGAACAGTCCACGGTCATTAGAGATTGCTAGACAGGCAGCATCTTTTTGAAAACATTCAAGACTTTCATTTTTAATACAAAACAATCCCTCTTTTAAGAAATAAAGACATCACTGGTTGTATCGTGTAGCGAACAGAGAGAACAGGACTCTCAGTTCCCTTTCAACCAAAAGCTCATAAGGACACATGCTGTGGGTGAATTTAAAAGACCTTTTTAACCCCGTAACATTCAGGAAATCAAGACATCTCCTGAGAATGTGGCTAGCTAGAGCTCTTGATTGATGTGAAGTGGCCACAAAGCAGTCGTATGTCAAGAACTGGCAATCGAGAGGTGCAGGAATGAGACCTAAAACTTGGACATTAGTTAGCATTTTAGCACTCCCTGGTCTGGAAGTCAATGGTTTTCTCAATGTGTTTTTCGTTGTGAGCCTGAAATAAGTTCTGTAGTTAACACAAGCTGAAGAGATTTTAACGTTTTGTTCTACGACATAAAATACATCAGTAAATACCCCACTGGTACATTTTAAAACAGCGGTTGCTAACAAGTGTCTAAATGAGACGATTAAACGTCATCACGTCCAACATTAGCCGCCTTTAGCTTAGCGGTGGTGACGTGAAGTCATGTGACCGTGCTGTAGTTCCTTAATAGCCCAACATTAGCCACCTTTAGCTTAGCGGTGGTGACGTGAAGTAATGTGACCGTGCTGTAGTTCCTTTATAGCCCAACATTAGCCTCCTTTAGCTTAGCGGACGTGAAGTCATGTGACCGTGCTGTAGTTCCTTTATAGCCCAACATTAGCCTCCTTTAGCTTAGCGGACGTGAAGTCATGTGACCGTGCCGTAGTTCCTTATAGCCGAACGTTAGCTTTTTACTTCAGCGATCATAAAGTGGAGTGAATATGTGGAGATTATCCTGATGAACTAAACGTGTAAGCATCACAAACACTGAGATTATTTCCTGCAACAATCCAAAATCACATGGAGAGAACCCATTGGACCAGGGAGATGCTGCCTTCAGGGTCTTTTAACAGAAATACGTCATCCCTGCACCTCTGTATTAACCCAAGCAAACACACTTTGTAGTTAATGTCATTTCAGGGAGGACTGACTTTGTGTTCCTCTTGGAAAGATGGAGCGTTGCTACATGGAGTACAGTTTGTAAAATATAAAAAAGGGAAGAGCCAGCAGCTTCTTGCAGGTTCCACGAGTTAGTAAAGAGTCTTGAGTTATTAGCAGCTGAAGAGATTCTTTTCAATGATAGAAAAAGACATAGTGAAGACGCAGCGGATCCACGGTCGTCTCTGAGCTCCTGCAGAGAGGATCTGTTACTCCACAGCGAAGCCACACGTCTCCTCGATGGCAGTGAGCAGCTTGTCGTACAGTTTGTCGTAAAGCTCGTATGGAGGAATGTCAATCCGGTTAAAACTGGGGAAAAAAGAGGGAACGAAAATATATTAAAATCGATGATGCACCCAAGGACACCTTGCAATTCCTAAAAGACTCTAAGGAAAGAAATAATGACATTAGTAGAAACACAGCAGGTCAGGGAGGATGTTTGCTCACCAGGTGTGGGCTTTGGGCAGGTTGTTGGGGCTGGCATCGATCTGATGGATGGTGAAGAGCCGCGGCCCGGCAGCACCTGAACACACCATCAGTTAGATTAAACTAATGCACCTTCACACACATCATCTCTATATCAATCAATCAATCATATGTATTTATAAAGCACATTAAAAAACAACCCATGTGACCAAAGTGCAGTACAGAACAACCTTTCATAAAATAAGGCAGACACTATCAGCGAGATAAGGAGTCAAACGCTAGGGAATAAAAGTATGTTTTCCGCCTGGATTTAAAGCAGTCAATGGAAATAATAAATTGTAATTGATATTTAGGGTTTAGATATTAAAAACTCAAAAGTAAGTAGGTGTCCAACATTCCTGTTGTTGATCAGATGAATTGGATTCAGAAAAAAATGAATAATCTGAAACTAAATGGGTGAATATTCAAATTTGAGCCCCGCACACGCACGCACACGCACACACACACACACACATACCATGTATACATCACTTCAGGGGACATTACATTGACTTACATGCATTTCCTGGAGACTTTTCCTAACCTTAACCATAATCAACACATGCCTAACCCTAACCCTTACCCTTAACCTAACCAAGTCTTCACCCTAAAATTAATGATTCCCCTCATGGGGACCTCCAATTTGTCCCCATAAGGGAGGCGAGTCCCCACACGTGACTGTGTAAACAGATTTAGGTCCCCACAAGTATAGTAATGCTAGGCCACACACACATACACACACACACACACACTCACTTTTTTTAAATTCACACAACATCCTTAACCCTATGCAATCTGGATTCAGATCAAAGCACAGTACTGTGACTGCCGGTCTGAAAGTCTTAGACTTTCTTAGACACTCTGGACTTAATTATCTCAAAGGGTCTGAATATCTCTGAGGTTGTGGTGACTGATGTTGCGCTCTCTGATCATTCCTGTGTTTTCTTTGAGAGCTCTATTTCTGTTCACAAAAATGTTCAAAAAGAGGTAACCACAAAGCGATATTTAACTGAAAACACTAGGGAAATGTTTACTCAGAATTTTTCTTCCACACTTGCCCCTGCTAACATCTCAGTAAATGAGCTAGTAGATCATTTTAATTCAAAAATTAAAAATATTATAGATGCCATTGCTCCAACTAAGGTAAAGGAAGTGACTGGCAAGAAAATATCTCCATGGAGAAAGGCCATGACCGTGAGAGCAGAAAAAAGAGAGTGTCGAAAAGCTGAACGCAGGTGGCGAAAAACAAATCTCCAGGTTCACTTTGAAATCTATAAAGAGAGACTTGGCCTTTATAATTTGGAATTGAAAATAGCACGACAATCGTTCTTCTCTGACATCATTACCAAAAACAAAAACAATGCACGTGCCTTGTTTGCTACCGTCGACAGACTAACTAACCCCCCAGTGTCAGTAGCCTCTGAATTTCTATCCACCAGGGTGTGCAATGATTTTGCCTTTTTCACTGACAACATTCAGAACATCAGACAAGCAGTCAGTGCCTCTGCATCAGGAACAGCAAATGTGTTGTCTCTGTGTCCACGTAACATCAATTCAAACACCATGACACAATTCCATCAGATTAATGATAAAAACCTAGAGGACATTATTCAACTTCTGAAATCCTCCTCCTGCTGCCTTGATATTATTCCAACGGGATTTTTTAAAGATGTTTTGCCTTGCATGGCCTCAGATCTACTTCATATAGTAAACACATCTCTTCACTCAGGTATTTTTCCACAGGCCCTGAAAACTGCAGTCATTAAACCGCTCTTAAAAAAGAATAATCTAGATGCTTCAGTAATGAACAATTATAGGCCCATATCAAACCTGCCATTTCTAAGTAAAATCATTGAAAAAGTTGTTTTTCAACAGCTGAGTAATTTTTTGCATTTAAATGACTGTTTCGATGTGTTCCAGTCAGGCTTTCGTCCAAACCACAGTACTGAGACTGCTCTTGTAAAGGTCTTTAATGACATCCACTTAAACACAGACAGTGGCAGAACTTCAGTGTTAGTATTATTAGATCTCAGTGCTGCGTTTGACACTGTTGACCACAGCATATTACTAGACCGACTGGAAAACTGGGTGGGACTTTCGGAAACCGTCCTAAATTGGTTTGAATCCTACTTAAAGGACAGAAACAACTTTGTTTCTATTGGTAAATACACATCTGAGTTGACAAATATGACATGTGGGGTTCCTCAAGGCTCCATCCTGGGGCCGCTTCTCTTTAACATCTACATGCTACCACTGGCTCAGATAATGAAAAACAACAAAATAAGTTACCATAGCTATGCAGATGACACACAAATTTACGTAACAGTTTCAACAGGAGACTATGCTCCAATTCAAACACTGAGTAAGTGCATTGAACAAATCAATGACTGGATGTGTCAGAACTTTCTCCAATTAAACAAAGATAAAACTGAGGTAATGGTTTTTGGAGCCAAGGCAGAACGTATAAAAGTTAGCGCTGAGCTTCAGTCTGCAATGTTCAAAACAACAGATAAAGCCAGAAATCTAGGTGTAGTCATGGACTCTGACCTGAGTTTCAAAAGCCACATTAAAACAGTTACTAAATCAGCCTACTATCACCTAAAGAACATATCTAGGATTAAAAGACTAATGTCGCAGCAGGATTTGGAAAAACTTGTCCATGCTTTTATCTTCAGTAGACTCGACTACTGCAATGGTGTCTTCACAGGTCTCACTAAAAAGTCTATTCGGAAGCTGCAGCTGATTCAGAACGCCGCTGCTCGAGTCCTCACTAACACTAAGAAAGTGGATCACTCCTGTTCTGAAGTCTTTACACTGGCTTCCTGTGTGTCAAAGAATAGATTTCAAAATACTGCTGCTGGTTTATAAAGCTTTGAATGGTTTAGGCCCAAAATACATTTCTGATCTACTGCTAAATTATGAACCATCCAGATCTCTCAGGTCTTCAGGGACTGGTCAGTTTTCTGTCCCCAGAGTCAGAACTAAACATGGAGAAGCAGCGTTCAGTTAATATGCTCCAAATATCTGGAACAAACTCCCAGAAACCTGCAGGTCCGCTGCAACTCTGACTACTTTTAAATCCAGACTAAAGACTTTTCTTTTTGTCGCTGCTTTTAATTGAACTATTCATATCTTAGACTGCACTGTAACTTTTATCCATGTATTTTTTCTTTTAGTGTTTATCCATGTATTTCTTCTTTTAATGTTTATTTTATTAGCTTTTCTTTTTAATGACTGATTTTAAATGCCATTTTCTTAATGTCTTTCATTTGTTGTAAAGCACTTTGAATTGCCTTGTGTTGAAAAGTGCTCTATAAATAAACTTGCCTTGCCTTGCCTTGCCTTAGACGATATTAAGGCTGCTTTGTTTATTGACCTAGCCAAAGCATTTGACACTGTAGATCACCACATTCTGTCTGATGCTATGTTGGTGTCTCATTTCGGTCATAACGCCATTTGCTGGTTTCAGAGTTATCCGGGTAGCACTGTCTCTGACCCTGTCACCTTGGAGAAGGGAGTTCCGCAGGGCTCTATTTTGGGGCCCTTGCTCTTTTTATTATATGTAAACAATATTTGTAATCAGATGCAATTTTCTACCTATCATATGTATGCTGATGACACTATTGTATACTCATGTGCTCCTTCTCTGGATATGGCTGTTTCCAATTAAAAATCTGACTTTATCACGCTGCAGCATGCGCTTCTTGATTCCAAACTGCTATTGAACAGTAAGAAAACCAAAGCAATGCTCTTTGCTCCCAAGTCAGCATCCTCTTGCCTCTGACACCCTTGATGGCGTCTGTTACGTGGTTTTCCTTCCCTCCTGTGTTTCTCTCTTCTCCCTGTCTTCTGCACAGCTAATCAGCAGCTGATCGGTATCTGCCTGTGCACCTGAGTCTGATGGCTGATTGGATCCTCTCACCCTCAGCTGGCCTATCAGCAGCCAGGGCCGACCATAAAGGAGGCACCCAGGAAGTCTTCTCGCTCTCTCACTCTGGGCCTGTTGCTGATGAAGGAGCCTGCAGTGTTTAGCAACTCATTCTCTTTGTATTGTCTGACCTTTTTGAAAGTGTGTGTGTTGAGAGGTGGAGGAGTTAGGTAAGTCTGGGGTACCCTGTACATTTCTCACCACGTAGCTAACTAATGTTTAGACACACTAGGTTAGCGGATTGTTGCCACCCCTGTATATTGTTTTGTCGAATTCTTTGTAGTTTAGTTAGTGAGGGTTTTTTTGTTTGAGTTTTGGTTTCGAAGTGTAGATGTAGAGATAGGCCTGGTTTTGTTATACTTGTTTCTTTTGTTTGGCACAATCCTTTGACTCCTCCTCCTCCTCCTCCTCCTCCTCACCAACAGAGTGTTTCAATTATATTTCGGTTCGGGGTTTACACAAAATAAACCTTTAGTCAACTGTTACGCTGACTCCCTCATTTTTATTGGTTGTATGTTATTGTCTCCAGGTCCCCTGGGCCTTAGTGGGGACGTAACAGCGTCTCTATCTACAAATATCTGGGCTTTCGGTTGGACAGTAATCTGAACTTCAAACACCACATTGAAGTTCTAACAAAGAAATTGAAATTCACTCTTGGCTTCCTTTACAGACTTAAATGTTTTTCAACTTCATCCCGTAAAAGGTTGGTCTCTGGCTTATTCCTGTCCCAGCTGGACTACGGTGATACAATCTATACATTTGCCTGTGCCACTGTGTTGGCCAAACTCGACCCACTCTACCATGCTGCACTGCGTTATATATCAGATGCACCCTATAGGACTCATCATTGCACACTGTACAGCCTAACTGGATGGTCCTCACTTACTATGCGTAGGATGCAGCATTGGTTTGTATTAATGTATAAAGCCATTTTAGGAAAGCTTCCACTGTACATATGAGCTCCAGTTTGTGACTCTTACAACCTCAGAACCAGAGCCTGGATACGGGTCCAGGTTCCTGCCGTGCGGACTGAGGCTGGGAAAAGGAGTCTTTTTCATGATGGTCCATGGTCTTGGAATGACCTTCAGTCACGCCTCAAACTGAGGGCACTTGTCTCTATAGCATGTTTTAAGTTGAAGTTGTCTGAGGTCCTTCCCACCAGCTGCTCTTGCAGTAATAAGTAGTACCTTTCTTACTGTCCTAATGTGCTCCATGTAGTGACGGCTTTTCCTCTTTTGTTTTCTTAGTTATGTTCTCTGTATTTTATGTCTGTGTAACGCTGCTGCCTTCTTGGCCAGGTCAGCATTGCAAATGAGATTTTATCTCAATGCCTTTTATCTGGTTAAATAAAATAACACACACGATAAACAAACATATGCTGAGGTACCGTTAGGCTGCCTTGTATGGTGAATGAGAGTAAAGAACAATTATTATTTATCTAATATATCATTCCATTGACTTGTGTATAGACTCTTCTTGGACTTATTTGTATTTACTTGCACATCTCAAAACATTCTCTGGCACTATTTTATCTGTTTTACAGGGTTCATACACTTTTTCACCAATGACCTCTCCATGACCTTCACCTCATTTTCCATGACCAAAGAAATTACTCTCTCAGCGGTACCACTGACATTTTTTTATTTTAACATGGTGTGCCTTTCTAAAACAAATGGTAGGCTTACTAGCTCCTACTGACTAAAGCCACTGAGGGCGTGATTGTAAAAAATCTCTCACCAGCAAAATACCTCGTCAGTTAAATGCCATTTTACGATACAGTATGTATTATCATTATAGTATTACTATTTCGGCGATTAGATAAAATATATTTGATGCAACTCTGGTTACATTTCCATGACCTTTCTATGACTTTGGGAAACATGTTGTTTTCCATAACTTTTCCAGGGCCTGGAATTTGCATTTTGAATTTCCATGACTGTTCCAGGTTTTGAATGACTGTAGGAACCCTGGTTTTATGTCCTATATATATTCGTGTTGCTCTGCTGGAGGAGCCTGTGACTTCAGTTTGATAAAGCCTTGAATCTTGAATGGAAATACGGAGTGAGTTAAATGGACACCAGTAACAGGAAAATAAAGGGACTGTGTTCAACTGGAAACTTTGTATCTGACTTTTATTAACCTGGCAAGTTAAGTGTGCGTCGATTACGTCAAGATAGCGGATCCTCAGTGGCTTAAATCCTTGCCTCTACATTCAGTCAAACCGTTTGCCCATTAGTTCTTATCTTTGCACTCACAGGATTAATTGGCTCCTAGCAAACACCATTAATCAGACATTAGAAAGAGTACACCCTGAGTTAGACTCATTTGACATCTCCAAAAAGTGAATCAAAACAACAAACTACATAGATTTAGACACATGGGCTGCGTTCCAATAGTCCCTTTAGCTTAGGAACCTTCCTGACGGAGTGGAATGACCCGGAAGTCCCTCAGCGGCAGCCATGATAAGTGCCGTTCCAATTCTCTAAATGATAGGAAAGGAGGTTTCAAACTTCCTTTATAGCCTCCTTTAGGAACCACTGGACCTCCCTTGACGAAAGGAGAGGAGAAAATGCTGCCCCACAATGCATTGCAGCCGCAGCATTTGCCGTCACTCAACAGTCGGCCGTTCACGGAAACAAACGATTATGACGGAGAAATTATATCATGAAAGTTACGGTGCTTATTAAGCTTTTTAAAGCGTATGTGGTAAGTTGCCAAAGTGCTTTGTTCTGAACGTTCATCAGTATTATAATCAAAGAGAGAAATATGAACGTTAGTTTTTACTGAAATGATCAAAGTCAACATCTCACTGAGCTGTGTGGAGTTTGTTCAACTTCTAAAAGATGTTTGAATGGTGACACAGTGATAGATGTTAAAGACTAACGTTTATAATAAATACATCTGTATTGATTGATCTTTTCATCAATCATACGTATTGGGATCATTTGTATTAATGTAGACCGGAGGGAGAGGGGGACGAGCAGAACTTTCACTTTCCTTTTTTATTTCAATTCCAGCTTTGGTCCTGAAGAATCTGTTTCTCTGTTGTCCACGTTCATAAAGCAGCAGCATCAGAGCATGGTGCAGAGTCTCTAGATGAGTTTACAGTAGGCCCTCGTTCTTATTGAACATCCATGTTGTAGTCCGCTGTATAGAAAACTGTAGTTTCCATAGTTTCCCCACAGCAGCAGACGCACATTCAGGACGTCCGCTGGCGCATCAGAAACACGTCGATAGTGAAAGTGCAGTCGATTCTCCTAAGTCCTTTTGAATTCTCCTATCCACTATCCCTTAACCCCGTGACCTTTCACTCAGAGGTCAAGGAATAGACGATAGGAGCTGATTTTTTAACTATCCGACCGCAACCATGGTTTTACAAAGTGGTGCCGTCAGCGGTGGAAAAGCAAACTGGTTCTGAAGTGGATTGCCAGCTGACCTGAACTCATTTCCATGGAGAAGGGGTGAAACGTACACCCTGGAGTGAGCCACAAAGGAAGCCCTACACCACCACACCTTTGTAGGTATCACATTAACACGCTGCACCTCTTTCAGCTGCTCTAACTCTGAGTGAACGCTCACAAAGACGGCCGTTCACACCGAGACATTTCAGGAGGGTTTCACACGTTGCAGAACAAAGCCTGCGTCTACATGCAATTTTCAAGATTCAAAGGTTTTATTGTCATATGCTCAGAAGCTACAGTGTAGAAATGGCACTGACATTCTTCTGACCTGAGCTCCTCCAACAATGAAACATATATAATAAAATAAAAAGTAGTGCAAGAAGCCTACGAATAGAATATGGTAAATAGTTGTCCTCCAGCCTCCAGGTGTTGTTACCCTGCAGAGAGTACACACATCCACTTCAAGTAGAAGTACAGATACTCTACTATATTTAACTGTTTCTCAGTTTTCTGCTCTTAGTTTGATTAGTCCAAATCCTGACTCATAACTGCAGCTTTAAAAGTAAATGTGCAACTTCCTGAGAGGGTAAAGACTGGAAATGCGTGACAGAAATGCACTCCATTTCCCATGTTTTTACAACGTGACATACAAGAGTGTTCTAATCTAAAAATACAATAAGTAGTGGAGTAAAGTACTGATGAATGTACAGTAAGGAAGTATTTGTAGTCTGTTACCTTGCAGGGCCTTGAACCCCTGCAGGGGGACTCTGGAGGACCCCGTGACGAACTGCAGCAGCCGGGCTCTCCGCTCTTCGTCAAACGTCTCCACGGCTTTCCAGAACCACTTCACGATGTTGCTGTCCAGCGTGCAGTGCTTCAGCCGCGTGTTGGTCCTCCAGTCAGCGATGTCGATCTTACCCAGACCGCAAACTATCAGCTGCAGGGAGAGGAGAGAAGAGGAAGATTATTATATTAGTATTATTATTATTTATTTATAATTATTTGAATTACAGAAAATACGTATTATTTGTATTTATTTATAATTATTTAAATTACAGAAAATACGTATTATTTGTATTTATTAATATTTGTATTTATTAATAATTATTTGAATTACAGAAAATACATATTATTTGTATTTATTAATATTTGTATTTATTAATAATTATTTGAATTACAGAAAATACGTATTATTTGTATTTATTTATAATTCTTTAAATTACAGAAAATACGTATTATTTGTATTTATTAATATTTGTATTTATTAATAATTATTTGAATTACAGAAAATACATATTATTTGTATTTATTAATATTTGTATTTATTAATAATTATTTGAATTACAGAAAATACATATTATTTGTATTTATTAATATTTGTATTTATTAATAATTATTTGAATTACAGAAAATACGTATTATTTGTATTTATTAATATTTGTATTTATTAATAATTATTTAAATTACAGAAAATACACATTTTGCATTAGATTTGTTGTCCTTATCAGGGTTTAGTCTGCGCCCTCAAACCAAAATGTAGATTTTCCACCAAAAATGTTAAACGAATGACTCCAGAAATGTGAGAATCAAACCGAGCGTCAGAGACGGCTTTGTTTTCACGGAGCTCCGACGTCACGTTGTTGTTTTCGAGACATCTAGTTTACGAGCGTCACGAGAATTGATAAATCAGCTCCTCAGTATCACCTCATACTATATCTTTCTAGAATAAAACCTGATTACCAATATGTGTATGTATTTATATTAACTGTCTTTAAAGGTCCCATGTCATGCTGTTCTGGTTATCACCCGTCCCCTTGTGTTATGAAGGTTTCTCTGCATGTAACCGGTCTGCAGAGTCACAAACCCTCAAAGTGCACCCTGTAGCGAGTAAAACTCTAACACAGAGAAGACCTGTCTGTGCTGCCCCAGAACGCCTCGTTGGGGATTTCTCTTTTTCCATTTGTTTCTTCTTGGGTACAGTGACGTATTTCAGGTATAGTGACGTAACGTCCGCGGAGCCGTTACGTTTGGACCAATCCGCGGACTTCCTCACACACACACACACACACTCGGCGAGACGTTGCGAGGCCCGCTGCTGCGAGGAGCGGGACACTGAGCTGGCTCACTGGTGTGGGGTCGGCGAGACACCGCGGAACTCAGCCTGGGCACACACACAAACTCCCAGCCAGGCTGCGGGAGTGTGTGTGTGTTCGGGCTGGGTCTCGCCGGCCACTGGGCTCATAGGGAGGGGGCAAGAGCTCCAACAAGCCGTTTAGGACAGAGAGTGAATACACTATGTATGAGAAACCAATGTGAGTTTGGAACATTGAACAATATACATTTATTTTAGTATGCTTTTTAATGACTGATTTTAAATGCCATTTTCTAATGTCTTTCATTTGTTGTAAAGCACTTTGAATTGCCTTGTGTTGAAAGGTGCTATATAAATAAACTTGCCTTGACCTCAACAATGGAATTATGATCAGTGGAAATGGCCATGACATGGGAGCTTTAAAATAATTTAAGCAATGTCATGTCAGTGGATATCTTTTGTATTTACTTATTATTTCTAATTGTTGTCCAGTTAGTTTTGTTGTTGTTTTATCTTAACCATTATGTGTGGAAAATCTAAAAAGCCAAAGGTGGAGGAGGAAGAGGAGGAAGAGGAGGAAGAGGAGGAGGACCTACGTTTTTCATTGACATATCTACACTGTAGCTAATGTACAAATGACAATAAAAGCCTTGAATCCTACCTCGAGCGAAAACTACTAAATGTCTTTGAAGGTGAATGCAGACATGTGTGAGACGTGATAAGGTGGATTGTAACCCCAGTACCTCGAGCTCCTTCTCGTCGAAGGCCTTCAGCAGGTGTTGGGGGATGACCTCGTTGAAGCCCTTCTGCAGCGCGAGGAACTGAGCCTCGATGCCTCGCAGGAAGCGCCAGCTGACGTACAGCCTCACGTACTCCTTCTTGGAGTCCTGCGTGACGGGGAGGCTCTTCCCGCTGGGCTTCAGCTCGTGCTGGATCATCTCTCCGTACGCATTGTGCTCCACGCAGAACGTGTGGTCCAGCACCCCCGTGATGTCGTTGTCCCTGAGGAGAGGAGAGCTTTTAGATCACTGTGGGACGGCAATAGCAAGCTTTTATATTATTACTGTCGGTACAAAGAAAGAGGTTCCAATGAAACACTGGGGAGCTCCTTTTGCGGCCCGTGTGATCAGATAACATTTACTTCATTAATCCTAAAACATGTCTATGAAGTGTTTTGCTCAAAACACCAAACAGATCATTCTAGCCATGCCTCATATCCCTCTATTTCACTTCCTGTTTCTAAAGTGCTGATTTGGGGATAAAGCTTTAAAGAGGAGGGGTCTGAGCTCATGCGGGACCCGGCAGCTACCGTCTAAACTAAATGCTGCCGTGATGAAACGCCATATCATGGATTATCAAGGATCTGAAACAGTCTGGAGCTCAAAGGCTTTCTCTCTTGCCGGTTATACCACAAGGTGAGTTCCTTTTTACTTCCTGCTTCTTCACACACATGTACTCCAGTACAGGTTAGCTCTGAGTGTTAGCGATGCTAATGTAAACACAGACCATATTACGTCCAAAACAGTCGGGCATTGTTTCTGATAGCAACGTTTCTGATTGGGCCGTGGGTCCACATTTCAGATATTACGTCGTATCGGACGCAAATCTGGATCAGCTCCGTTGTTCCCCGTTTTTAGAGATTTGGGTACGGAGGAAAAGAGAGGGTTTATTTCCTGACGCTGCGTGAGTTCCCCGACTCACCGGGAACACATGTTTATGTAAGTATAATTATATTTTAATAATTATTAGTTGCATTCATTTAATGTTTTGAGCATGATATAAATTAAAATAAATATAAGAGTACATTTATAAGTATCACAGTATAAAAATAGAGTATCGAAAGAACGTTATAATACACTATAATAGACCAAGCTACTAGTAAAGAAATTAAACAAAAGATATTATATACATTATATAAGAGTATGTCCATTAAAACAGCAGATGTTATTAAATACTTTTTAAAATTGCACCGATTTTTACTCTAAATTTTGATATACTGCATATTTGATTAGTAATCCATCACGTCCTTCGCCTCACGACGTTTCTCACTGAGGTTAAGGAGAAGTGGTTAGACGAGAAAAAGGATTCGAGTTGTCGACGCGTCCTCTGTTCCCCCAAAACCTGAAGAACTTATACTGATGTAGGATCACTGAAAGACTCTAGAGGGCGCTGTCCTCAAAGTAGGGGAGAGAGGGATAAACTCAGAACTCATCAGTTTGCAGGAAAGAAAATATCTATATAACTTTATTTAAACATATTTTCTTTACAAGTACAGAAACGTACTTTACTGAGTTGTTATTGGGGATTCAGAAATGTAATTTGAATGTACACCGAAGAGTTATTACTGTTCAGAGTCAGAATCAGAAACAGGTTTATCACCAGGGAGGTTAACACAGACGAGGAATTTGACTTGGTGTTGTAGTGTATACATAAACATAAAACACAGGTACAAAACTAATACTATAATAACATAAGACAATATAGTAAAATATAGCAGTATTTACATCGAATATGGTTGAAATCGGAGAAATAGAATTGGCATAATGAAAAACAAGATATTGTGTACATTGTGTTAATGTAATGCATAGAGTCTCTGATGTTGCTGAGGTAAAGTGTCAGTGGGGTATTGAGTTATATGTTAATAGAGGTGGGAAGTAGTGGAGTACAAATACTTGTACTTAAGTACATGTTTCTGGAATCAGTACTTTAATCCACTTCTTATTTCTCTGATGACTTTTTACTTCTACTTCTTACATTTGAACACAAATACCTGTACTTTCTACTTCTTACATGTTGAACAGAAATACCTGTACTTTCTACTTCTTACATGTTGAACCCATATACCTGTACTTTCTACTTCTTACATGTTGAACACAAATACCTGTGCTTTCTACTTCTTACATGTTGAACACAAATACCTGTACTTTCTACTTCTTACATGTTGAACCCAAATACCTGTACTTTCTACTTCTTACATGTTGAACTCAAATACCTGTACTTTCTACTTCTCACATGTTGAACACAAATACCTGTACTTTCTACTTCTTACATGTTGAACCCAAATACCTGTACTTTCTACTTCTTACATTTGAACTCAAATACCTGTACTTTCTACTTCTTACATGTTGAACACAAATACCTGTACTTTCTACTTCTTACATGTTGAACACAAATACCTGTGCTTTCTACTTCTTACATGTTGAACCCAAATACCTGTACTTTCTACTTCTTACATGTTGAACACAAATACCTGTGCTTTCTACTTCTCACATGTTGAACTCAAATACCTGTACTTTCTACTTCTTACATGTTGAACCCAAATACCTGTACTTTCTACTTCTTACATGTTGAACTCAAATACCTGTACTTTCTACTTCTTACATGTAGAACACAAATACCTGTACTTTCTACCTCTTACTCTTTGAACACAAATACCTGTACTTTCTACTTCTCACATGTTGAACCCAAATACCTGTACTTTCTACTTCTTACATGTTGAACCCAAATACCTGTACTTTCTACTTCTTACATGTTGAACTCAAATACCTGTACTTTCTACTTCTTACATGTTGAACCCAAATACCTGTACTTTCTACTTCTTACATGTTGAACCCAAATACCTGTACTTTCTACTTCTTACATGTTGAACCCAAATACCTGTACTTTGTACTTCTTACATGTTGAACTCAAATACCTGTACTTTCTACTTCTCACATGTTGAACTCAAATACCTGTACTTTCTACTTCTTACATGTTGAACCCAAATACCTGTACTTTCTACTTCTTACATGTTGAACCCAAATACCTGTACTTTCTACTTCTTACATGTTGAACCCAAATACCTGTACTTTGTACTTCTTACATGTTGAACTCAAATACCTGTACTTTCTACTTCTTACATGTTGAACCCAAATACCTGTACTTTCTACTTCTTACATGTTGAACTCAAATACCTGTACTTTCTACTTCTTACATGTTGAACCCAAATATCTGTACTTTCTACTTCTTACATGTTGAACTCAAATACCTGTCCTTTCTACTTCTTACATGTTGAACTCAAATACCTGTACTTTCTACTTCTTACATGTTGAACTCAAATACCTGTACTTTCTACTTCTTACATGTTGAACCCAAATACCTGTACTTTCTACTTCTTACATGTTGAACCCAAATACCTGTACTTTCTACTTCTTACATGTTGAACTCAAATACCTGTACTTTCTACTTCTTACATGTTGAACTCAAATACCTGTACTTTCTACTTCTTACATGTTGAACTCAAATACTTGTACTTTCTACTTCTTACATGTTGAACTCAAATACCTGTACTTTCTACTTCTTACATGTTGAACCCAAATACCTGTACTTTCTCCTTCTCTCATTTCCCAAACAGCTGGTTCCTTTAGTCTGAATGTGTGTTTGATGCGTGATCATTATTCTTTAGAGTCATTGCGTGCCTATTGATTTGAACACGATCCGTGTATCCATCACTTCCTGGTCTTCTCTAAAGAAGAGGGACCAATGGAAACGTTGTCATGTTGCCGTTGTTCAGCATGGAAACATTCATTAGCTAACAATGACATTATTGTTCTATTGATATAAAGGGAGTTCAGGTACTCTTTAAAACAGCTGCTAGTTATGGGTACTTTTTACTGAAGTACATTTCAAAGCCCTCTTTACTTTCACTTGAGTAAAGAAGTTTAGTCAGTACTTCTACTTTCACCAGAGTATTTTTAAACACGAGTATCTGTACTTCTACTTGAGGAAAGGATGTGTGTACTTTTGCCCTCTCTGGTTATATGAATGTGCTGTTATTCAGTGTATAAAGTGTGTGTGTACGTACAGGATCCACACCAGGCTGTTGTGCAGGTCGGGGTCCACAGACTCCATGTCGTCCAGAGTGATGGGTTTCCCCAGCAGCTGTTTGTAGAACGGCAGCGTGAAGCCCCCGTCGATGTAGTGACCGTGAAACACCGCCATGCCCATGATCCGCCCCACGAAGTGGAAGTACGACAGATGCTCCTGAAGGGGAGGAACACGGTCCATTAACGAGCAATACAGAGGAGAGTTAACAGCTGAAGGGACTGATGATAAAGTGTAGGAGTCCATTTACTCCAGAGGCCTGTTCTACGAAGCTGGTTCAACCTAACCTGTTCGAGTTAGCCGGTTGGCCTAATCCAAAACATACGCGCTGTCGCTAAGCGGTCCTACGACGCGGGTTATCAAGTGGATCGCTCAAGCCAGCCGTGTCCTATCTAGTTAGGTGTTCACATGAGAGGGGTGGTATCTGGAGCATTCGACCAATCACAGACATGGAGAAGCGCACTGACAGCGCAGCGTCATACTTCCTGAATGAAAAGTCAACTATAATATTAGACATATGAAGAAGTTAAACTTTAAACATCCATGACTTAAACACTTGATCCAGGATCAAAGCCACAGAGCTGCACCTGCAAGGTGAACACAGCTGGTACCAGAACAAGTGTTTGAATGCGTACATTAACAGCTTCATGATATCACTGCCCGTCTAAGACACCATCTGACTTTCATTACATTTGTCTCAAGTGTTTCGTCAACTTAATGTGTTGCTTAAAATAATGCTTCTGCATACAGTATGTGACGCTGTGAGTGTTGCACGGCCAGATACGGCTCAGCTGACTCAGATCAGGAGATGAGACATTATGAAGTGATATGCCGCGGACTGTACTTAATGTTACTCTGATCCGGTTACTGATGTTGTGGCAGATATTTAAGTAAGCTTTCTTAACGCTAATGTTCTAATAGTCAGATTGCTCTGAAGATGGAGGTGATATTCTATTCATGTTCACGTTCACACAGTCGGTGATTTGAACTGCACCGGCAGTTTAAACTGTATTTCCTTTCTCCTGTAATAGGACTTGATCGCTTTAAACTCTGAACACTGTTGTTATCAGCTGTTCCACCATGGTTTCTACCTCAACCTGCAATAGATGTATCCTTATTGAAACGGTTACATTCAATGAAAAATAAAATCAATGTGCAGGCTTACGTGAACACTGTTCTACATGAACAATATGGGCAGTTTATACATTAAATAAATCAACAGTATAGTGGCGATATCTCCAAGTGGAAGCGATTCGCCATTAAAGCAGAGAAGAAGAAGAACTCCGCACAGCTGATCTCTTATCCTGGAACCTATCCTGTTCGGGCGCAGGCTAGCCGTTCAGAATAAGTTATCTAGCCCGCTAAAAAGTGAACCAGCGTCGTAGGACCGGAAGTCCCAGAAGTTAGCTTGCTAAAGGAAAATCCTGCTTCGTAGTATAGGCCCCGGGGGAGATTAGGTTTACAGGCTGTCGCTCTATTGTAGAATTAAATTAATGATACGAAGAAAAATGTAATAATAATAAATACATTTAAATGTGGAAAACGTTTTATATTAACTTGAGAAGTTTGAACATAAAAAGTGCTTCACATTTATATATTGATTGATTGATAGTAAAATAAATAAATTACAAAATATAATTGACACTTGAGACAATGAGCTTCTTAGCGACTATAGAAGCAGTCTCAGTATTTGCTTCAGGTCTGATAGCGCTCACCAACAATTCTACAAAACGGGCTCGAAGAAACCCTTCTGAATGTTTGTTTAAAGAAACATAACATCTGGCTATAATGTGAGTATTTTTTGGTTTGTTGTGAACGACTGAGACTCACAGGGTTGACGGCGGAGTCGGGGTTGATCTGCAGAGTGTAGATGTCATCTCGTGAATACTGGAAGAGTCCGTAGTACGGGTTCAGCATCTCATGAGACAGCAGGTACAGCCACTCCCTGCACACAGAGGAGATATGAAGTACAACACAGAGGATGCTACGGGTGCATCAGAGTCAGGACGAAGACGTTACACAAAATAAACTCAAGTGAGAGAGCTGTGTTCTCTGGTTCCTCCACCAGGGGGCAGCAGAGTGACACAGCTTTTACAGAGTGTGTGTTTCATGTTTAAATGCCTCTCTCTTGTGTTCTACTGCTGCTCACCTGGCCACTCCTCCGTAATCCAGCCCCTCCTCTGCTCTGAACTTCACCATTAGCCTTTTCCACAAGTCCTTCGGCCTCATCTTCATCACCTGGCGATACGACTCCTGCAGCACAGATGCAAAGAAACATCGTTAGAGAAACAGTCAACAGCTGTTTTACTTTACTGACCTCTTTGCTGCAGACAATTTTCAATTTGCAACTAACGATCCATTTTCATTGTCCAGATATCAATCGCTTTCTGTTATTGCTGTTGACTGATCTAAGATGTGTCGATCTGTGTTTTCCAAAGTCTAGGATGCCTCTTTCCAATGTATTGTTTTGTAAACATCAAATTAGAGATTTGTTTTCCAATTAATTGTCAAGGAGTATTAAAAAAAACATTTTCACAAATCTGGAATCAGAGAATTACTTTCTTTATTTCTTTGCTTTTACAAAACAATGTAATCAGGTTTACTCAGATGTCAAAAGTGCAAAGTCGAAGTACTATTAGTCAGTTACCACAGACAACCTAAATAATCCTAGGAAATGTTGGAAAGCCATAAAATCGATATCCACCGGTGAGATCCGTAATGAGCTACCTCCGTGCCTCCACAGCATCTGGCTCTATATCGGACAGGGCCACTATGCTAAATTGCTTTAATGAGCATTTTGTGTCCTGCGGTTCTATGTTTGATTCTGTTTCTAACTCTGCTTCTGTGAACACCCCAATCCGTGACTCTGAACAATGTGGTCTGGAAAACCCTTTCAGTTGTACTCCTATTACTGTCAATGTTGTTCATGAAGCCTTAACCAAGTTAGATCCTAAGAAACCGGCCGGCCCGGACAACGTAGAACCTTTCTTTTTAAAGACAGCTGCAGATTTTATTGCTCTTCCTCTCACTACTCTTTTTAACCTCTCCCTCAGCACAAATGCAATTCCTAAAGTATGGAAGTCAGCGTATGTCCTGTCTTTACTAAAAGGAGGGGAGGCAACTATTTTAAATAACTATAGGCCAATCTCTAAATTGTCAGTTCTGGCTAAGGTTCTTGAACGCTGAGTGAGTGAACAGGTAAAGGTGTTTTTATGTCTAAACATCAGTCAGGCTTCAGAAAGCAACACAGCACCATCACTGCCACAATGAAAGTGGTGAATGATGTGGCGAGTATTTTAGATAATAAGCAGAGTAGTGCAGCTCTGTTTGACCTTTCAAAAGCGTTTGACACCGTCGATCATCGCATCTTAAAGCAGAGGCTACTCAGTATAGGCATGTCCAGCCATGCAGTGGGTGGTTTGTGAACTACCTCTCCGAAAGGTCCCAATGTGTTCACTTTGATGGGCTGTCTTCTGAGTGGTTGAACATTGCAAATGGTGTTCCTCAAGGTTCTGTTTTAGGTCCACTTTTATTCTCCATATATATATTAACAGCTTAGGTGAAAATGTGGATGAAGCTACTTTACATTTTTATGCGGATGATACCGTGATGTACTGTGCAGGTCCCTCCATTCAGGAGGCTGGTGTTAAATTACAGGCTGTTTTTAACATTATTCAGCTTCTTTTAAATGTTGATAAAACCAAGGTAATGCTCTTTTCTAAAGCTAAAAAGACACCAGAGCCTGTTTTGGATATTGTTACTATGCAAGGACAAGTACTTGAAGTGGTTACCTGTTACAAATACCTAGGTATCTGGCTTGATGATTGTCTTACTTTTAAACTTCATGTCAATAACCTGCTTAGAAAGCTGAGGGTTAGGCTCGGGTTCTTTTTCAGGAACAAGTCCTGTTTCTCGCTTGAGGCAAGGAAAAGGCTCTGTGACCTTTTGACCTGTGCTGGACTATGGTGATTTGTTGTATATGAATGCACCTGCCTATTGCCTGAACAAGTTAGATGCCGCCTATCACAGCGCACTGACATTTGTCACAAATTGTAAAGCACTTACTCATCACTGTACCCTGTATGCCAAGGCAGGTTTGCCTTCACTTACTGTACGGAGGCTCAGTCATTGGTACACGTTTATTTATAAAGCTTTGTTGGGTAAACTCCAGTATTATATCTGCTCTCTGATAACACAGAGAGTTGCAAGCAGCTATTGTCTGAGATGATGTAGTATTGTTAGATGTACCGAGAGCAAGGACTGTCTCAGGTAAGACAGCTTTTATGTGCGCAGCTCCACTTGCTTGGAACAATCTTCAGCAATAATTGAAACTGAGCAATCTCATTCCTCTGCATGTCTTTAAAGCTAGGCTAAATGAAATGCTCGTTCATACTATGGGCACTTGTAAATGTCTATAACTATGTAAATGTATCCTGTAAATATAATGTATAATGTCCTTTATTGTTTTATGTTTCATGTGGAACCTATATGCTGCAGGTCTCCCTTGAAAAAGAGATCTATGATCTCAATAGGACCAATCTGGTTAAATAAAGGTTTGAAATTAAATGAAATGACTCTAAATTGTGATACTTAGATTAGCTTCCTGATTACATTTCTTACAGGTATTTAGTTATTGTAACCCTCCTAACTCTGATGAGGGTAAGTTCTAATAATAAACACACGTCTCCAGGTTTCACTTTGCCGTGCAGAAACACCCAGAGAGGAGCTGCGGGAGAAATGGGAACGTCTTATCTAAAAAAAAGTACACAGCTCGCTTCACTGCAGTTCTGTTTAACTTAACCTCAAGACACCCCCCCCGCCCCCCCTCTCACATTGAGATCAGCCAACAAAAATGTCTTGGTTCAGATTAACAGACGAGGCTGTTCCAGAACATTCCAGCGCATTTTTTTTTACGAGGCTCAGGCAGTCTGCAGGTGCTGCTGCTCTGAAGATGCAGAAAAAAACCTCCCCAGCTGAAGATGTGCCGGAGAGAGACCTCATCTCAAACAAGACGTCTGCTTTACATTTCTGACTTCACACATCATAGATAACTGTGAGAGAGGAAGACTTCTCACAGACAACCTGCACCATGACCTTCATGGCAGGAGACCAGGAGAAGAGCCAGGTGTTTAATACATTTTCCTAGTGGTCAAATGGTGGTACTACAACTGCCTAAAAGCACTTTCCCATTGACCTACATTGGAAAACAGCAATTTGACTTTGAATATCCATTAGCGTTCTAAGAGATTCATAGCTTGCTTAAAGGCTGAATCCAAGTTATGTTCCCTCTACATTCATTAGACTGAGCCGAAACCAGACGCAAGGTAGCGGATGGGAGGCGGGGCTTAAGTATGTGGGTGGGGCTTACATTTCGAGGTGGGGTCAAAGGAAAAAGTGTGCATGCTCTATGGGTACAATGTAACAAAAATACCCATACCTTCCCTAGATCTTCACTGGATCTTTCTAAGATGTTCCCTTGATGTTCCCTGGATGTTCCCTAGATCTTCCCTAGACAATCCCTAAATCTTCCCTAGACAATGTGGTCTGGAAAACCCTTTCAGTTTTACTCCTATTACTGTCAATGTTGTTCATGAAGCCTTAACCAAGTTAGATCCTAAGAAACCGGCCGGCCCGTAGAACCTTTCTTTTTAAAGACAGCTGCAGATTTTATTGCTCTTCCTCTCACTACTCTTTTTAACCTCTCCCTCAGCACAAATGCAATTCCTAAAGTATGGAAGTCAGCGTATGTCCTGTCTTTACTAAAAAGAGGGGAGGGAACTATTTTAAATAACTATAGGCCAATCTCTAAATTGTCAGTTCTGGCTAAGGTTCTTGAACGCTTAGTGAGTGAACAGGTAAAGGAGTTTTTATGTACAAATGACATCCTGTCTAAACATCAGTTAGGCTTCAGAAAGCAACACAGCACCATCACTGCCACAATGAAAGTGGTGAATGATGTGGCGAGTATTTTAGATAATAAGCAGAGTTGTGCAGCTCTATTTATTGACCTTTCCAAAGCGTTTGACACCGTCGATCATCTCATCTTAAAGCAGATGCTACTCAGTATAGGCATGTCCAGCCATGCAGTGGGTGGTTTGTGAACTACCTCTCTGAAAGGTCCCAATGTGTTCACTTTGATGGGCTGTCTTCTGAGTGGTTGAACATTGCAAATGGTGTTCCTCAAGGTTCTGTTTTAGGTCCACTTTTATTCTCCAATATTCTCCACTCAGCTGTCTTCTGAGTGGTTAAACATTGCTAATGGTGTTCCTCAAGGTTCTGTTTTAGGTCCACTTTTATTCTCCATATATATCAACAGCTTAGGTGAAAATGTGGATGAAGCTACTTTACATTTTTATGCGGATGATCCCTAGATCTTCCCTTGACAATCCCTAGATCTTCCCTTGATCTGACCTGGGTCTTCCCTAGACAATCCCTAGATCTTCCCTTGACAATCCCTAGATCTTCCCTTGATCTGACCTGGGTCTTCCCTAGACAATCCCTAGATCTTCCCTTGACAATCCCTAGATCTTCCCTTGATCTGACCTGGGTCTTCCCTTGACAATCCCTAGATCTTCCCTAGATCTTCCCTAGACAATCCCTAGATCTTCCCTTGACAATCCCTAGATCTTCCCTAGACAATCCCTAGATCTTCCCTTGATCTGACCTTGCTCTTCCCTAGACAATCCCTAGATGTTCCCTAGATGTTCCCTTGATCTGACCTTGATGTTCCCTAGATGTTCCCTTGATGTTCCCTAGATGTTCCCTTGATGTTCCCTAGATGTTCCCTAGATCTTCCCTAGACAATCCCTAGATCTTCCCTAGACAATCCCTAGATCTTCCCTAGATGTTCCCTAGATTTTCCCTAGACAATCCCTAGATCTTCCCTTGACAATCCCTAGATCTTCCCTAGACAATCCCTAGATCTTCCCTTGACAATCCCTAGATCTTCCCTAGACAATCCCTAGATCTTCCCTTGACAATCCCTAGACAATCCCTAGATGTTCCCTTGACAATCCCTAGATGTTCCCTTGACAATCCATAGATCTTCCCTTGACAATCCCTAGACAATCCCTAGATGTTCCCTTGACAATCCCTAGATGTTCCCTTGACAATCCATAGATCTTCCCTTGACAATCCCTAGACAATCCCTAGATGTTCCCTAGACAATCCCTAGATCTTCCCTAGACAATCCCTAGATCTTCCCTTGACAATCCCTAGACAATCCCTAGATGTTCCCTTGACAATCCCTAGATGTTCCCTTGACAATCCATAGATCTTCCCTTGACAATCCCTAGACAATCCCTAGATGTTCCCTTGACAATCCATAGATCTTCCCTTGACAATCCCTAGACAATCCCTAGATGTTCCCTAGACAATCCCTAGATCTTCCCTAGACAATCCCTAGATCTTCCCTTGATGTTCTCTGTATCTTCCCTGATCTTACTTTGGTCTTCCCTAGGTAATCAAGCCACCCTCCGCATTGGAAGATCCAAACCAATTTAGGCATAGCTTATCAGGGTGTCCCATTTCACATATCTCCAATCTATCGTGTGATTGTACTTTGATTTTCAACTGTTTGAAAATAAATAAACACCATACTTCTATTGTTTAAAGCTGTCAGTGCTGAATGCAGATTTGTTGGCCTTAGCTTCGGAGAAAATTAGATCCTGCGGGTGGTTGAGCAATGGAGCAAATATTAAAGTCTTTCCATGTTTTCCTACCATTTCGTTATGCATTTTTAATTAATTTCATGCATGCTCTGGCTGTGACGACTGAATTTCCCTTTGGATTAAATCATGTACCCGTTAAAAAACAACCCTCCCCCTCAGATGATTTCCTGACACAACAAAACAGACTATAACACCACTTGTTGCTAAATACCAACTATGTGCAATATATATATATATGCCGTTAATAACTGTGCAATAATAACCTGGCAACTAAATCTTCAGAACTGTTACAGGATGTCTATTTGTATAAATTGTAATTTTTAATTATCTTTAACCTGTTAAACCCGAGCCTGTTTTTCAGGTCTCAGGCTCGAAAATGACATTCCCAGAACAAATGACCATATCTTCCCTTCTAAAAGGGTTACATTAATAATCTTTTTTCTCAAAGTAATGATGAACCTGTGAGTTGGATGTAGAAGAGTCAGAATCAATATAGATAATTTTTATTTTAAAGAAAATTCAGATTGAACATAGTAAAAAACTGTAAATTATAGTGTCTGTCCAAAAAATATGTTGTACTTATAGTGAAAACTAACCTTGGATGATGAGTTAGTAGACTAAAAGCTTTAGGAATCCAAAGTACAACATATAATAAGTACCCTGTATCAAGATTGATGCAAAACAAGTGATAGTTGACCTTTTTAGACAGATTTAGCAAAAAAAAACCTCTTCTGGGGCCATTTGGGTGGATTTTCCATATCTCTGGCCCCCCTTGCTGGATTTTGACATCTCTTTCTGACTGTCAGAGCCAATGGAATCGAGGGGAACTCCCACATACTCCTTATTTGGTAATGTGTGTGTGTTAGACTGCCGCATAGCCAAGACCGGAAGCAGCAGCCACTCTGGTGGCTACCATTAACAGCTAACTTTTGCTCTCTGATTTTTACATAAAAATGGAAATATGGATTATAAATGAAATCATTTTTTTATACAGAGACGTTAAAAACCTATGGATTAACCGATTCAGCCGCGTTTTTTCTCGTTTTAATGCCATTGAACACGTCTTTTGATCAGATTGACAGCTACGGTGAGACGATCTCCCTAGAAGCTCCGTAAAGGTACGTGTTGTGATGTCTGTGTTTGCTTCCCCTGTCGCGAGTTCGGATCACTCAGTGATGATACTATACCTAAATAATCTGTGGAACCTCAGCTTTAATCGGATATCTTGTATGTGCAGCTACGATAAGTAATAAGGGTACTTTTATCTTGAGTTCTGTGCCAATGTCCGTTAGCATTTTTCGCTCAGGGGTCATTTAGATGCTTCTTATGAGACTTGTGTTTTGTTTTGGTAAAAACATTGATCTTGTATCGTCAGTAAACTGAGAAATTGCCGACGGGGACCTTGGGGTTTAAGAGGTTAAAGGTCTCCTATTTTACTGTTATCATCAATATATCACAGGTCTCAGATATATCCAGAGCCTGTCTCTGATTGGCTGACCACCTAACAGATCATTGCAGCATTACCCATAATCCCCTCTGTTTCAGCCCTGTTTCCAAAGTGCTGATTCTCTGTCTGTTACTTTAGATGAAAATAAGGAGCCCCTCCCCACGCCCCTCTGAGAGACATTTGGTTACAAAGAACTCAATGGTGCTCTAGGAGGAGATTTTCCCCCTCTGTGGGACGAATACATATATTCTGATTCTGATTGTTGTTCTCTCCGTCCTCACCTCAAAGATCTCCTCGCGGGACACCTCGATGCGGCAGTGTCCGGCCTGCGGCTGCTGCTGGGACAGCTCCTGCCGCAGGATCTTCAGCTTCTGGACCAGGTCTCTCTTGTACTTCGGCACCGTAAGGCACTCGTTCTCCTCGGGCAGCTGGGCGGGCGAAACCGGAACCTGCTGGACCTGGTCCTTCAGATGGTTCTGACGACTGGGAGGAGGGCGGGAGAAAGAGGACTTTGTTTATTGGGTTTTTTCAACAGCATACGGTTATTCTATCAGAGCATGTGTTAAAAGTAGGTAAACAAATCTTCACTTTATAGAACAATAGGTAGCGTAACAATGTAAATACTGCTTAACACCAGGGCAACCAAAACCCCACACATCACGATCAGTGAGAGAAAAGCCTTCAGCGTGCATTTGATCTGGACTCAGCTCTGTGTTCACTGAGAGGATCGACTGCAGCACAAAGGATGCTTCAGGCTGACTTTATTAAAACGTGGGACCCTGTTTCTCCGATTAGATGGTAGCTATCTACATGAACATAAATGTAATGCATAATGTCTGTGGGGTATATAACAGTCAGTGTCAGTGGGGGTCCCTGGATAGGCCAAGTGTTAGATGTATGAATGTTTGCTTCATTTTATTCTCAACAAATAAGACCAACATGTGCCAAAAACTTAAAAAGATTCATGATGAAATGTTTCAAACACAGCGGCTAACCACAGTATCAGCAGTGTGGCTGAGAACATCATCTGTGGGTAAAGATGACAGGGGTCTCCACTTTGAACCAGCCACTGTGTTAGGAAGACAGAGGGTGGCATATAACACACACACACACACACACACACACACACACACACACACACACACACACACACACACACACACACACACACACACACACACACACACACACACACACACACACACACACACACACACACACACACACACACACACACACACACACACACACACACACACACACACACACACACACACACACACACACACACACACACACACACACACACACACACACACACACACACACACACACACACACACACACACACACACACACCGAGTAAAAAGAGCCTTTATTGGGCCGGCACTAAAGGATAATGTGCACAGTGGCCTTTTGCACTCCGGTGGGGGGGTCGGAGGGTCATAAACAGAACGAGCACAGAGGGTGCTGTCTAAAACACTTGAACGCGCTGTCTTTAAACAACTCTCCTGTTATCTCCATCAGAACAACCTTCTGGATCCGCACCAGTCTGGTTTTAAGGCAGGTCACTCCACAGAAACGGCCCTCCTTGCTGTCACTGAGGAACTGCACACTGCCAAAGCAGCATCCCTCTCCTCTGTCATCATCCTGTTGGACCTGTCTGCTGCATTCGACACGGTGAACCATCAGATCCTCCTTCGCACTCTCCAAGAACTTGGAGTTTCAGGCTCTGTACTCTCCCTCCTCGCCTCATACCTCAAAGACCGTACCTACAGGGTAACTTGGAGAGGGTCTGAGTCTGACCCTTGTCAATTAACTACAGGGGTCCCTCGGGGCTCTGTTCTTGGTCCCCTCCTTTTCTCCCTGTACACAAACTCGCTCGGATCGGTCATTAGCCCGCATGGTTTTTCTTACCACTGCTATGCTGACGACACCCAATTAATTCTGTCCTTTCCCCGCTCAGAGACCCAGGTCGTCGCACGCATCTCTGCTTGTCTTGCTGACATCTCTCAGTGGATGTCTGCTCATCACCTCAAGCTCAACCTTGACAAGACTGAGCTGCTTTTCCTTCCGGGAAAAGATTGTCCCACTCTTGACCTGACGATCAACATCGGCACCTCTGTTGTTTCCCCGACTCAGACGGCAAGGAATCTGGGTGTGACCCTAGATAACAACCTGTCCTTCACTGCAAACATCGCTGCTACAACCCGTTGCTGCAGATATACGCTGTACAACATCAGGAAGATTCGTCCCCAGCTGACCCAGAAAGCCACCCAGGTTCTGGTCCAGGCTCTCGTCACCTCACGCCTAGACTATTGCAACTCCCTCCTGGCTGGTCTACCTGCATGTGCCATCCGACCTCTGCAGCTCATCCAGAATGCAGCGGCTCGTCTGGTCTTCAACCTTCCAAAATTTTCCCACACCACTCCGCTCCTCCGCTCCCTCCACTGGCTCCCGGTAACTGCTAGAATCCACTTCAAGACACTAGTACTTGCGTACCATGCTGCGAATGGATCTGGCCCTTCCTACATCCAGGACATGGTTAAACTGTACACCCCAGCGCGTGCACTCCGCTCTGCATCAGCCAAACGACTCGCTGCACCCTCGCTACGAGGTGGACCCAAGTTCCCATCAGCAAAAACACGTGGGTTTGCTATCCTGGCTCCAAGATGGTGGAATGAGCTCCCCATTGACATCAGGACGGCAGAAAGCCTGCACATCTTCCGGCGCAGACTGAAAACTCATCTCTTTCGACTCCACTTCGAGCGATAGAATTACTAACAAAGCACTTATATACTAACATAGGACTGGCTTATCTATAGCCAGCTGAGTAGCACTTGAAATGTTTGGCTCTATGATACCTGCTGTACTTTATGATTCTGTTTTTCTTCTGGGCTGTGTCTTCCTGGTCGTATGTACTTATTGTAAGTCGCTTTGGACAAAAGCGTCAGCTAAATGCAATGTAATGTAAAAAAAAATACACATGTCTGTCTGTCTGTCAGCTTGAAATCAGGTCTGTGGTTAACACAAGCTGAAGAGATTTTTGTCCTACGACATCAAATACGTCAGTAAATACCCCACTGGTGAAAGCGGTTGCTAACAAGTGTCGAAATGAGACGACTAAACGCCATCACGCCCAACATTATCAACCTTTAGCTTAGCGGTGGTGATGTGAAGTCATGTGACCGTGCTGTAGTTCCTTATAGCCCAACATTAGCCACCTTTAGCTTAGCGGTGGTGATGTGAAGTCATGTGACCGTGCTGTAGTTCCTTATAGCCCAACATTAGCCACCTTTAGCTTAGCGGTGGTGACGTGAAATCATGTGACCGTGCTGTAGTTCCTTTATAGCCCAACATTAGCCACCTTTAGCTTAGCGGTGGTGACGTGAAGTCATGTGACCGTGCTGTAGTTCCTTTATAGCCCAACATTAGCCGCCATTAGCTTAGCGGTGGTGATGTGAAGTCATGTGACCGTGCTGTAGTTCCTTATAGCCCAACATTAGCCACCTTTAGCTTAGCGGTGGTGACGTGAAGTCATGTGACCGTGCTGTAGTTCCTTTATAGCCCAACATTAGCCGCCATTAGCTTAGCGGTGGTGACGTGAAGTCATGTGACCGTGCTGTTGTTCCTTTATAGCCCAACATTAGCCGCCATTAGCTTAGCGGTGGTGACGTGAAGTCATGTGACCGTGCTGTAGTTCCTTTATAGCCCAACATTAGCCACCTTTAGCTTAGCGGTGGTGACGTGAAGTCATGTGACCGTGCTGTAGTTCCTTTATAGCCCAACATTAGCCGCCATTAGCTTAGCGGTGGTGACGTGAAGTCATGTGACCGTGCTGTAGTTCCTTTATAGCCCAACATTAGCCTCCTTTAGCTTAGCGGTGGTGACGTGAAGTCATGTGACCGTGCTGTAGTTCCTTTATAGCCCAACATTAGCCTCCTTTAGCTTAGCGGTGGTGACGTGAAGTCATGTGACCGTGCTGTAGTTCCTTATGGCCCAACATTAGCCACCTTTAGCTTAGCGGTGGTGACGTGAAGTCATGTGACCGTGCTGTAGTTCCTTTATAGCCCAACATTAGCCTCCTTTAGCTTAGCGGTGGTGACGTGAAGTCATGTGACCGTGCTGTAGTTCCTTATGGCCCAACATTAGCCACCTTTAGCTTAGCGGTGGTGACGTGAAGTCATGTGACCGTGCTGTAGTTCCTTTATAGCCCAACATTAGCCGCCATTAGCTTAGCGGTGGTGACGTGAAGTCATGTGACCGTGCTGTAGTTCCTTTATAGCCCAACATTAGCCTCCTTTAGCTTAGCGGTGGTGACGTGAAGTCATGTGACCGTGCTGTAGTTCCTTTATAGCCCAACATTAGCCTCCTTTAGCTTAGCGGTGGTGACGTGAAGTCATGTGACCGTGCTGTAGTTCCTTATGGCCCAACATTAGCCACCTTTAGCTTAGCGGTGGTGACGTGAAGTCATGTGACCGTGCTGTAGTTCCTTTATAGCCCAACATTAGCCACCTTTAGCTTAGCGGTGGTGACGTGAAGTCATGTGACCGTGCTGTAGTTCCTTTATAGCCCAACATTAGCCTCCTTTAGCTTAGCGGTGGTGACGTGAAGTCATGTGACCGTGCTGTAGTTCCTTATAGCCCAACATTAGCCACCTTTAGCTTAGCGGTGGTGACGTGAAGTCATGTGACCGCGATGTAAGTGGTACAATTAATATATGGAGATTATCCTGCTGAACTAAATGTGTAAGTATCATAAACGTTTGTTTGTCACAGAGATTATTCTCTGCAATAATCCAAAATCCCATGGAGAAATCCCATTGGATTTTTGTGGAGGGAAGAAGGGAGATGCTAACTTTCAAGTTGTCCTACAAAAATGCTTCATCCCTGCACCTCTAAGGTTCTTTCTGAAACTAAAGCTCAATCGCTAAAATACAGACTGATGTG
Organism: Harpagifer antarcticus; assembly: GCA_902827135.1. Taxonomy (NCBI): domain Eukaryota; kingdom Metazoa; phylum Chordata; class Actinopteri; order Perciformes; family Harpagiferidae; genus Harpagifer; species Harpagifer antarcticus. The sequence goes on from CADEHL010001244.1 coordinate 102,310, forward strand.
TCAGACTGTATTCTGAAACGTCTCGACTGAAATCTGCTCCTCTCAACTATCCGCTCTATATCTTGCCTTCTACGACCACAATGACAACGTCTCCTCCACAAAGTGATTGAGTCTGGTTTCTGCTGTCTGCCCAGCTCAATCCAGTTTCTGCTAAATCACTTCCTGCAATCCCAGAAAGCCACAGAGGGGCCTCAGAGGACACTCAGTCGTCCTCATGAAGCCTCTTTATCGTCTGCACTAGACTCCAGAGGTGGGAAGTAGTGGAGTACAAATACTTTGTTACTGTACTTAAGTACATTTTTCTGGTATCAGTACTTTACTCCACTACTTATTTTTTCTGACCACTTTTTACTTTGACTTCTTACATTTCGAACTCAAATACCTGTACTTTCTACTTCTTACATGTTGAACCCAAATACCTGTACTTTCTACTTCTTACATGTTGAACACAAATACCTGTACTTTCTACTTCTTACATGTTGAACTCAAATACCTGTACTTTCTACTTCTTACATGTTGAACACAAACACCTGTACTTTGTACTTCTTACATGTTGAACACAAACACCTGTACTTTGTACTTCTTACATGTTGAACCCAAATACCTGTACTTTCTACTTCTTACATGTTGAACACAAATACCTGTACTTTCTACTTCTTACATGTTGAACACAAATACCTGTACTTTCTACTTCTTACATGTTGAACACAAATACCTGTACTTTCTACTTCTTACATGTTGAACTCAAATACCTGTACTTTCTACTTCTTACATATTGAACACAAATACCTGTACTTTCTACTTCTTACATGTTGAACACAAATACCTGTACTTTCTACTTCTTACATGTTGAACTCAAATACCTGTACTTTCTACTTCTCACATGTTGAACCCAAATACCTGTACTTTCTACTTCTCACATGTTGAACACAAATACCTGTACTTTATACTTCTTACATGTTGAACACAAATACCTGTACTTTATACTTCTTACATGTTGAACTCAAATAGCTGTACTTTCTACTTCTTACATGTTGAACCCAAATACCTGTACTTTCTACTTCTTACATGTTGAACCCAAATACCTGAACTTTCTACTTCTTACATGTTGAACCCAAATACCTGAACTTTCTACTTCTTACATGTTGAACCCAAATACCTGAACTTTCTACTTCTTACATGTTGAACCCAAATACCTGAACTTTCTACTTCTCACATGTTGAACTCAAATACCTGTACTTTCCACTTCTTACATGTTGAACCCAAATACCTGAACTTTCTACTTCTTACATGTTGAACCCAAATACCTGAACTTTCTACTTCTTACATGTTAAACTCAAATACCTGTACTTTCTACTTCTCACATGTTGAACTCAAATACCTGTACTTTCTACTTCTTACATGTTGAACACAAATACCTGTACTTTCTACTTCTCTCATTTTCCAAACAGCTGGTTCCTTTAGTCTGAATGTGTGTTTGATGCGTGATCATTATTCTTTAGAGTCATTGCGTGCCTATTGATTTGAACACGATCCGTGTATCCATCATTTCCTGGTCTTCTCTAAAGAAGAGGGACCAATGGAAACGTTGTCATGTTGCCGTTGTTCAGCATGGAAACATTCATTAGCTAACAATGACATTATTGTTCTATTAATATAAAGGGAGGTCAGGTACTCTTTAAAACAGCTGCTAGCTATGGGTACTTTCTACTGAAGTACATTTCAAAGCCTCTTTACTTTTACTTAGAAGTTTAGTCAGTACTTCTACTTTCACCAGAGTATTTTTAAACACGAGTATCTGTACTTCTACTCGAGTAAAGGATGTGTGTACTTTTGCCATCTCTGATAGACTCACGGAGGGGAGGTGCGGGAGAGCATCTCCTCCTGCATGTTCACCATAAATCAAACATTCCTGCTACTCTCTCGTTTCAGAGCTCTCTCTTCTCTCTCCAACATCTCTACCATGAGCTGGTGCATGTTGACTAAAGTTGGCGCAGTAAAAGCAATGTTTTCACTGTGCAACTAATCACAAATGTCTGGGAGATGACACGGATCTTCCTGTACGGAGGGCGATCCTGCAGCCAAGGATTCAGTTACCGTTCTAACCTTGAATTTGGGGAAGACTGCAACATCATAGAACCAGAAGACGCTCAGTGTGGATGCTCAGGCAGTGTCGTTAGCAAATAAAACAAGGCCATAAACTGTAACTTTGACATATATATATATATATATATCGAACATTCTTGTGGGATGACGGCACACGAGGGGTGAACATTTCTAACATCCCGGACCTGATAAAAGGCAGATGTCTTGATGGAAATCCATGACGACTGATATCTTTTCCAGTCACGAGCGAGAAAGTCCCTCCGAAGTCTTTTCTATGAGCGGTAATGGAGCAGCTTTAGTTGGGACAGAAACTGCAAATAAATCGGTTCTTTTAGAGTGTTAATGTGATGAGAACGCACTGTTTCTATACAAGTCATTCCACTAATCCCAGGCCCACGTGTCCTTGAATAACCAGGAGATGTACGGCATTTCAATCTTAAGGCCTGGACACACCAAGCTGACACAGACGGACCCCCGACTGTTGTGTCGCCTCGCTTCTCTGCGTTTTGGCCATGTGTCGCACTGGAACCAAGCGGCAAACTCTGGGGCAGAGCCGGGAGGCCGATAAGGAAGTGCCTCAAACTGCAGTTCATCTAGTGGCCAGTAGGAGCACGCTGCAGAAGGGAGCAATTTCCATAGACCCCCATGTTAAAATGACCAACTTTACAGCAGAAATAAACATGTTTACATCATGGTTAGATTCCCCCTTCATGACTACTGTGTGGGCGGTGAATTATTTTAGAACGCAACCCTTTTAGTTATATTAGGTCTTAATGTTTTAGCATAAATTAGGGCGTGGTCACCTTGAGTGGCAGGTCTCTGCAGTGAGTGCTGCTTCTAGCTTTCTGTCTCTCTGCCAGTAGCTCCGTTAGCTCAGTAAGCTCCAGGATGCTACAGGGGCTCAACTGCTCGGCTGATCCCGGGAACACAACTTGAACCCGGACGTGTTTGTTGTGTTGGTGCCTGGTGGAGTATTCGTCATTTAAATATCGGACTTATCTTATGGCTTTTGGAGGTTCCGCCTCTTTGCCCTTATTTGGATCAGGCTGGAGCAGGCAGGAGTTAGACTCTGTCACTGTCGAGCCGTTAGTGGCCGACTCCGCCTACTTTAGGCTTCTCGGCAACTCACGGACCCTACGTCCATTTATATATACAGTCTATGACTGGAACACACCGCAAAGACTTCAGCCGACGGCCAAGAAGCACGTACGATGCATGAGTGGCAATAACTCTCCTTACCAGCAGGCGGCGGTAGTATTACAAAAGAGGCAACAACCGGAAGACAGACTGCGTGATAACCGAGAGAAGAAGAACAGACTGCGCGATATAAACAAACAACAAATAGCGTGTGCGTTCCATTTTCACTCTACAGCGAGAAGCTCACGGGGTTTTCCCGAACCTGTGTCGAGAGCTGGAGTTAAATGAAATCTCAGATTTGCCTTCTTAATGGTTTGTTTGGGTCCTCACTTCCGTTTCGCTTGTCATGCACTGATTCGCTAGCTGAACAGCCAATCAGAGTGATTTATTTTGCCGACAGCCTTTAGCCGACTGCCCACCGATTCGACATGTTGACATGTTGAACCAAAAAGGTGTCGGCACGGCTGAAAAGACACAACGGTGCGGGACACACCAATCTGAGTAGGGCGTGTCGACGCTCATCGTCGGCCTGACGCCCATCGACGGCCAACATCGGCTTGGTGTGTCCGGGCCTCAACACGTTATGTGAGTTTTAGATGATTTTAACAAATGAATTTAATGACATTTGACAGCTGCAGAGAAACCATTGCCTGTGTATAAAATAATTCCCGCGCAGGCTTTGGGAGTAATGGGTTACATCGAATGGGATAATCAGGATACAAAAACCTGGTATTCCCTCACATTTACATAAAAATCACCCAAAAACATTTCTAAGATTTGGGGATAACTAGCAAGACGACAGTGTTAGTAGAAACCTAAAAGGAGCATTTAGCGTTTGTTGTAAAGGATCAGATGTTATCTCTTCTCTGTCAGCTCTAAGCTAATACTTTAAGTGTGAATCTATACGCCTACTATCTGAATCTGCTTAATGGTTTTCACTTTCTTTGGTTTCTCATTTCCTGTCAGTGCTCATGTGTTTCAGCGTTACGCTACTGCCTGAATATCAGGGTATATGCAGGAGTCCTGAAGTCACATGTAAAACCTTTTAAGGCCTTTTTTAAGACCCTCTCCATACATGTTAAGACCTCATCGCCACTTGGAGTTCTAACCGGTTACCTTGGCGACACACTTCACCTCACATTGACTATATACAGTATTGATTGTCCTTCCTCCTTATCTTTCAACCATTTGGACGCAGACTTGCATTTCCCCATAACGATGTTGTTTAGCAACCGGCGTAAACGGACCTTCACGCTATCAAGCAGTGAGCGTGCGACGTCCTGTTCAGATGACGTCAAACCCAACGGGATGCCATCAATAAACTACAGAATCACACTACACACCTACGCCATGACTACATTCAGGCAGACTGTAGAATACAACCTCTCTGGACCATTTATATACTTATTGAAGACAAGCTACAAAATGTAACACCTTGGAAAATGCTTTTTAATAGCCTTAATTTTCGCTAAATTGATTTATCAACCTTTATTACTTTTTAAGACCCCGCGGACCCCCTGGAATAAGCTGAATGAAAATGAAAGGCAGCTTTTCCTATCAATAAAATCACTTTTGATCCTAAATATCTTCTTCCTTTCCAAGGTCACATGGTTCTGATGTCTTACATAATAAGTAAAAACATCTTATTGATATTTTTTTTCTCGTGTTCTCATCTGCATTTGATATCGTCGTAATCCAAAAGTAACGGCAAGTAATCAGGTGACTTTTATATTGTGATACTCAGATTACGTTCCTCCCAAAAACACGCCCACTTCCTGTCTTTCATGTGCACTAATAATCCCCCTAGAATAAATATACGGTAGAAATTCAATGCATGATAATTTCTCACATCTGGGCATTAACTTCACAAATTAAAAACAAATGTGGGCTCCATTTCTATAAGACTTTTTCACAGGATGAAGTAAAAGCAAATGCAAACACGTTCTTTGATCCGTCAGAAAAAAGGAAACCTGATCTGGAGGAATGAGGTCAGGCGTACACTGCTCCACCTTTGTGCTGCAAGGCACTCTGGGTAAATCTATCGATGCACAGTGTGTGTTTGAACAGCTGCACACGGGGAAGAGATTCTGAACACGAGGCATGTAGCGAGTGCACAGATGCACACACACACACACACACAGCTCATTCATGGACTTGGCATCCAGTTAACGCTCCGTTTCCTGGATGTAAGACGCTCCGCGGCCTCGCTCGCCACATCTGAAGTCTGGCCAGCGCTTTGTGACGGATTGTGTGGTAAAACGCCTTTATGATCAAAAACCTCGGCGGGGCTGAGGAGAGTACTTTTCTTTTTGTGATCAGCAGTACTTTGAAGCAGAGGTGTAAATTAACTAAGAAGATTTACTCAAGTACTGTCCTTAAGTAAAATGTTGAGGTACTTGTACTTCTACTCCACTACATGTATTTAATACCTTTAGTTACTTCACAGATCTGGATGAATGATGTGAAATCTAATCAAGTGTTGAATCAGACTTTAGTTCCACCTGGAGTAAATCCACCAGCTACCCTGCAGTCTACAAAGTACTTCAGACTAGCTGCACCTTCACCAGCTTTGAGAACACTTTCATGATCAATCATTATAAAACATATCAGATATATTATTCTGAAATGGATCAATCTGCACAACGAATACTTTCACTGTCTTTCACTATATTTTGATGAGAATACTTTCCTACTTTCACTTGAGGAACATTTTGAATGCAGGACTTTTACTGTGACAGAGTATTCCTACACTCTGGTACTTCTACTTTTACTCAAGTACAAGACCTGAGTACTTCTACTTTTACTCAAGAACAAGATCTGAGTACTTCTACTTTTACTCAAGTACAAGATCTGAGTACTTCTACTTTTACTCAAGTACAAGATCTGAGTACTTCTACTTTTACTCAAGTACAAGATCTGAGTACTTCTACTTTTACTCAAGTACAAGATCTGAGTACTTCTACTTTACTCAAGTACAAGATCTGAGTACTTCTACTTTTACTCAAGAACAAGATCTGAGTACTTCTACTTTTACTCAAGATCTGAGTACTTCTACTTTTACTCAAGTACAAGATCTGAGTACTTCTACTTTTACTCAAGTACAAGATCTGAGTACTTCTACTTTTACTCAAGAACAAGATCTGAGTACTTCTACTTTTACTCAAGATCTGAGTACTTCTTGCTACTCTGCTCTGAAGCTCTACAGGTGGCGAACACACCTTGGCACAGGATCCGGCTGTAAAACATCCACTGAGGGGGAGGCAGCGTGTCTGAGAGTGTGTGTGTGTGTGTGTGTGTGTGTGTGTGTGTGTCTGTGTGTGTGTTCCAGTCTGCTGGCGTGAAGCCCGAAATCCTTACCTGACATTCTGACTCTCGATGGCCCCTCGAGAACCGTTGGGGCTCGGGCTCGGACTGCAAAACAAAGAGAAAACGAAGACGGGAAATAAATCTCTCTTGCTTTTATACCCAGTTTTATTTTATGTTCCGTCTAATTTATTTGACCGGAACCTCTTTCCTGTACTATAGCACTCACTTTAGGACTAGGTGCAGGTTGGCGGAGAGGCGCGGGTCAGTGAACTGCGTGGTTCGGTTGTTGTGATCGACAAAGTAGACCCTCCCGGTGGCTGTGTTTCGTATCTCCCATCCAGGAGGGAGAGGACCCAGCTCCTCACAGTTCACATTACTCAGGTCTCTGTGGAACAACACACAATAAAACAGGAATGTATCAAAAATAAAACTGAAACTGACTGAAATAATGTCTGTAACACAAGAACATTTTGTTCTACGACATAAATGCGTCAGTACAAGTGTCTAAATGAGACGATTTAATGTCATCACGCCCAACATTAGCCGACCTCTGCAGAAGTGCACACAATATAGCAGGAATGTATGAAAAATATCACAGGGTGTGACGGGGGGTCAAACAGAGACGAAGCCCACACATCATATTGGTTTTAAAACATACCAGAGCACTGACTAACTGCGAGATTCCGAGATGTCTGAGAAATCATTTTTTTTATTCAATTTTTCTTCTTCCTCCCATCTAAATTATTTACTGCTGCCCTGCAACCCATTTCATCTGGACTCCATGGAGACGGAAAGACTCAGAAATTACAGCAGGCTCGCTCTTTGCTTCGCTATGCGCTGACTCTTCTGTATTTCGGGGGGTTTTAAAGCCAAAAGGGGGACTCTGGAGCCTCACGAGCGATGAGAGCTTGGCAGCGAATCGTTGGAGCGCCGGGCGAGGTGTGGCGTGACCAATACTCTCCCATCAAGAGCAATAAAAAGATCATCCATCACTCAAACGCTGAGAGAATGCAAGCAGCCGGCCAGGTTTCATAATGTCTCTCCTCTATTATTGATAGCATCTGGCCCGAGGACTGTAGCGCTAGTCGTCCTTGTTTTTGAGGGACTTAGCATGGACGAAAACTTGCGAACATTTGCACAGACATCAGGACAAGTGAACACTGGCTTGTTTGGAAAATTAGGTAAATAGGCTTGTTGTGGGGTTCGATATTTTGCCTTTAAAGACTAGCAAGAGGAGTAAAAAGACATGGCCGTCATTAAACAAAACGTTGTTGCAGAAGAACCAGCATGTTCCCGATAAGCAAGCATCCAATTTACTTGAAATTTCGCACACATATTAAGCTAAATGAGCTCTACAAAAAAGCCTGATAGACCACTAAGCTCCGCCTACTTAGAAGTGTTGCTAATTAGCATAACGCATATATGTGGGCGGGGCTTATTTCAAGGAATATTTCTGGAAGTATCTTTAGATACGAAACATGGTATTCTTGTTAATACCAAGCCCCCAGGAAGTGCGCCGGACTCTGAGGAAAATATTCGTTGTAGCCAAACGGCGGTACTACACTTCCGTATGAGTCGCTGGGCCCGGAAATACTTTTCCCCATTGACTAATATGGGGAAGAGACGTCTGTAAATCGTTGGATAGTTTTTTTTAAACTAAATAAACTACCCAGTATGAACACTTGTACAGCCCTCATTAAAAACATTCGGTCCTCAAGTTGTAAAATGTGCAAATAACGTTATTCTGAGAGTTAATTTTCATCGGCATTATGAATGCGGATCCAACCCACGGGACCGCGCCGCCCGGCACGTTCATGTGACGTGTTCAGTACTACATGAGTTTTACCTTTACCCATGGAGGCACAATAAGATAAGATAAGATGAACCTTTATTAATCCCCGAGGGGAAATTCAGTTGTACAAAGCAGCAACAGGGTAAGCGTGAAAAAAACAGTACAGGAAAGATTCACACAGATCAATAAAATCAAAAATAAATTAAATTAAATCAAGGAAAAAATAATAATGATAATAAAAGACTATGAAAATAGGAGATGAATAAAAATAAGAGTAAAACAACTGTCAGCATATATACATATTTGGTCATCATCTAAGTTATAAAGTGCGGAATAAATTAAAGTGAAAAGTTAACATGGGTTGTGGAAACAGTGTATATTTATGACCAGTGATTTAATTTTATTTCTTTTTCATATTTAACCCCTTGTTGTGCAGCCTGATGGCTACAGGCACAAAGGACTGCCCGAGGCGCTTGGTGCGTTGTAGAAGAACGGATTATATGAATACTTTGACGTTTCGCTTTCTCAAAAGTTGAGCCATTTTGTCTTCATGCGCCAATGAGCAACTCTCATAGGAATGAACGAGGCCCCGCCTCCCACGCTGTATCCAGTTCTTATTATACATCCATGGTTAAAACCTGAACTTTGGTGAAATGTACAAAAATATTGTACATATGTGTTAAAGTATCTCAGTAGCACCCCCTACTGTGTGATCGTAGCATATAGTTACTCACTCTGATAGAATGAAAGCAATAGGCCATGTATTTTAATAGACATATTTTATTGATATTATCTGTCCCGAGCTAGGTGTCTTAAGCGCGTTAAGGTACTTGAGAAAACTTATAAAAAATGTGTTAAATGTGTGTGACATAACCCCCCCCTCAAGGGACGGATCCCAAAAAACAAAGTCCAGTAGGGTGGGTGGAGGGGGTCTGGAGGACGAGTCTCGGGCAGACGGCCCGGGGGTTAGGCAGAGTTCAAAAAGGGGAACTCGGGCGCACGGCCCGGGGGCAAGGCAGAGTTCGAGGAGGGGGTCTCGGGCGGATGGCCCGGGGGCAAGGCAGAGTTCGAGGAGGGGGTCTCGGGCGGACGGCCCGGGGGCAAGACAGAGTTCGAGGAGGGGTGAAGACCACAGCGGGCGAACTCAGGGGACCGGGCTCGAGGGCGAAGACCGGACAGCTCCGGAGGCCGGGCAGGAGCCGGTGTCGGCAAGATCCATCACGGAAGAGGACACAGGGCCGGCAGGACCCCCGGCAGGACCAACCCCATGAGGTGACTTGAGAGGTGACTTGAGAGGGATCTCGAGAGGGAACTTGAACGGAGACTTGATAGGGGACTTGAGAAGGGACTCGAGAGGAGACTCGAGAGGGAACTCGAGAGGATACTTGAGAGGTGACTTGAGAGGGGACTCGGGTAGGAACTTGAGAGGAGACTTGAGAGGGGACTCGAGAGGGGACTCTAGAGGGGACCTGAGAGGGAACTTGAGAGGGAACTCGAGAGGGGACTTGAGAGGAGACTCAAGAGGGGACTTGAGAGGAGACTCGAGAGGAGACTCGAGAGGATACTTGAGAGGGAACTCGAGAGGAAACTTGAGAGGAGACTTGAGAGGGGACTTTAGAGGAGACTCGAGAGGAGACTTGAGAGGGAACTGGACAGGAGACTTGAGACGGTTGGTTTGCCAACAGAACACGAGGTGCTGGAGTCGGCCGGTACGCCGACAGGTCTCAGGTAGCTGGCGTCGGCTAAACAGCCAACTGGAGACGAGGAGCTGGAGTCGGCAGAGTGAAGCAGGTAGGACCCAAACGCAGATAACACTTGATAATACCTTTATTTCAAGGTCTTGAGTAAACTTGGAACAAACACTCTACGGTGAACTAGAAGAAGCACCAACACTGAACACAGGAGGAGACAAGACTAAATACAGGGAGGGGAAGACGAGAAACAGCCGGGCAGGGGAGGAGAAACACAAGGGCCACAGGTGAACACAATCAGATAACTAGACACACCAGGGAAACTAACGACAAGAGGAAAAACACAGGGGAAAGGACCAGACAATAACCCAGAGGAAAACATGACAGAAAAACACCCAAACCTACAAAACTGCAACCGTGACATTAACTTAGGAGTGTGACAGTGTTTGACTTATCTAACATTAAATCTGAACGGCAGAGAACCAAATCGTTCAGAGCTCCGTGACTCGGGGCTCCTCTCGGCACGTCAGCTCGTAATCAGCTGCAGGTTTACGGTGCATTACAAGAGACCGTGACACGATCTGTGTGTGATGTCAGGTATGTCAGATCATTCAGGAGATGTGAGCATCTGTGGACAAACCGATTTCTCGAGAAAGCATTTTATTATTCCTGTGTTTTATATGTGTCACGCTTTATAAGGTGGATAGTAAAAGGAGAAAAACCATAAAAAACTGGCAACGGAAAAGTATGTTGAAATGTTCCTGTCAGTTTTTATATCGTGAAAGACAACTGTGACTAAATGTGATCATAACTCTTTTTATGACGCAAGACAAACTGGGATCCATATCAACATGCAATATCGTTGAAGAAAAAAGAGAGCCGACTAAAAGGTAATATCTGCGCTCTGCTAACCCTTTTAAATCTGCTCTCCCCTCTGACAGCTGTCATTTCAGGTGACTCGACGCAACCCTCCTTCACCCCTTTCCCCCTCCTGTCCCCTTCAGACCGACCCCAACTATCCATTCACCACCACCAGGGTCAAGCTAAGCCCCTCCCCTTCAGACTGACCCCAACTATCCATTCACCACCACCAGGGTCAAGCTAAGCCCCTCCCCTTCAGACCGACCCCAACTATCCATTCACCACCACCAGGGTCAAGCTAAGCCACTCCCCTTCAGACCGACCCCAACTATCCATTCACCACCACCAGGGTCAAGCTAAGCCACTCCCCTTCAGACCGACCCCAACTATCCATTCACCACCACCAGGGTCAAGCTAAGCCCCTCCCCTTCAGACCGAACCCAACTATCCATTCACCACCACCAGGGTCAAGAGAAGCCCCTCCCCTTCAGACCGACCCCAACTATCCATTCACCACCACCAGGATCAAGCTAAGCCCCTCCCCTTCAGACCGACCCCAACTATCCATTCACCACCACCAGGGTCAAGCTAAGCCCCTCCCCTTCAGACCGACCCCAACTATCCATTCACCACCACCAGGGTCAAGCTAAGCCACTCCCCTTCAGACCGAAGCCAACCATCCATTCACCACCACCAGGGTCAAGCTAAGCCCCTCCCCTTCAGACCGACCCCAACTATCCATTCACCACCACCAGGTTCAAGCTAAGCCCCTCCCCTTCAGACCGAACCCAACTATCCATTCACCACCACCAGGGTCAAGCTAAGCCACTCCCCTTCAGACCGACCCCAACTATCCATTCACCACCACCAGGGTCAAGCTAAGCCCCTCCCCTTCAGACCGACCCCAACTATCCATTCACCACCACCAGGGTCAAGCTAAGCCCCTCCCCTTCAGACCGAACCCAACTATCCATTCACCACCACCAGGGTCAAGCTAAGCCACTCCCCTTCAGACCGACCCCAACTATCCATTCACCACCACCAGGGTCAAGCTAAGCCCCTCCCCTTCAGACCGACCCCAACCATCCATTCACCACCACCAGGGTCAAGCTAAGGCACTCCCCTTCAGACTGACCCCAACCATCCATTCACCACCACCAGGGTCAAGCTAGGCCCCTCCCCTTCAGACCGACCCCAACTATCCATTCACCACCACCAGGGTCAAGCTAAGCCCATCCCCTTCAGACCGACCCCAACTATCCATTCACCACCACCAGGGTCAAGCTAAGCCACTCCCCTTCAGACCGACCCCAACTATCCATTCACCACCACCAGGGTCAAGCTAAGCCCCTCCCCTTCAGACCGACCCCAACATCCATTCACCACCACCAGGGTCAAGCTAAGGCACTCCCCTTCAGACTGACCCCAACCATCCATTCACCACCACCAGGGTCAAGCTAAGGCACTCCCCTTCAGACCGAACCCAACTATCCATTCACCACCACCAGGGTCAAGCTAAGCCCCTCCCCTTCAGACCGACCCCAACCATCCATTCACCACCACCAGGGTCAAGCTAAGCCCCTCCCCTTCAGACCGAACCCAACTATCCATTCACCACCACCAGGGTCAAGCTAAGCCACTCCCCTTCAGACCGACCCCAACTATCCATTCACCACCACCAGGGTCAAGCTAAGCCCCTCCCCTTCAGACCGACCCCAACCATCCATTCACCACCACCAGGGTCAAGCTAAGCCCCTCCCCTTCAGACCGACCCCAACTATCCATTCACCACCACCAGGGTCAAGCTAAACCCCTCCCCTTCAGACCGACCCCAACCATCCATTCACCACCACCAGGGTCAAGCTAAGGCACTCCCCTTCAGACCGAACCCAACTATCCATTCACCACCACCAGGGTCAAGCTAAGCCCCTCCCCTTCAGACCGACCCCAACTATCCATTCACCACCACCAGGGTCAAGCTAAGCCCCTCCCCTTCAGACCGACCCCAACTATCCATTCACCACCACCAGGGTCAAGCTAAGCCACTCTCCTTCAGACCGACCCCAACTATCCATTCACCACCACCAGGGTCAAGCTAAGCCCCTCCCCTTCAGACCGACCCCAACCATCTATTCACCACCACCAGGGTCAAGCGAAGCCACTCTCCTTCAGACCAAACCCAACTATCCATTCACCACCACCAGGGTCAAGCTAAGCCCCTCCCCTTCAGACCGACCCCAACCATCTATTCACCACCACCAGGGTCAAGCTAAGCCCCTCCCCTTCAGACCGACCCCAACCATCCATTCACCACCACCAGGGTCAAGCTAAGGCACTCCCCTTCAGACCGAACCCAACTATCCATTCACCACCACCAGGGTCAAGCTAAGCCCCTCCCCTTCAGACCGACCCCAACTATCCATTCACCACCACCAGGGTCAAGCTAAGCCCCTCCCCTTCAGACCGACCCCAACTATCCATTCACCACCACCAGGGTCAAGCTAAGCCCCTCCCCTTCAGACCGACCCCAACTATCCATTCACCACCACCAGGGTCAAGCTAAGCCCCTCCCCTTCAGACCGACCCCAACTATCCATTCACCACCACCAGGGTCAAGCTAAGCCCCTCCCCTTCAGACCGAACCCAACTATCCATTCACCACCACCAGGGTCAAGCGAAGCCACTCTCCTTCAGACCAAACCCAACTATCCATTCACCACCACCAGGGTCAAGCTAAGCCCCTCCCCCTCAGACCGACCCCAACTATCCATTCACCACCACCAGGGTCAAGCTAAGCCCCTCCCCTTCAGACCTAACCCAACCATCCATTCACCACCACCAGTGTCTAGACTCCGGGGGGTTTCATCGGATCGGTTCTCCCCTCCCGAATGATACTCCTGCAAAACGGGGCCTAATCGCCAAAACTCCATTACATTCATTTGTGTATTCCTGGCAATAAATATGTGTTCTTATCAAAACCGTCTCTCCTGATTGAAGTCTTATTCTGAATGGCTGACAAAATAAAAAGAGAAAACATTGACTTTAGTAGTCAGACTGACTCTACCACGGCTACCTTACAGACTCTGACAACAGGAAGTACGTACCGTGGGACTCGGGGGTCGTGCCACGTGCTGACGCCCGTCTGAGTGTGCAGGAAGTACACCTGACCCTGCTGCGTGGTCCTCTGCTCTGTAGGGACACACAAACATCACAATATTAGATATAAGAATCTGATCGTACAGTGAATACAGAAGAAACCGGAGCAACCCTGATGTCAAGCGGGAGTAGTGGAATATAGGAAGTGGAAGTACTGGACCTCCTACCACTGTTCTACTGAATACAATTTAGAAAAGTCTGCAAGTTAAGTGTGCACTGTTATTTTGTATATTGATTGTTGTGCTTTTATTTAGGTCTTAATGTGTGTATATGTATAAATAACTCAAAGCGCTTTACAGATACACATTAGACATACAGATCGTTGTTTTTATATTCGAGATTGTGGGAAACTGTATTTCGATCTCTGTCTGTACACACAAACTGAAAGATTGACAATAACGTTGACTTTAATCCCGTTATATCTAGGGTCCCTGATGTCTGCCGGGAAGATTGTAGATGCTTGATTGAGTTTTGAAGGCGCCGCTGCAGTGGAAACATGCAACTGTTCGGCAGTCAGGCTCCAGCTCTGAACTCAAAGCGCCGTAAGTGCAAAGACGTTACGATCCTCTGTGTCTCTGGCTCCTTAAATCCTGCACACATCTCACTGTGAGCTTGTTTGCTCAGCAGCACAGAGGCCGTTAACAGCCAGATCAATTCAATTAGATTGTCTCCAATGGAGCCAGTATTTCAGGCTCCTATGTGTGGCGCTGAATGAGCACACAGATTAGAGTTAGCATCGCAATAACCACAGCGCTCAGGGGGAAGTGGAGATGGCTTTCATGCAGGATGAAACCCTGGCTAGAGCAATCAGAATATTAAATATTGATCCGTCTTAAGATAGGAGAGGCTGGACATACAGTATTCATAGCAGAGTGTCTCCAAACTTATTTCAGATATCCTCACTGACCTCTTCATCATCTCCACCATTACGACACAACATATTACAACTGGAAGTAAAGAAATGCATCTTTCCTCTCCAGTAGAATCTCACTCAATGTCTCTCCAGGAAGACGGGTATTTATTTATCTTGCATTGTGACTAACTTTGGTTCATGTGTTTCTAAAATGTGTATAAAGCAGACTGTCAGGAGGATACTGTCATTATTCGTTAGCCGAGCGCTAATGAACCCAAAAAACCAGTCAGTAAACAAGCATTTTAAAGGGTGTTTGCTTGCATTCTTGCGCACAGACCTGATAAAGCATGAATTCAGATGCTTGATTTTTTTAATGGCATTATTATGTAGTTATATTGGCATACTTTTAAACAATTTATTTGAATGAAATCACAGCAAATGTGTTTTTTTGGGTCCATACAGCTGTAGTTCACTCGGTTTATTCAGCAGATGTTTGACTGTAGCAGAAATAGTTGTTATTTTACGCCTTGCTTGTTAAAATGTTGTTTTTCTTGTAGTTAGTTAGTTAAGGCTTGTTTTGACCTCATGTCCATGGACCAAGCAATAATGTTTAATTAAGTCTCTAGAATAATCTCTGCAGCTCCAAATATCAGAGATTTTCACATATTTTATTTCAGTAGCCCATTATTACTCCATGTCTCTCTGATCCTCACTCACCGTATCCCTCGGGGAGGTCGGGGGGGGTGTGCAGATGGGTTCTGCTCATGTAGTTGCGGTGCCTCTGAGATCGGACCCGCCTCTCCTGGGCTCGCTGCTCCCCGTTGATTGGCTGCGGGATCGTGGTGGGGGTCGCCCCGTTGGTGGTGACCGGCGTGTTTTCATCCACGATGCAGCTGAGAGGCCGGCCGGGGCTCGAGTACTCTGACGCCGGCCTGAGGGGAGAGGGGGAATAATGTCACGTTATCAATATTGTGATGATATTATAGAGTGGTGCGAGGATCACGTATTTTTGTAGGACGACCAGAAGTTAGCATCTACGTGGTTCCCGCCACAAAACATCACTTCTGAAGTAAAAAGCTATAAAGGAACTACAGCACGGTCACATGACTTCACGTCACCACCGCTAAGCTAAAGAGGCTAATGTTGGGCTATAAAGGAACTACAACACGGTCACATGGCTTCACGTCACCACCGCTAAGCTAAAGGCGGCTAATGTTGAGCTATGAAGGAACTACAGCACGGTCACATGACTTCACGTCACCACCGCTAAGCTAAAGGCGGCTAATGTTGGGCTATAAATGAACTACAGCACGGTCACATGACTTCACGTCACCACCGCTAAGCTAAAGGCGGCTAATGTTGGGCTATAAAGGAACTACAGCACGGTTACATGACTTCATGTCACCACCGCTAAGCTAAAGGCGGCTAATGTTGAGCTATGAAGGAACTACAGCACGGTCACATGACTTCACGTCACCACCGCTAAGCTAAAGGCGGCTAATGTTGGGCTATAAATGAACTACAACACGGTCACATGACTTCACGTCACCACCGCTAAGCTAAAGGCGGCTAATGTTGGGCTATAAAGGAACTACAACACGGTCACATGACTTCACGTCACCACCGCTAAGCTAAAGGAGGCTAATGTTGGGCTATAAAGGAACTACAGCATGGTCACATGACTTCACGTCACCACCGCTAAGCTAAAGGAGTCTAATGTTGGGCTATAAAGGAACTACAACACGGTCACATGACTTCACGTCACCACCACTAAGCTAAAGGCGGCTAATGTTGGGCTATGAAGGAACTACAGCACGGTCACATGACTTCATGTCACCACCGCTAAGCTAAAGGTGGCTAATGTTGGGCGTGATGATGTTTAGTGGTCTCAATTAGACACATGTGAGCAACCTCCATTTTAAAATTCACCAGTGGGGTATTCACTGACATATTTTATGTTGTAGAACAAAACGCTAAAATCTCTTCAGCTTGTGTTAACCACAGACCTTATATCAGGATAACAACCAAAACAGTGCTCAAATGCCGTCTAACTTCCAAGATTTAGGACTCCAGCCACTCCGGAAGACCTTTAAGCATCGATAATGACACGTTGCTGACTAACTAGATGAAGACAAACAGTAGAAAAGCTACCAGTGTTAAAAAGAAAGCGCATAAGAAGGTGTTAAATGAGAGATCTCTTCAAACAGCAGCTAATCAATAGGCTGCATTTAGGAAGTCTTCAGGTGCTAAATGGGAAATCCATACTCCTGCAACCGCCTGAGGTATGAGCCGATAAAAATGAAACATGGATAAAGAGACGGAGCGGGGGAAGATCTCCCTCCTCTTCGTCTCCTCTCCTCTTCCTCTCCTGTCAGACCCGTGACCTGCTGGCTCTTCCGCATCATTAAACACCGTCTGGAGCGCTCTGTCTGACACCTCCGCTTTCTTTTTATGTTCTTTGGAGAAATATACTCTCGTCTGAGAGCACTGAGGTCAGGGATCGTCTATCCGCCTGTTTCTGCAGAGTGTCTCTCACCTGGTGGGCCTCTCCCACTGCGTGGTGCGTGTGATGTGGTTCAGATACTGGATCCTCCCTGACGCCGTCCTCCTCTCCTCCCAGCTGCAGCACAAACATACAGGCAGTGAGAAGATGGATCACAAATACTAGTCTGTACTTAGATTTTGGGGGAGATGAAAGCAATACAGAAACGCATGAACAACTAGTAAGAGAACTCAGATAACATGATTTCAGAATGGACGGCAAGAAGTCCGATAATTTGCTTCTGAACAATACGTGCCGTTGCTATTTGTGATGAGGTCTGACGTTTCACCACGGAGGTGTCAGACAGTCATCATATATATATATAAGCAAAGGCCTTAATTAGACCACCGCAGAAGCTCCGTAATTATGAATGAAAACTGTCAAAACTACGAATAGAAGATGCCAAGATGTTTAGAAATAAAATACTTAACGTTGGCTTTACCTGAATTAAAGCATTGATATATTAAAGACCAAGAAAGTAGCAAAAAACGTTCAATATTTTTAAAAGAAAGACCTGATCTTTGTGGACTCTGTAGCGTGTGCAAAGCTTCTGTGGCTATTGTTGTTAAACCTCTTAATTGTTAAGTTAAATGGAAAACAGGTTTAATTGTGTTTCCTTTAATGCCCACAGTCCGTACATCTTCCCCCCTGTACCTGAACGCAGCATTTAGGGGCCTCTAGATAAACTCCTTGTGAGACGATAAGAGATTTCTCCAGAGTCACTCACCCGTCTGGGAGATCGTTATCGAACAGCTGGCTGCAGTCCACCACCGGGCCGCCGGAGCTGATCCGGTCCCTGGACTGCAGGCTGACTGCAGAACACACGGCACACAGATGCACACACACATTACTACACACACCATTACTACACACACACACCTTACTACAGACACACACATTACTACACACACTACTACTACACACACTACTACTACACACACCATTACTACACACACCATTACTACACACACACACCTTACTACAGACACACACATTACTACACACACCATTACTACACACACACACACCGACACGTTACTACACACACCATTACTACACATACACACCTTACTACAGACACACACATTACTACACACACCATTACTACACACACACACACGTTACTACACACACCATTACTACAGACACACACATTACTACACACACCATTACTACACACACACACACACCTTACTACAGACACACACTACTACACACACACACGTTACTACACACACCATTACTACAGACACACACATTACTACACACACACACCTTACTACAGACACACACCTTACTACAGACACACACTACTACACACACACACACACTACTACACACACTACTACCACACACACTACTACACACACTACTACTACACACACTACTACACACACACACACATTACTACACACACTACTACTACACACACACACACACACGTTACTACACACACACATTACTACACACACACACGTTACTACATACACGTTACTACACACATACACGTTACTACACACACACACAGACCTTACTACAGACGCACACATTACTACACACACCATTACTATACACACGTTACTACACACACACACACACACATTACTACACACACACACACGTTACTACACACACACACACGTTACTATCAAATAATTGATTTCAAAATACAGTTGCTGGTCTAGATCTATAGATAGATGGATAACTTTACATACATTTTTTCGACATACGATAACAGGACATTTTGACAGAATACATTTGTCTTTTTTTTACTATACTGTGATTTTTACATATTTTCCAAAAAAAGATATTATGCCCTTTTTAACTAATATTTTCAACGTATCAATTACGCATTTTTACATATTTAAAGGTGGGGTAGGTACGTTTCAGAAACCGGCTCGAGTGCACTAAAATTTGAAAGTACACAGCCGAAAAGAATCCGCCCCTTCCTTCAGACTTCGAGCACCTCCTCCAACACACACGAACCATGACGTCAGCAGACTGGTGAAAGCGGCCGCCTGTTGCTGGCGAGTCATTGAAGTACTGCTGCAATGCACGCCCAATGACGGCACGAGATGGAAGGCTGACAGACGGGGCGGCAATCCAATCCGTGTAGCCGGGCCTTTACAGCGCCACGGCTTCTTCCACAGATGATGTTTCTTTATGGATTTGTTGTCAAAGCTCTTCAGATATTCATTGCTATCGGGATGTTGAGAGCATTCATGGAATATAACAACAAGTGTATCTCGAGCCGGTTTCTCTAACTTACCCACCTTTAAATACTAAACTATTCATTTTTTAAATTTCTAAATTAAGTGTTAATTTTGTCAGAGTTTTGTTGTTGTCTTTACTAGTTATTTCTTGCTGAAAGAAAGAGTTGCTATTTAAATTAATTCAAAGCTTTTAGACGTTTTTGGTCAGATATTTTAATCTGATCATATTGAGCTTTTTCTAGTTTAGCTAAAATATCACCTTGTTTCTTTCCCCCCCGTCCCCAATGTTGTTATTGTTAACTTTAACTCAAGCAAGCATCACCAAAAACTGACCTTCTGCATTTAAAATATGTCATCCCCTTTATTTTCCGAAAATTAAGAGATTCTACTTTAAACCAACACTCAATCCTAATTTGTGTTTGATGTCCTTTGTGCCGCCTCGTCATCCTCTTGTCTCAACGATGTGTAAGGAAAGGTTAATTTACGATCATATTTCATCATAGATTTTCATTTTATATATGGGCATGTGGCGCAGTGGTTTGTGCGTTGGTGTTCGGATCAGGGTTCAGGTTCAAACCCCACTGCAGTCAGAAGGTCGTTGAGACGCTTCACCCCAATGTGCTCCCGTGGGGATTGTCCACAGTACTGAGTATGTGAGTCGCTTTGGATAAAAGCGTCTAACAAGTCACATGTAATGTAATGTAATATATATATATGTGCCTCGTCGCAGAAACAAAACAGAGCATGGAAAACCATTAGAGGAATGTCAAAGCTACGAATAAAAGATGACAAGATAATTTTAAGGAAAACACTGTAATGACTTTAAAATAGTTAACCTTGGCTTTCACTTTGTTTGCTTTTGCTGTAAACGCTGCCCATTAGCGGTCACTTTAGCACCTCTCTGAATATTTAATACAAAGTGACAACATGCTGCTCATCTGACCTCATGCTGCAGCGGACGACCGGTGGAAATGATTTTAGGTTTCTGTGCAACTTTTATTAGAATTTCTCTTAAAGGGGACCTATCATGCTGTATTGGAAACATATATTGTTGGGCCATACCTATACAAAACATGTCTGTGAAGTGTTTTGCTTAACATACCAAACAGTTCACCCGCATGCCTCATACTGCTCAAACCCCTCTTTTGAAGCCCTTAGAGAAACGCGGATTTTGGGTCCTTAGCTTAAAAAAAAAAAAAAGTGGAGGCGGAGCTAATGCCTGATCAGAATTCTACCGGAGATAAAGTTAAATTCTGCTGTGATAAAACGCCATCTCGTTCTAAACCACATCAAGGATTATTTCTGAAACAGTATGAGAGGACAGGAAGAGGTCTCGCTGCAGGGGAGTCTAAAGGTTGAGAAAGAGGCGAGCTAGGCATAGCCGGTGGAGAAGGTATGGTAGGGAGTAGCATGGCGCTCAAATGCTTTTTCTCTTGCGGGTTTATCACAAGGTGAGTTCTTTCTTTATTTCCTGCTTTTTAAACACGTGCTCTCTCCAGTACAGGTTAGCTCCGAGTGTTAGCGTGGCTTGCTAACGTAAACAAAGACGAGATTACGTCCAAAACACGTCAGGCATTGTTTCTGATAGCAACTTTCTGTGGGTCCGCCATCCGAAATGACGTCATATCGGCAGCAAATCTGTATCCGCTCGTTGTTCCACCGTTTTTAGAGATTTGGGTACGGAGGAAAAGAGAAAGGGTTTTATTTTCTGACGCTGCGTGAGTTCCACGACGCACCGGGGACACATAGCTATGTATAAAAGACAAGTGCATTTTGCATCATAGGTCCCCTTTAAAGTGGCTGTTCTTGTTTTGAATGTAATAATCCATTTCTTACACAATTAATGTATATATAATATCCTGTTTTATATTTTTGTTACTCTAAATGTATGTATATGTTATACTTTTTTAATGCTATTTTATTTCTATTTTAGATGTTTCAATTGTGGATTGTTTATTTCTAGTCTTTTAATTTCCTTAATGTACTATGCCTGTCTTTTTATGCTGCTGCAACGCAAACATTTCCTAAATTGGGATCAACAAAGTACTTCTTATATTATCTGATCTTATGTCCTTCTGCACTCACCCACTATCTGCCCTCTGACCGTGTCGCTGTCGCTGGGACTCAGCTTGTTCAGATCTAGTCTCTGATCTGTGGAGAGAGAGGACAGACAGAAGAAATGAAAAACCAAGAGAGACAAACAGGAAATTAGAGGAAAAGGAGAGGTTTCATTAGATTTACATTTAAACTAGTATGTCCTGAAAAGGGAATTTCAATGTCAGTGTATCCGTCTAATCGGAGATGTAATAAAGTTAGACTAAATGTACAATAAGCAATAAACAGTCTCAATAGGCGCTTTCACACCGGAGTACTTTTCCCAGTATACTTCCGATAGTTCCTGGGATTTTGAGTTCACACTACTTTCCTGGGGAGGAAAAAGGTTCCAATTTCTGATTAGCTGGGCGAATTGCAAACCACGCCCCGTAAAAGCCGCCATTTTATTTCCTCGCATTAGCATTATTAGCATTAGCATTAGCCCAGCGCACCAACAGAGAGAGACTAACTTATGGCAACACAAAAGCAAACATGGGAGCGGTGGAGATGAGGAGGTGTCGGCGTTCTGGCGAATTTACTCGGAAGGCTTCAAGACAAAAACTGGAAGTACTGAAATGCTAAATAATTTCCTGGTTTTAGGACTCATTCCCGCACCACTCTATGGCATGATGCTTTTACAAAATGTTAAGAAAAGTAGTAGTTTGATAAATAATCATCAGTAATGTTTAACCACAGACTCTAGTTCAGGCTTACAACAAAAACAGATTCAGAAAACCATTGACTTCCAGACAAGGGAAGCAGAAGTGGTAAAATGCTGACTAACTTCCGTGTTTTAGGACTCATTCCTGCACCACTCTATGGGATGATGCTTTTACAAAATATTTACACGAGGAGTATTTTGATAAATAATCATCATTAAAATCTCTAAAGCTTTAGTTAACCACAGACCTTAAAACACACTCAGAAAACCATTGACTTCCAGACAAAAACCCAGAAGTACTGAAATGCTAATTATTTTCCGGGTTTAAGGACTCATTCCTGTACCACTCTATGGGATGATGCTTCTACAAGATCACTAACATCTCATAACCACAGGCCTTATCTCAGGCTAAAAACCAAAAACACACTCAGAAAACCATTGACTTCCAGGCGAGGGAAGCAGAAGTGGTAAAATGCTGACTAACTTCACGGTTTTTGAACATAAAACAGCCAGCCAAACTCTTTTGAGAGTGAAACTATGTGAAGTTACAAGGCACTTCATGATCTCATACATGCAAGTGTAACATACACAGATTAACACATAGGACCGCTAAGTGTAAACAAGGTAAATATAGCTAATGCTAGCTGTACAATAAGCATGTATACAGGCTAGTATGGCTAACGCTAGCATGTATGCTAACGCTACCATGTATGCTAACGCTAGCGCGAATGCTAATGCATTTTCTCATTGCCATTTCAACATTTCCACATGTCATCACATAAACACAATACATGTTACTAATCCTTACAGTGTAAGTGTAAGGCTCACATTTACAGTCATTGCTTTCTGACGGACTTGACCCTTTTACTCTTCAGGCTGCATAGGGAAAATTAGTAGCAGTCTATTCATCATGTCTACTGCCATGCTTTTCAGTTCACTTTCTCCTACTTCCTGTACCCGGTTTCCTGTCTAACCTTCAGTACACATTTTACAAAAAATTATAAATGTGCAAATATGAAACATACAGGTCAAAATCACCTTGCTATTGGTAGCTGAACCGTCAATACCCCAACACCTATTCTTAGATATAAATACCTACTTTTGAATTATTTAGACACAATTAACACATTACTGTTCTGGTGCTACTACTACCTTATTAGGCCCATATTGAGCAGCGCATATTAAGACCAAAACTCATGACAACTTCCGTACTTCCAATAAATCAGCACTAATTAGAGGGTTATTGAGAAAAAACTCTCAACTAATGGCATATTACTTGTAGAATATAGTCATGTAGAATAAGGCATTAATACGTGTTTTATAATGACTAATAAAGAGCCAATATACTAATTAATTAACAACTAGTTGATGGTTAATTCGTGTACCTTAATATAAAGTGTTACCAATCTCTTAACCACAGACCTTATCTCAGGCTAAAAACCAAAAACACGTTCAGAAAACCATTGACTTCCAGACAAAAAACGGATGTACTGAAAACCTTTTCCTGGTTTTAGGACTCATTCCCGCACAACTCTATGGCATGATGCTTTTACAAAATATTTACACAAGGAGTATTTTGATAAATAATCATCAGTATAATCTCTTAACCACATTTCAGACTAACAACTAACAATTGACTTCCAGACAAGAGAAGCAGAAGTGGTAAAACGCTGACTAACTTGCATGTTTTAGGACTCATTCCTGCACCACAGTATCATTTACACCCCCCCCCTGTCTGCAGACCACAGCTTGGCTCTGCCTGGGAACAGATGGCTGGTTTTTGTGGAACAGCCACGGGTTGTAAAAATCTCACTGAGCGTCGGTACAGAGCTGGCTTCAGTTCAAATGCAGAGGTCAAACATTTGACACATTTCCGTACAAAGCCTGCACTATTCCACTCAGTCTTAGCATGGACATGAACTTCTGCCAAAGTCTGGAAACTCTTTGTCTGAACTTCTTAAAGTCTGCGGAATTTGAGAGTGAGGGAGAAAGAGAGATCAGGCGGAAAGGGAAAAAAAGAAGAAACAGAGCTAAAAAAAACTTCCAAGCTGCCTGCAGACATGAGAAATGGCAGTATCTGCGCTCTGTTGTCTGGGTGTCATGCAGATCAGCTCAGGATGTCTGTCTAGACTAAACAACGACCGAACCAGGCAGCGGTCAAACTGAGGGTCAGCCGCCGCAGAGAAAACACACAGAAACATGTCTCTGAGTACAAGAGGAATCACTCTGAGATGCATCGAAGTACAGATGTTTCAATGCACACAGACAAAGCACTAGAGTGGTGCAGCGATGAGTCCTAAAACACAGAAATGAGTCAGCGTTTTAGCATTTTTGGGTTCCCTGGTCTGGAAGTCAATGGATTTATGAGTGTGTTTTTGGTTGTTATCCTGAAATAAGGTCTGTGGTTAACACAAGCTTAAGAGATTTTAATGTTTTGTTCTGCGACACAAAATATGTTAGTAAATTACCCACTGGTGGACTTAAAAAACGTCGGTAGCTAACAAGTGTCTAAATCAGACGACTAAACATCATCACGCCCAACATTAGCCTCCTTTAGCTTAGCGGTGGTGACGTGAAGTCATGTGACCGTGCTGTAGTTCCTTTATAGCCCAACATTAGACACCTTTAGCTTAGCGGTGGTGATGTGAAGCCATGTGACCGTGTTGTAGTTCCTTTATAGCCTAACATTAGCCACCTTTAGCTTAGCGGTGGTGACGTCGTGAAGCCATGTGACCGTGCTGTAGTTCCGTTATAGCCTAACATTAGCCACCTTTAGCTTAGCGGTGGTGACGTGAAGTCATGTGACCGTGCTGTAGTTCCGTTATAGCCTAACATTAGCCACCTTTAGCTTAGCGGTGGTGACGTGAATTCATGTGACCGTGCTGTAGTTTCTTTATAGCCCAACATTAGCCACCTTTAGCTTAGCGGTGGTGACGTGAAGCCATGTGACCGTGCTGTAGTTCCTTTATAGCCTAACATTAGCCACCTTTAGCTTAGCGGTGGTGACGTGAAGCCATGTGACCGTGCTGTAGTTTCTTTATAGCCCAACATTAGCCACCTTTAGCTTAGCGGTGGTGACGTGAAGTCATGTGACCGTGCTGTAGTTCCTTTATAGCCCAACATTAGACACCTTTAGCTTAGCGGTGGTGATGTGAAGCCATGTGACCGTGTTGTAGTTCCTTTATAGCCTAACATTAGCCACCTTTAGCTTAGCGGTGGTGACGTCGTGAAGCCATGTGACCGTGCTGTAGTTCCGTTATAGCCTAACATTAGCCACCTTTAGCTTAGCGGTGGTGACGTGAAGTCATGTGACCGTGCTGTAGTTCCGTTATAGCCTAACATTAGCCACCTTTAGCTTAGCGGTGGTGACGTGAATTCATGTGACCGTGCTGTAGTTTCTTTATAGCCCAACATTAGCCACCTTTAGCTTAGCGGTGGTGACGTGAAGCCATGTGACCGTGCTGTAGTTCCTTTATAGCCTAACATTAGCCACCTTTAGCTTAGCGGTGGTGACGTGAAGCCATGTGACCGTGCTGTAGTTTCTTTATAGCCCAACATTAGCCACCTTTAGCTTAGCGGTGGTGACGTGAAGCCATGTGACCGTGCTTTAGTTCCTTTATAGCCTAACATTAGCCACCTTTAGCTTAGCGGTGGTGACGTGAATTCATGTGACCGTGCTGTAGTTTCTTTATAGCCCAACATTAGCCACCTTTAGCTTAGCGGTGGTGACGTGAAGTCATGTGACCGTGCTGTAGTTCCGTTATAGCCTAACATTAGCCACCTTTAGCTTAGCGGTGGTGACGTGAAGCCATGTGACCGTGCTGTAGTTCCTTTATAGCCTAACATTAGCCACCTTTAGCTTAGCGGTGGTGACGTGAAGTCACGTGACCGTGCTGTAGTTTCGTTATAGCCTAACATTAGCCACCTTTAGCTTAGCGGTGGTGACGTGAAGCCATGTGACCGTGCTGTAGTTTCTTTACAGCCCAACATTAGCCACCTTTAGCTTAGCGGTGGTGACGTGAAGCCATGTGACCGTGCTGTAGTTCCTTTATAGTCTTTTCCTAGAAGCCCCCTGACAATTATGTTTTCCTGGAGCAACACAGGAAACCTGAACCTTGTGCCACAGCTGTGAGTGGTTTGCCTCTGCATTTCCTCTCTCTGCTGGCCTCCTCCTCACCCCGTTAGTTTCTCCGTTAGTTTTCCTCTCAGTTTCCTCCGCAGACTGGCAGCATGTGTTCAAACACACACAACATGCCCTTGTGACTAACCTCCTTCTATCTCCATCTGCCGATCTAGACAACCGGTCATTTCAAGCAGACATGCATAATTGTAGAGCCATTAAAGTGTAAGCGTAGATTTGTTGTGTTCTCTCTGTTGTGGTGAGTGTTTGTCTTTCTTTTGTTTTGTGCGTTCTCTAGCGGTTGCAGTTATGCCCCCCTAAAAGTCTGTTGAGAGGTCATTGGGTTGATTCAGACATTTTTGTTTAATTGTAAAGCTTCTTGGGTTGACTGTAACATTTGTGCACAAAGAAGGATGCAGGGATGATGTATTAGTGTAACCTTGAAGGTAGCATCTCCCTGGTTCCCTCCACCAACAGCCAATGAGATTTCTCCATTGGATTTTGCAGAAAATAAGTGTTACATTTATGATACTTACACGTTTTGTTCAGCAGGATAATCTCCACATATTAATGGCACTATTATACTTGAAGTGTAAATGCATCTCGAGAAGTAAAAAGCTAACGTTATGCTATAAACAAACTACATGACAACACCGCTTAGCTATGTTTGGCTTGATTGTGTTTATTAGTCCTTTTTAGCCAGTTGTTAGCAACCGCAGTTTTTTTCTTTACGCTTATTATTAACCACAGACCTTATCAGGCTAAGAACCAAAAACACATTCAGAAAACAACAGCAGAAGTGGCAAAATGCTGACTCATTTCAGGGTTTTAGAACTCTGCATATGTCACATGGTTCCTTCCACTGGCGACCATCTCAAGTTTAATTTAGCTAAGACATTTCAGTAATGTAATAATAAGAAAGCAGTAATACTGTCTTTAAAGCGGGGGGATTATACGATGTCTACAAACCCTCCAGCTCCAGAAGCTACTGCTTTAACTAGGAGCCATTTACCAAAGCCTCTGCCTCATTTATCCAGTTAGCTTCTGACATTTGTACTGTAATTGCAGGGTGATGCTGATTGGCTCTTCCTGTTCTGGCAGAGTGTTGACCCCCCTCTACAGGCCTGGCCTTTGTCAGGATTCTAAAAAGGAGCGACTCTATGTTCTGTCACTTAGGCCTAACCCCTGCTTCTTATCACACTACAGGAATAAAGCTGGCTGGATGGATGCTGCCTCATTTACCATAGAGAGGTGAAGGGGTGAAGTATTTTTTGTAGGCTGACCCTGAAGATAGCATCTCCCTGGCACATAGTCTCTGTGTCAAACATGATACTTACACGTTTAGTTCAACAGGATAATCTCCACATATTAACACCACTTTATGATTTCTGATGTTGGGCTCTAAAGGAACTACAGCACGGTCACATGACTTCACGTCACCACCGCTAAGCTAAAGGCGGCTAATGTTGGGCCATAAAGGAACTACAGCACGGTCACATGACTTCACGTCACCACCGCTAAGCTAAAGGCGGCTAATGTTGGGCTATAAAGGAACTACAACACGGTCACATGACTTCACGTCACCACCGCTAAGCTAAAGGTGGCTAATGTTGGGCTATAAAGGAACTACAGCACGGTCACATGACTTCAGGTCACCACCGCTAAGCTAAAGGTGGCTAATGTTGGGCTATAAAGGAACTACAGCACGGTCACATGACTTCAGGTCACCACCGCTAAGCTAAAGGCGGCTAATGTTGGGCTATAAAGGAACTACAGCACGGTCACATGGCTTCACGTCACCACCGCTAAGCTAAAGGTGGCTAATGTTGGGCTATAAAGGAACTACAGCACGGTCACATGACTTCACGTCACCACCACTAAGCTAAAGGCAGCTAATGTTGGGCTATAAAGGAACTACAGCACGGTCACATGACTTCACGTCACCACCGCTAAGCTAAAGGAGGCTAACGTTGGGCTATAAAGGAACTACAGCACGGTCACATGACTTCACGTCACCACCGCTAAGCTAAAGGAGGCTAACGTTGGGCTATAAAGGAACTACAGCACGGTCACATGACTTCACGTCACCACCGCTAAGCTAAAGGCGGCTAATGTTGGGCTATAAAGGAACTACAGCACGGTCACATGACTTCACGTCACCACCGCTAAGCTAAAGGAGGCTAATGTTGGGCTATAAAGGAACTACAGCACGGTCACATGACTTCACTTCACCACCGCTAAGCTAAAGGAGGCTAATGTTGGGCTATAAAGGAACTACAGCACGGTCACATGACTTCACGTTACCACCGCTAAGCTAAAGGCGGCTAATGTTTGGCGTGATGACGTTTAGTCGTCTCATTTATACACTTGTTAGCAACTGCTGTTTTAAAATTCCCCATTGGGGTATTTACTGACGTATTTAATGCCGTAGCACAAACCGTTAAAGAATCTTCAGTTTCACAGACCTTATTTAGGGCTTCTAACCAAACAACACATTCAAAAAACATTGATTTTCCAGAAGAGGCAACAAAGAAGTGATAAAAGGCCGACTCATTTCCTGGTTTTGGACTCATTCCTGTACCACTCTATATAAAACATGGTTCCTTCCATACATAGACTCATATAGCTAACGACATTTGTGGTAGTAATAATAATAAAAGGAGTAATACTGACACTTACAGCCCGTGTCTTTGAGGCGGTTGATGGCGTTGGAAAGCAGGCGGACGCAGCCCAGGAACCCGGCTCCTTGCTTCTTGTGGATCTTCTTGTGGTTCCACACGCTGATGGTGATGGAATCTGATTTTCCGATGTATCTGAAAGGAAGGACAGAAGAAGGGGACATTTAATGGCTCTCATAGACACCATGATAATCACTGTTTGACCCCTTATCCAGCGAAAGATACCATGACAGAGTGTGCAGTTCTTGAATCACTCCAGCTTGGCTAATCACTCAATCAACAATCAGGGTTCATACACTTTTTCACCAATGATTTTCAATGACTTCTCCATGACTTCTCCAGGACCTTTACCTAATTTTCCATGACCAAAAACATGACTCTTTCTCAGCAGTTCCACTGAAAATGGTTTATGGTGGGGGACTGTGGCTGTGAGGGAGTGCGGTCGTCTTTCAACCAGAAGGTTGTGGGTTCGATCCCAGCCTGTGCAGTCAACATGTCGATGTATCCTTGGGCAAGATACTTAACCCTGAGTTGCTCCCGATGGTATGGCCAACGGTGTGTGGGTGTGTGGGTGTGGGTGTGTGTGAATGTTAGTTCCTAGAGTTAGGTACACTGCTCTGTATGAATGGGTGAATTACATGTAGTGTGTAAAGCGCTTTGAGGGGTCTTAAAGACTGGATAAAGCGCTATATAAGTACAGTCCATTTACCATTTATTTGAACATGGAACAGGAAAATAAGGTCTGCATATGAAACATGTAGCTTCTACACGCAACTCAAATCTCTCACCAGCAAAACACCTCATCAGTTAAATGCCATTTTACGTTTCATTACTAAACGATACAGTATTTATTATCATTAAAGTATTACTATTTCGGCGATTACATAAAATATAAATTATATTTGATGCAACTTTATTTATATTTCTATGACTTTTCCAAAACTTTGGGAAAAATATTGTTTTCCAAAACTTTTCCAGAGCCTGGAATTAGCATTTTGAATTTCCATGACTTTTCCAGGTTTTTAATGACCGCAAGAACCCTGAACAATTTATCAGTGATCGAGGTTTTCTGTAACTCTCTGTTAACGTTTTCTTGACCATTAACCCGTCTTAATAACGAAATAACAGACCACTGAATGTCCAAATTGACCAATCAGAATCAACTAAGCTATGGTAGCAGTTGTAAGACATTAGGTCATGACCAGTCTCACTCAGGATGTCTCACAACTCCCCATAGAGGATACCACTGAGACGCCTTTTCACGGACACATTACGGGACACAGTTTGGACATGGTGGAGGAAGAGGAAGAGGAAGGTGGGGAAGTTGAGGGATTTTCCAGACGGTGGATGTGAACTTGTGATCCTGAGCGTCTGAACACCACAGACTGTGATCCTGTGAATCATTTATTCACAGAACATATCAGGAGGAGGGAGACAGGATGGAGAAACTGTGACGAGCAAAAAATAAAGAAACTGGAGCCATGAAAATATCGGTCAGACTGTGGATGAAGGGGCGAGAATTTAAATTAGGCTCGCATCGAGTTCTCGAGACACTTTTGGTTTCACTTTAGTGACTAAGAAGGAAGCTTTTTCCCCATATATATGAGAATGATAAGTGACCAGTTAATTTAGGTTTAAACGCTCATCAACGGTTGTTTGAGTAAACAATTTTGAAGCAGTTCAGGAGATCATATCAGACCTACTGCATTCTGGGGGAAATCACAGCATTTGCAACATGACTAAATATTTAAAATATAAATAAAACATAAATAAGGAACAAGCCAGAACAAATGTCTCAAATCCAATGACAGTTTTATAAAAAGTAGATTTTAAACGGGTATAATGTTGATTCCAATTTTAATTTAGCGTGTTAGCATGCTGCACTTGATTTTAAGATGGAAGCAGCATGCCTTCATTAAAATGTTAAGATGGGGCGGCTGTGGCTCAGTGGTTAGAGTGCTGGACTTTGAATCAGGGGGTAGCAAGTTCGAGTCCCACTGCAGTCAGCTTGTCGTTGTGTCCCTTCACCCCAAATTGCTCCTGTGGGGATTGTCCACAGTACTGAGTATGTAAGTCGCTTTGGATAATATTAATATTGTATTTAATTAGTCTATGGAAAGGACTTGAAGTGATCGACATGCCTTGATGAAGCTACTCGTTGTACAGCCATCCTATCAAGCTTTTAAACAGATCTTATTTGACTTGAATTTCTCGCTTTCTGTCTGGGACACGTTGACCAACTTTCAACGGAATCGCTGATTGCTAATATGGCTAAAAGCAACTTTATGCAAGTCTGGAACATGTT
This sequence comes from Harpagifer antarcticus, assembly GCA_902827135.1. Taxonomy (NCBI): domain Eukaryota; kingdom Metazoa; phylum Chordata; class Actinopteri; order Perciformes; family Harpagiferidae; genus Harpagifer; species Harpagifer antarcticus. The sequence goes on from CADEHL010001244.1 coordinate 133,825, forward strand.
CAGGTAACTGTATTGTATTCAGAAAAGGAATAAGATGACTGTGTGTCTCCTCCATTCTCCTTCCTCTCCTCCTCCTCATGTGTCCGGCGTATCGAGAGTGTGATCAAATCTCCCGTGAACCTGTTGTTGCACATCTGCTCTGGTTGGCTTCCTCTTTCAGTCGCAAACTAATCATCTGTACGCTTCGCAGAACTGCATCCCACTGTAATTATCATGCTGCTTACCAAATGGGATATGAAACAATGGGGCTGTGAGTAAGACGTCTGGACATTTTGAGTCCGAGCCAAATGCCTGTCTGGGGTGCGATGTGAGAGAATGTCAGACAGACGTGACGGGAGGGAGCATTTCAACCAAACCCCCGTCATCTGGATCACCCTCCACGTAATAAAATTCATTAGTCTGGCTAAGGTTTTTAATACCAGTCGAAGGCAGTAACACACATGCACGAGAGACAATGGGAAAACTGCAATAAATAGCAGACTTTCCCCTGAAGGTCCCTGCCAAGAACATATGGTGAAAGTGAACGAACAAGCAACAATCTGAGGTACACACAGAACGAAAAGGGAAATCCCGACACTAAAACTCACTGCTAACGACTGGAAATCTGCTCAAATTGATTGACGGATTTGCTTCCTCTGCACTGTGGCCCTTCTAATTCTACGACATATTAACACCACGGACCTAATAAAAGACATTAATGGGGCCGGGTGCAACTCGGCCGCGCTGGGGAGTGGAAAATGGATGGATGAGTGGGCCGTAAATAATTTCCAGTCTAGACTGAGTGCTTAACATTGCATATGTGTAATTTAATAATAAGGTATTTGAAGGACTGTTAATTAACCAAATGTGACTGAGTGCTCGCTGGAGGGGGAATCCAAAAAGGGCAGGAAACACTACAACATGATGAAGGGCTGTTATCATTATAATACTAATTCGTCACTGTGTCCTTGTCCTCGAAAAACTGTCTTTTATTCGCTCTGATTTTACTGTAAGTTAAAGGTCACCTATCATGCTATTTTTAGGCAATAGCATAGGTCTCACATGTCTATGAAGTGTTTTGCTCAAAAGATCACCCATTCTAGCCATGCGTCATATCCCTCTATTTCACTTCCTGTTTCTAAAGTGCTGTTTTGGGGAATAAAGCTTTAAAGAGGAGGGGTCTGAGCTCATGCGGGACCCGGCAGCTACCGTCTAAACTAAATGCTGCCGTGATGAAACGCCATATCATGGATTATCAAGGATCTGAAACAGTATGGAGCTCAAAGGCTTTCTCTCTTGCCGGTTAAACCACAAGGTGAGTTCCTTTTTACTTCCTGCTTCTTCACACACATGCTCTCCAGTACAGGTTAGCTCTGAGTGTTAGCGATGCTAATGTAAACACCGACCATATTACGTCCAAAACAGTCGGGCATTGTTTCTGATAGCAACTTTCTGATTGGGCCGTGGGTCCACATTTCAGATATTACGTCATATCGGACGCAAATCTGGATCAGCTCCGTTGTTCCCCGTTTTTAGAGATTTGGGTACGGAGGAAAAGAGAGGGTTTTATTCTCTGACTCTGCGTGAGTTCCCTGACACACCGGGGACACATGTTGATGTATACAAGACATCACAACGTGCATTTTGCATGATAGGTCCCCTTTAAAGTAAAGATAAGACGGAGATTTGATAAAGGGCTGAGGGAAAGACAATCCAACTCCTATTGATGTTACTTTATCCATAATGTACAATCAAAGACCAACCGCGAATGTGGTGCAGGAATGAGTCCAAAATCCTGAGATAAGTCCGCATTTTAGCACTGGTGTCCATGGTCTGAGTCAGTGGTTTTCTGAATGGTTTTTTGGTTGTTATTTTTTCCCTTTCCTGTTGTGCATTTAAATGGCTGCAAAGTCTAAAATGTGTTCTTTCCAGAGGGGGTTTCTCTGAAGAATGGAAACATGTCACAGCAGAGACATTAAATACTAATATGAACCTGAACAGGAGCATATGTCCTCTTTAAGATATTCCAGCTCTTATATCTTAAATACTTTTGGGTCATTTCACCCAGGGACATTTTAAGCACAGTGTGAGAGGCAGCCACAAAGACTGTCTGCTATCTTTGGCATGCCGGCCAATTCCTGCAACAATGCAGAAGGGTCACAGTTCACTCACTAGTCCGCTGTACTCTGAACACACACACACACACACACACACACACACACACACACACACACACACACACACACACACACACACACACACACACACACACAGTCAGAGCACCAGGTGTTTCAGGCTCTGTTTTGATGAGAGTGAGCCAGACAGACGGCTCAATTAAAACCTCTTTCTCCTGCAACAACACATCACCTGAGAGGCCTGCTGCTGGACACGAGGATACACACTACACACAGGATACACACTACACAGTTAGGGGGGGGGGTTACAATCATGGTTACACTCATGATAAACCTCATAGGACATTGTATATCCATCAAGTTTGAATACATTTGGTTTACCACTGATTAGCGAGGACTCTGTGTTCTCCTCTCCATCGATCCATCTTTTAAAAAGGTGAACACACACACACACACACACACACACACACACACACTCGGTGACTTTTCCCCCCTGTTGTCAAAAGTGACACGAGCAGCTGATTTAACATCCAACATGTCGAGAGAGGGTCCTGTTTCCCCGGCAACCAAACAAACGGAGACGTGCTTCCTCTCGCTGCTGGATAAACACCGGAGGAACAGTGGAAACTCTCACTCTCACACTCTCACTCACGTCTCTTTTCCAGGTTACCTTCACAGGGTCTCTGGGAAACGAAGGTTACAGCAAGACATGAAAATACTGCCGGAGACTCCTTTGTGTGTCTTTAAACACTTCTCCCGGGGACTCTGAAGGGTTGTGTCATCACGGAGTATTAAGATAAGTGAGAGAACAGATGTAGGATCTGCGAGTGTGCGAGTCCTGTTAATGACAGCCGGACACTTCGCAGGGCGCTCGCTGGTTGAGGTTAAATACAGAGAGCTGTGAGGTATTGTAACGGCTGCTGTTCGAAATCACAGTAAGGCTCTGGAGAGGTGGGAGGTATGCAAATAAACAGAGAGGTAGAACACACACACACACACACACACACTGATTTATTATTATTACTGGCTGCTAATTCACTACCTAAGACTGTCTGTCACGAAATACCATAATGCATTGTGTATATATTCTACCTTTAAAGTTTATTTAGTTGCAGTAGGTTAGTCTATTATAGTGTGTTCTAACTTGTATTGTATACTCTATAGATATTTATATTTAAATCATTCCATTTGACAGTTTTTTGGTTGATTTCTCTTATTTTTAATAAATGTGCAATGCATTTTTACTTATTTACTAATATAATCTAATCATTTTATATATTTTTTTGGCTGCTATTCCACTACCTTTATATGATTTTTACTTGGATTAAAGGTGGGGTAGGTAATTCACTTCAGATACACCTTTTGCTTGGCAATGCTTTGACAATAAATACATAGAAACATATCATCTGTGGAAGCCGTGGTTCTGTAAAAAGCACGACCAATCATCTGAGCCGGCTAAAGTAACTGGATGGCCTACCTGCCTGTCAGCCTTCCATCTGGGCACACACTGATCTCTGCCCTCATTGGTCATGTGTGCGTTTGTGTGTGTTGGAGGAGGGGCTCTGTGAGGAAGTGGCAGATTTGTTCCGCCTGTGTATTTTCAAATTCTAGCGCACTCAAGCTGGTTTCTCCATTCTTACCTACCCCACCTCTAACTTTCAATTGCCTTAGTCTACTTAGTCTTTGTATCTGTACTGTCCCTTTGCTGTACAAACGATAGATTCACACGCCGTAGCAAACGTAAGGAATATGTAAGTGTGTGGGACTCACAGGTCGTAGTGCTGGTTCCACTTGGGGTCGAGTGTGTTCCTCACTGTGTCCGTGGAGTGGCATTGCCCCGAGCCGTCCACAACCACCTTAGCAAAGGGATCAGGGAGGCCTGCAGCAGGAGGAGAGACACAGCCACACAGAGCTGAGACACAATCACCAAGAAGACACAACAGAAGACATGCAACAGGACACTGAATGACAAGATGGCAGACGCTGAGGTTTCTCCGCTGCGGGATCAGATTACTCACTGGTTACTTACACAATTTGTCTTGTACTTTGATTCCAAAATGAGATCCTTCGGAGACAAGAGTACAGTGGAGGGTGACTAAAAAATGCATTGGATTTGTTGCTGTCAATTCAAGAAAGGGATAGTTCAGATGTTGAGGTTCTTATCCAATGTCAGTGTGCTTTGGAGAAAATGGAAAGGAGCACAAGCACAGAAGCTAAGTACTGGGGAGGGTGGTAGCATGTATTTATCAGTTTGAATGCTATATTTAGGATTTTCACCACTTTGCTATGCATTTTTACAATATGTCATATGCTCTCTGCTCTCAGTGACGCAGGACTACCTCTGCCTCAATCAGTTACTTTGTTCAGGTTGTTATTGTGTGAATTTGGTGAGTCTGAATTAACCGTTTAATTCACAAAAGTCAACGTTAAACCAGCTATTCCTGTTTTTGTCAATGGAGTCTGGCACACATTTCAAGGGCATAGTGCGATATAATGTCTTCAGTTCCCGTCAGAAAGGGGTGTCTGATAGCAAGAACATATTCTAAATATAGCCTACATCCATCCATCCATCTTCTTCCGCTTATCCGTGGTCGGGTCTCGGGGGTAGCAGTTCCAGCAGAGAGCCCCAAACTTCCTTTCCCCTCATCAACCAGCTCTGACTGGGGGATCCCAAGGCGCTCCCAGGCCAGCGAAGAGATATAATCCCTCCACCTGGTCCTAGGTCTACCCCTTGGTCTCTTCCCAGCTGGACGTGCCTATATAGCCTACATTCAAACCAATATGGATATTTTGTATGGCTAAACTAAATGTGGTTGCCCCCCCCCTTTCACAGCAGTACATTGCCTAGCTTCTAGGTTTGTACTCCAATCATCATCTACTGTATTTAATAAACCAACATGGATAAGCACCTCATTCAAGCCCACTTTGAAACGTACAGAATACCCCTTTGAACTGGTCTGATTGGGAACACCACATGATTATTCACAACACACAAACCAATCAGTTTCAAATGAGGTGAGGCGATATAGAGCGGTGCAGAGATGGCAACCTGGAAGTTAGCATCTCCCTTATTACACAAATAATCTTTGTGGCAAACAAACGTTGATCTAATCCAGGGGGGTCCAAACCTTTTTCACAGAGGGCCGCATACAGACACATATACGAAGGGCTGGGCCGCTCACTCGAGCCTCGTAAGTTCAGTTATAAGTTAGCAGAATCAATGCAATGTAGGTACATGGTGCTTCTGAGTGTTAGCAGCTCATCCCTTAAAACAGAAGGTTGATTACAATGAGGAGAAATATGAAGGGTGTATTTCAAGCTTGTTATGTAAATAAATTAATGTTTCCAACTCTAATTGACTGAATTTATTTGAAAAGTGGGCTTATTAACACATCGGGCCTTATTTCATTATACCTTTTGAATTTGATGAGGGCCGCATTTGGCCCCCGGGCCGTAGTTTGGACACCCCTGGTCTAATCTCTTGTGTTAGCCACAGACTTGATTTCAGGACAATAACCAAAGACACATTCAGAAATCTTCCAGATGAGGGAACAGGTGGTAACATGCTGACTCATTTCAGGGCTGAAGACTCATTCTTGCACCGCTCTATTTAAATCAGTAATGTGGTTAGTTGTAACAGAATGACCACGCACGCACGCACGCACGCACGCACGCACGCACGCACGCACGCACGCACGCACACACACACACACACACACACAGGTTTCAGTGTGTCTGGGTGTTTGCTCAGCTCAGGAGGAGGAATGGCAGGAATGGGCACCACAGAAACCACCTGAGTGAGCAGAAGACCTTCAGATGCTCACTCACCATGACAGCCCGCCCAAACACACCAAAACACTCGCTGCAGCACCCTCACTTATTAAGGCTGTAGTGGAGAACATTAACTGGGTGTTTGATGCAAAGCGGTTAGCAATGCCAGTAGACCGTGGATAAGAGGGAGACCGGTACTTATTCACTCTCTCCTTTAAACATATGGTGACGTTGGAAAGACGAAAAAAGTTTATTTATTTTTATTTCAAGTTTCAATTAAGTATGTTTGATTATAGTCCTTAAGTTAGAGTATTGTCAATGGAGTTTGGCGGCTTTGAATGTACGTTATTACATTTCTAATTATCGTCCATCGTCGTTCAAATATATATTTCCTTCAATGTGTGTCATAGCGTAAAAGAAGTGTGGAATATTTCAGTTACTGTTAATCTGAGCTAAAGGACATAAATAACTGTGACTTGTAACCTTCCCCAGTACAGGGAAGGCGTTAGGTGTAAGTGGGATTTGGACCAGTGGGAAGAGGTGCTTCAGTGACATTTTACAAAACTTTATTTAGGAATTGCACTCGAGTCACGGTTTTGAGTTTATTTAAAGTAACAGGGCACTATGTAGACGACTCCTACTTCCAAGGACATATGTAGCTGAGATGGAGTACTCGAGTGCCGATTTTCGGGACTTGTGACTCGACTCGGACTCGCGCACTGATTGACGCGACTCAGACTTGGACTGGTGAATTCTCGCGCACGATGACTTGGACTCGACTCGGACTCTCCTTTGATGACTCGGACTCGAACACAGGTAACGATGACTTGGACTCGGACTCGACTCGGACTCTCCTTGGGTGACTCGGACTTGGACTCGGACTCGAACACAGGTAACGATGACTTGGACTCGACTCGGACTCTCCTTGGGTGACTCGGACTTGGACTCGGACTCGAACACAGGTAACGATGACTTGGACTCGGACTCGACTCGGACTCTCCTTGGGTGACTCGGACTTGGACTCGAACACAGGTAACGATGACTTGGACTCGGACTCGACTCGGACTCTCCTTTGATGACTCGGACTCGAACACAGGTAACGATGACTAGGACACGGACTCGACTCGGACTCTCCTTGGGTGACTCGGACTTGGACTCGGACTCGAACACAGGTAACGATGACTTGGACTCGGACTCGACTCGGACTCTCCTTTGATGACTCGGACTCGAACACAGGTAACGATGACTAGGACACGGACTCGACTCGGACTCTCCTTGGGTGACTCGGACTCGAACACAGGTAACGATGACTTGGACTCGGACTCGACTCGAACACTCCTTAGGTGACTTGGACTCGGAATCGAAGAGTGCTGACTCGAGAGGGACTTGGACTCGTGAATTGGTGACTTGACTACAACACTGATATGTAGTAAGTAAATCTATCTGTTTAATTGGCTAAATGAGAATATCCTAGTTGTTGTCTTTGAAAGCTTCGAAGCAGCTAAACTTCATCGACCCAAAGTCCATGTTCTCTTAAGAGGTTTTTAGTTTGCATGCAACACCCACAGCCTCGACCAGCTTCAGTACGAGGAGCCGATGATGGCAGATACTTACGGAAGAAGTCCTTCTTCACCAGGTTTTTGGCGCAGAGGACTGAAAAAAGAAGAAAGACATAATTAAAGATCAATAACAATTCAAATCGAAGCAGGATATATCAGAGTCTTACGGTTGGTTTGTAGAGTTTGAACTAAAATGCAAGAAAAGACGTGGGGATGTATACTGTATGTGTAGACAGCAGGAAACGTCTAGTTCAAAAACATCAGACCCATTAGATAGTTAACTGTACAATCTTTGTATCCGGACACTCCGACACCTGCGGAAGCTTCAGGGTCGAAGTGGAAGCTTTTCGACATCTAACACCAGCTGTATCGTTAGAGAACATGTCACTCATTATAAACCCAGCCTTAGAGCTGGAAGAGGACATGTTTTGTCTCCGTCTCTCTTCCCAGAGCAGCAGAGAGGTCGACCCTAATGATCTACTCATGACCGTGTGTGTGTGTGTGTGTGTGTGAGTCAGGCTCATGAAGCACACTTTTGGTTTAGCTTCTCTCTGATAACCTTTTTCTGAGGAACAGAACTGATGTGGTTTCTGTCGACTCTGATTCGCTGGTTTTAATAGACGTCAGACTGTAACAGACGGTGTGTAATAGTTACCATTTAGGGCCCTATCATGCTTTTTGGGGGTTTCCAGTTCCTGTAGTGTGATATATAGGTTTGTATGCATGCAAATGGTCTCCTAAGCAGCAAATCTGTATAATTAAATAGAATAAATTAAAAAAAATCATGCAAAAGTACTTTGAATCTAATCTTTCACCACAGATGTGCACATTAGTTTCTTGCAAAGCAGTCCTTTAGCCCGAAAACAGCAACAAGTCGACTAAGAACAAAAAGAAGCCTTTAGTCAATTAATCCACCAATCAGAGGCTGTGGCTTTACCTCTCACTTTCCCACTTCCTCCATGTGCAGGTGAGCGTGCTCAGACTTCACTTTGCTAACACACATAGACAAAGACACACCCATAGCGGTAGACTGCAGCTTAAACCATTCAACCTGCATCTCACACACACACACACACACACACACACACACACACACACACACACACACACACACACACACACACACACACACACACACACACACACACACACACACACACACACACACACACACACACACACACACCACACACACACACACACACACACACACACACACACACACACACACACACACACACACACACACACACACACACACACACACACACACACACGTCCAATTCCACCCTGAATCCCTTTACGTCTGATTCTGCCCCACCAGGAAACAGAGGACGTACTTTCTGAGTGCCGTGTCGAAGAAATTAAACACTAATCTTAGCGTGGAACACAACAAACTACACATGCACCGTGTTTACATCCCTTCAGGGACATTACATTGACTTACATGCATTTCCTGGAGACTTATCCTAACCTTATCCATAACCAACACATGCCTAACCCTAACCAAGTCCTTACCCTTAACCCTAAACCTAACCAAGTCCAATTTGTCCCCATAAGGGAGGCGAGTGCCCACACGTGACTGTGTAAACAGATTTAGGTCCCCACAAGTATAGTAATGCTAGGATACACACACACACACACACACACACACACACACACACACACACACACACACACACACACACACACACACACACACACACACACACAAACACAGGAGATTGTGGTTTTAATGACAAAAAACCCATTATCAAAGACAGCAAAAGAAACTGGATGCAATCCCCCCTCGAGGGGATGGGGGGGGGGGGGGGGATTGCAGAACATGCTCCACGGATGAGGAAGAATTTCTTTCCGCAAACATCCCTGGGAATGTGTTACGTTCCAGTGAAACCCACCTCATTTCTAAAACATCTGGTATGCATCGCTGTTGAGCACACAGACGACACACACACACACACACACACACACACACACACACACACACACACACACACACTTCCCCTGAGGCAACTGGTTCTTCTCTGATCTGATTAATTACTAAGAGGCTCAGAGGAAAGTGTGCACGCTTTGAGGCTTTAAGAGAGGTGTTTTCAAATGCTTCTGTCTGCAAACCGTAGACAATATAAGAATATTGTGAATAGCACTATAATAGACCGACACTGAGACTGACTTCACGTCACCACCGCTAAGCTAAAGGAGGCTAATGTTGGCCGTGATGACGTTTAGTCGTCTCATTTAGACACTTGTTAGCAACCGTAGTTTTAAATCCACCAGTGGGTTATTTACTGACGTATTTTATGTCGTAGAATTTAAATCTCTTCAGCTTGTGTTAACCACAGGCTAACAACCAAAAACACATCCTCTGAAACAAAGGAATCATTATACATAAATCCACAGGAGGTCAAAAGAAAGAAAAGCAAACCACTGGGTAAAGAGACTCTAAACAATGCATGACAATAAATACACAACGCAACCAGCATCACATGGCCCACATAATGGCAGAATGAGCTTAGCTACAAACCTGCAGCCCTCCTGTGAGTACATAAGCCAGCCACACAGCAGGAAGGCAACACTGCAATTATACCTATATATGATCCTTGTGAAAACATACAAGTGGCCCGGATTACATCTGAAACCAGAGGGGAAACCACTGGAACGGGAGGAGACAGACGATGGAGGCAGGGAAGCCAATTAGGAGTCTGAGGCAACATGAGGAGAGGAATCAGGACGCAGAGGAATCCAACCGGCAACATGTCAGGACGATACACATAAACTCTATGTCACTTGAAGGCAGCGAGGTGAGGTCAACTCTCCCGTCTCTGCAGGGAAAGCTTTCCAAAGGACAAACATGGAGATGTGTGTGATTATATAAAACACACAAAGCAGGTTGCCAAAAAGAAAGGTCTAGTCTGGCCGCAGCTATGTGAGAGACAGAGGGATGTAGGAAAGAGCAAGTCACCTGTCAAAAATAGAAGTGTGCTTAGGGAGAACACAACGTCTGCTACCTCTAAGACACGGCCGTGTTTCAGGGGTACAAGACTACATTAAAATGCATTTTGGAAACGTTTTTAAATCTCTAAAGTAGGAAGTGTTAGCTCAAATGTAACTGAGTTTGATAGTAGAGCGGGAGATATGTTATGACTAAGTAAAGTTACAACATATATACACGTTGGAAGATGCAACTAAAAAAGTCCATGAATGGACTCAATGGGTCTCAATTTGGATGCTTCCCTGTCGTACACTGTGAACACTTCAAATGTGTGATTGCTGATGTTAGCTATAGCTAGTAGCTAACGTCTATACCGATGTAAGACACGGCCATGTTTCAGGGATACAAGACTACATTTAAAGTGCGTTTTGGAAATGTTTTAAAGCTCTACAGCAGGCTAGCCCAACCCAGTCTCACGGCATTTCGTGACTATAACCCGAAATGCCGTGAGACTGGGTTGGGCTAGTGCAGCAGCTAAGTGTTAGCTCAAATGTAACTGAGTTTGATAATAGAGCGGGAGATATGTTATGACTAAATAAAGTAAAGTTAAACACTTGATCTCAGCTCCTTTTACTTCCTTGTTTCCTATTTGTGAAAACCAGGAGCAGTGGACCAACCATTGCTGACATCAAACCAATCATAAACTTGGCTTTAGCATACTCAAATAAAAGCAAAAGGTGTCCTGAGGTACACGGACTGATGCTTCAGTTATTAAGGACTCAAATTGTCCAGACATGCACGGCTGGCTGCTGGATTTGTAGGACCCTTCGTCTGTCACCCTCCTTTGGCCTCATTTATATGTGATGGAGCTTTCTTGGGGGGTTTCTGTTTCCTGTGTGCATACATCTGAATTTCCAACACACCTCCAGCTTGTAAAACTGTCTCTAATGATTCCTTTCAGAATCACAATCAGAATTCCTTCATTAGTCCCACAACGATACAGCATCAAGAACAACATACAAGCATTCATACTTCAATCTGCAGGTAAAGTTAAAGTGCAGGAATATATCGGTTTAAGTAAATTAAATGTTATGTGTGTAAATGGTGCCAAGCTGGAGGAGGGGGGTGAGGGGCCGCTACACCAGAGCTTTACACAATGACATTATTAGAAATTAAAAGGTTGCTTTACAGCCAGTGCACACCAAATGAATGCTGTTATGGGAAATGGCTTCTTGATGACAGAGGCCTTCCCAAGAAAAGGAAGTGGGCGAGCTTGCAGCTACAGGGCAGCGTCGTAAATCTGTTGTTTTATTGGTCACCCCGGACCAGCCTTTCTCATGCTCACACACACACCGACAAGTATAATTACGTACGTTTAAATGGACACATACGTCAGCACACACACAGAGTCAGCCCCACGCATACACACAGATTAAACAAGCGATGGGGAGAGTAGGGAAAGCTGATTCCAGACGCCAGCGACAATCACATGTCTTAGTTGCGTGGTTACACTGTACACAGCGCTGCTCTCAGGGAGGGGCGATTAAACAGTGACGCCAGAGTTAATACGAGGTGAGGGGTTACACGGGACAAATTCAAACGCTTGACTCCACTTCAGAGCTAACCTTTACGAGTGGCAAAATTCATTATTACTCCATGAAAGTGTGGTGGCGGTGATGGGGATATTATCCTGTCCTCCACATGAAAACCACTGGAGCACAAACTCACTTTCCGAACGGTTTCACACTTCATATAAACGGCACAATGTTTCACAGAAAGGTGACCGAATGTATTAGAAACTTAAAAAATGGCCTGTATAATAATTAGAGGATATTGGAAAGATGTTTGGGTGTATTGTCAGAAAAGGTTTCCAGTCCTTTTCTCTGATACTCTAAGGTTTAATAACACAAAGATTATTATTTCTCTTTTCAAGCCAAACATGCATTAAATACCTTTTGGATAAACCCAGAGAAACCCTGCGTCATTCAGTGTTTAAATTAACCTCTCTTAATATGTTGACATTGAGAAAGTGCATGTAAATGGTCTGCAAATGCTAAAATCCTTGATGGAGTTTAGATATGTGTCCAAAAAAGCTGCTAATTTTAAAGATTTTTGAGTTATGATTTTCTCCTACAGGCTGTAATAAATAGTGATATTAATTATCCATCACTAACTATCAGATGAACTGTATACTCTAGTATCATTAGAGTCCTTTTAAGGCTTCAAACTTTCTCCTTTTCTTTCACAAAAACACTCAGACACACAGTCCGGAAAAAAAGCATCAGATAACCCATCTCAAATCCCCTGTCGTCATAGCGACGGGCAGTTAGGAGGCAGGAGCTGAAAGGTTTCTCTGTGTCGCCGAGTTTCTCATTCAGGTCGCCTCACTCAGAGAGCAGAGCAAAGACGGGGGTAGACGTTTAAAAAACTACAATTAACAAGCATTAGAGACCTTTTCAAATGCTGTTAAAAAAAGGCAGATGCTAACAAGTGTCTAAATGAGACGACTAAACGTCATCACGCCCAACATTAGCCACCTTTAGCTTAGCGGTGGTGACGTGAAGTCATGTGACCGTGCTGTAGTTCCTTTATAGCCCAACATTAGCCTCCTTTAGCTTAGCGGTGGTGACGTGAAGTCATGTGACAGTGCTGTAGTTCCTTTATAGCCCAACATTAGCCTCCTTTAGCTTAGCGGTGGTGACGTGAAGTCATGTGACCGTGCTGTAGTTCCTTTATAGCCCAACATTAGCCGCCTTTAGCTTAGCGGTGGTGACGTGAAGTCATGTGACCGTGCTGTAGTTCCTTTATAGCCCAACATTAGCCACCTTTAGCTTAGCGGTGGTGACGTGAAGTCATGTGACCGTGCTGTAGTTCCTTTATAGCCCAACATTAGCCACCTTTAGCTTAGCGGTGGTGACGTGAAGTCATGTGACCGTGCTGTAGTTCCTTTATAGCCCAACATTAGCCTCCTTTAGCTTAGCGGTGGTGACGTGAAGTCATGTGACCGTGCTGTAGTTCCTTTATAGTCCAACATTAGCCGCCTTTAGCTTAGCGGTGGTGACGTGAAGTCATGGGACCGTGCTGTAGTTCCTTTATAGCCCAACATTAGCCGCCTTTAGCTTAGCGGTGGTGACGTGAAGTCATGTGACCGTGCTGTAGTTCCTTTATAGCCCAACATTAGCCACCTTTAGCTTAGCGGTGGTGACGTGAAGTCATGTGACCGTGCTGTAGTTCCTTATAGCCCAACATTAGCCACCTTTAGCTTAGCGGTGGTGACGTGAAGTCATGTGACCGTGCTGTAGTTTCCTTTATAGCCCAACATTAGCCACCTTTAGCTTAGCGGTGGTGACGTGAAGTCATGTGACCGTGCTGTAGTTCCTTTATAGCCCAACATTAGCCACCTTTAGCTTAGCGGTGGTGACGTGAAGTCATGTGACCGTGCTGTAGTTCCTTTATAGCCCAACATTAGCCGCCTTTAGCTTAGCGGTGGTGACGTGAAGTCATTTGACCGTGCTGTAGTTCCTCTATAGCCCAACATTAGCCTCCTTTAGCTTAGCGGTGGTGACGTGAAGTCATGTGACCGTGCTGTAGTTCCTTTATAGCCCAACATTAGCCACCTTTAGCTTAGCGGTGGTGACGTGAAGTCATGTGACCGTGCTGTAGTTCCTTTATAGCCCAACATTAGCCACCTTTAGCTTAGCGGTGGTGACGTGAAGTCATGTGACCGTGCTGTAGTTCCTTTATAGCCCAACATTAGCCACCTTTAGCTTAGCGGTGGTGACGTGAAGTCATGTGACCGTGCTGTAGTTCCTTTATAGCCCAACATTAGCCTCCTTTAGCTTAGCGGTGGTGACGTGAAGTCATGTGACAGTGCTGTAGTTCCTTTATAGCCCAACATTAGCCTCCTTTAGCTTAGCGGTGGTGACGTGAAGTCATGTGACCGTGCTGTAGTTCCTTTATAGCCCAACATTAGCCGCCTTTAGCTTAGCGGTGGTGACGTGAAGTCATGTGACCGTGCTGTAGTTCCTTTATAGCCCAACATTAGCCACCTTTAGCTTAGCGGTGGTGACGTGAAGTCATGTGACCGTGCTGTAGTTCCTTTATAGCCCAACATTAGCCACCTTTAGCTTAGCGGTGGTGACGTGAAGTCATGTGACCGTGCTGTAGTTCCTTTATAGCCCAACATTAGCCTCCTTTAGCTTAGCGGTGGTGACGTGAAGTCATGTGACCGTGCTGTAGTTCCTTTATAGTCCAACATTAGCCGCCTTTAGCTTAGCGGTGGTGACGTGAAGTCATGGGACCGTGCTGTAGTTCCTTTATAGCCCAACATTAGCCGCCTTTAGCTTAGCGGTGGTGACGTGAAGTCATGTGACCGTGCTGTAGTTCCTTTATAGCCCAACATTAGCCACCTTTAGCTTAGCGGTGGTGACGTGAAGTCATGTGACCGTGCTGTAGTTCCTTTATAGCCCAACATTAGCCACCTTTAGCTTAGCGGTGGTGACGTGAAGTCATGTGACCGTGCTGTAGTTCCTTTATAGCCCAACATTAGCCACCTTTAGCTTAGCGGTGGTGACGTGAAGTCATGTGACCGTGCTGTAGTTCCTTTATAGCCCAACATTAGCCACCTTTAGCTTAGCGGTGGTGACGTGAAGTCATGTGACCGTGCTGTAGTTCCTTTATAGCCCAACATTAGCCGCCTTTAGCTTAGCGGTGGTGACGTGAAGTCATTTGACCGTGCTGTAGTTCCTCTATAGCCCAACATTAGCCTCCTTTAGCTTAGCGGTGGTGACGTGAAGTCATGTGACCGTGCTGTAGTTCCTTTATAGCCCAACATTAGCCACCTTTAGCTTAGCGGTGGTGACGTGAAGTCATGTGACCGTGCTGTAGTTCCTTTATAGCCCAACATTAGCCACCTTTAGCTTAGCGGTGGTGACGTGAAGTCATGTGACCGTGCTGTAGTTCCTTTATAGCCCAACATTAGCCACCTTTAGCTTAGCGGTGGTGACGTGAAGTCATGTGACCGTGCTGTAGTTCCTTTATAGCCCAACATTAGCCACCTTTAGCTTAGCGGTGGTGACGTGAAGTCATGTGACCGTGCTGTAGTTCCTTTATAGCCCAACATTAGCCGCCTTTAGCTTAGCGGTGGTGACGTGAAGTCATGTGACCGTGCTGTAGTTCCTTTATAGCTCAACATTAGCCACCTTTAGCTTAGCGGTGGTGACATGAAGTCATGTGACTGTGCTGTAGTTCCTTTATAGCTCAACATTAGCCACCTTTAGCTTAGCGGTGGTGACATGAAGTCATGTGACTGTGCTGTAGTTCCTTTATAGCTTAACATTAGACACCTTTAGCTTAGTGGTGGTGATGTGAAGTCATGTGACCGTGCTGTAGTTCCTTTATAGCCCAACGTTAGCTTTTTTACTTCAGAAACCATAAAGTGGAGTTAATATGTGGAGATTATCCTGCTGAGCTAAATGTGTAAGTATCATAAACGTTTGACACAGAGATTATTTTCTGCAATAATCCAAAATCCACTGGAAAAATCCCATTTGGCTTTTTGTCCAAGGAGCCTTTGCTATGCTTACTTCCGAGTCAGACTACAAATAATCTACTTTACAGCCATAGCTTAGACCAAAATATACAACTGAAGAAAAATACACAGGTACCTAAAACGACTAAAATATTGGCTCTTCATATCAGGAACATGGACAACATAGCTCTCCCTCCATCTGATAAATGACCCAAAGCTTTTAGGCTGAAGGCCCACTTCTCTCTTACTCAGCGATGTTAGTTTAATCCGACCACAGAAGAAGGGTATGTGAGGATGTGATGGCAGGCAGACACGCTCGCCCACACAAAAGGTTAAAACACATCAAAACATTGTTAAAAATCATCTAACAACCACCTACAGCCTCACACACACACACCCACACCCACACCCACACACACACACACACACACACACACACACACACACACACACACACACACACACACACACACACACACACACACACCACACACACACACACACACACACACACACACACACACACACACACACACACACACACACACACACACACACACACACACACACACACACACACACACACACACACACACACACACACACTCCCTTGAATTGTTATATTATGCTTTTCTGCTGCAAAAAAGAATTTGACCTGAAGAGAATTTTCCAGTTTTTTAAAGTTGTGATCTGTGCCACGTTGTCAAAGCACGTTGAGCTGCACCTGGTGTATGGAAAGAGATGTATAAATAAAGCTTTATTAATATTATTATTATTATTATATTAAAAATCCGTCCCTCAGCAGCAGCTCAGAGCAGTTGGAGACGGAGACCTTAAAGTTGCCGCTCCACCTGTGATGGAGACGTCGGCTCAGTTTCTCACAGGCACACAAAGAGCCCTACTATGCAGCGAATCAATGAAGGCCACCAGACGCAAGCCAAACACCTGGAGAGGGGGAGGTCATGTGACTTCTGAGAGGGGGGGGGGGTGTCACCATGGTAGCAATCACTGGGAGAGACAAGATGAAACTGGGAGTCGAGCAGAGCTGGCAAAAGTACACATCCTTTTCTCAAGTAGAAGTACAGATACTCGTGTTTAGAAATACTCTGGTGAAAGTAGAAGTACTGACTAAACTTTTTAAGTGAAAGTAAAGAGGGCTTTGAAATGTACTTCAGTAAAAAGTACCCATAGCTAGCAGCTGTTTTAAAGAGTACCTGACCTCCCTTTATATTAATAGAACAATAATGTCATTGTTAGCTAATGAATGTTTCCATGCTGAACAACGGCAACATGACAACATTTCCATTGGTCCCTCTTCTTTAGAGAAGACCAGGAAGTGATGGATACACGGATCGTGTTCAGATCAATAGGCACGCAATGACTCTAAAGAATAATGATCACGCATCAAACACACATTCAGACTAAAGGAACCAGCTGTTTGGAAAATGAGAGAAGGAGAAAGTACAGGTATTTGGGTTCAACATGTAAGAAGTAGAAAGTACAGGTATTTGAGTTCAACATGTAAGAAGTAGAAAGTACAGGTATTTGGGTTCAACATGTGAGAAGTAGAAAGTACAGGTATTTGAGTTCAACATGTAAGAAGTAGAAAGTACAGGTATTTGAGTTCAACATGTAAGAAGTAGAAAGTACAGGTATTTGGGTTCAACATGTAAGAAGTAGAAAGTACAGGTATTTGGGTTCAACAGGTAAGAAGTAGAAAGTACAGGTATTTGGGTTCAACATGTAAGAAGTAGAAAGTACAGGTATTTGGGTTCAACATGTAAGAAGTAGAAAGTACAGGTATTTGAGTTCAACATGTAAGAAGTAGAGAGTACAGGTATTTGGGTTCAACATGTAAGAAGTAGAAAGTACAGGTATTTGGGTTCAACATGTAAGAAGTAGAAAGTACAGGTATTTGGGTTCAACAGGTAAGAAGTAGAAAGTACAGGTATTTGGGTTCAACATGTAAGAAGTAGAAAGTACAGGTATTTGGGTTCAACATGTAAGAAGTAGAAAGTACAGGTATTTGGGTTCAACAGGTAAGAAGTAGAAAGTACAGGTATTTGGGTTCAACATGTAAGAAGTAGAAAGTACAGGTATTTGGGTTCAACGTGTAAGAAGTAGAAAGTACAGGTATTTGTGTTCAACATGTAAGAAGTAGAAAGTACAGGTATTTGGGTTCAACATGTGAGAAGTAGAAAGTACAGGTATTTGTGTTCAACATGTAAGAAGTAGAAAGTACAGGTATTTGAGTTCAACATGTAAGAAGTAGAAAGTACAGGTATTTGAGTTCAAAATGTAAGAAGTCAAAGTAAAAAGTTGTCAGAAAAATAAGTAGTGGAGTAAAGTACTGATACCAGAAACATGCACTTAAGTACAGTAACAAAGTATTTGTACTCCACTACTTCCCACCTCTGTAGAAAGCCTGTTCTCTACGGAGACGTCCACAAGCGCTTCACCCACAGAAATGGCTGAATGGCTGATAGAAAAGATGCAGTGGTAGCGCTTTGTCTCAAGGTGGTTGAATGAAACGACACGCACTCTCTCCTTATTGGAAACAAATGGAAGAAGACCCTGGTGCTACGTTGAAGCTACGATGTTCTGTTCAGGCCCTGAAAGGTCCTGGGAAAAGGAAAGAGCACCGAGGGGAAAAGAGAGTTCATGTTGCTCTGTGGTTAACCACCACCCTGGAGTCTATGAGGTGGAGGAAACAGGGGTGTGGGAAAAGAGACGGTGATACTCCACCATTACCATCACTACTCAAAACTCTCTAATAAGAGTGAGGGGTTTCTAACCAGCTGATGAAATCAACAAATCTCTTCACACCCTCGAGTGACGTTCAGGATTCCTTTATTAGTCCTGCAGCGGCAAACATGTCAGGTAAAAAAGTATGCAATAATAAAGAGTACACACACTAGAAGAAATACACAAATTAGTAGCACACACACACGTACACACACGTACACACACGTACACACACGTACACACACGTACACACACACGTACACACAGATAACACGCCCCATCTTTATTTATTTATTCTTTTATTTATGTTTTAATGTCCATTATTTTTGAATGCAGGATATTTACTTCTAACAGAGTATTCCTACACTCTGGTACTTCTACTTTTACTCAAGTACAAGATCTCAGTACTTCTACTTTTACTCAAGTACAAGATCTGAGTACTTCTACTTTTACTCAAGTACAAGATCTGAGTACTTCTACTTTCACTCAAGTACAAGATCTGAGTACTTCTACTTCTACTCAAGTACAGACACATCTTCAGGGAACAGAACCCCCTCCCTCAAACTCTTCCAGACCCCAACCTTTCCTCTGTTGAGCCCTGTTTTGACTGCAGAGCATTTCATTGTTCTTCTCTAAACAAAAGGCTTCCCCCCCCCCCCCACTGCTCTTTCTGGGACTTGAACCCTAAACGGAGATTGTTACTGACAAGTGCTGAAGGTTGTTTTAGTGAACCTGTTCGCGCTGCTAATCTCTGAGGCGTCTTCTAATCGATCTCTGACAGCATGCTGGGTAATGTTTAGTCTTCAACGCTGCCTCCTGTAGGCTCATGTCACTCAGCAGGTGGAGCTTGCATGCAGGGCAACCTCCAAAAAAAGCAAAGTCTGGAAGGAAATCATACACAGTTTCCAAGTTGCGTTTGGACTGAACCAACCGTGGAGCGTGGGGGACGAACCAAGGAACAAGTAGTGTCTTTGGCACATTCCTGTTTGCATGTTCACCGCATCTGAAGAAGCATGAAGATAAGAGCGATGACAGATTGTCCTAACAGCCGTAGTACAGCACTTCCCTGCTTGTGTTTGAGGTACTTGTACTTTACTTGAGTATTTTCATTCATGCTACTGTGTACTTTTACTCCACTACATGTATTTAATACCTTTAGTGACTTCACAGATGAATGTTGTGAAATATAACCAAGTGTTAAATCAGACTGTAGTTCCACCTGGAGTAAATCCACCAGCTACCCTGCAGTCTACAAAGTACTTCAAACTAGCTGCACCTTCACCAGCTTTGAGAACACTTTCATGATCAATCATTATAAAACATATCATATATATTATTCTGAAATGGACCAATCTGCACAACGACTACTTTTACTTTCTTTCACTATATTTTGATGAGAATACTTTCCTACTTTCACTTGAGGAACATTTTGAATGCAGGACTTTTACTGTAACAGAGTATTCCTACACTCTGGTACTTCTACTTTTACTCAAGAACAAGATCTGAGTACTTCTACTTTTACTACAAGATCTGAGTACTTCTACTTTTACTACAAGATCTGAGTACTTCTACTTTTACTACAAGATCTGAGTACTTCTACTTTTACTACAAGATCTGAGTACTTCTACTTTTACTACAAGATCTGAGTACTTCTACTTTTACTACAAGATCTGAGTACTTCTACTTTTACTACAAGATCTGAGTACTTCTACTTTTACTCAAGTACAAGATCTGAGTACTTCTACTTTCACTCAAGATCTGAGAACTTCTACTTTTACTCAAGTACAAGATCTGAGTACTTCTTCTTTTACTCAAGTACAAGACCTGAGTACTTCTACTTTACTCAAGATCTGAGTACTTCTACTTTTACTCAAGAACAATACCTGAGTACTTCGACTTTTACTCAAGATCTGAGTACTTCTACTTTTACTCAAGAACAAGATCTGAGTACTTCTACTTTTACTCAAGAACAAGATCTGAGTACTTCTACTTTTACTCAAGTCCAAGATCTGAGTACTTCTACTTTTACTCAAGTACAAGACTTGAGTACTTCTACTTTTACTCAAGTACAAGATCTGAGTACTTCTACTTTTACTCAAGTACAAGATCTGAGTACTTCTACTTTTACTAAAGACCTGAGTACTTCTACTTTTACTCAAGTACAAAGGAGGAGGGACTCAAATTAAATCTAGTCTATGATAGAACGGTCTTAAGGCAGTTTAGGTTTCCTCAACAAGGCCCTGGTTTCTTTAAAAACACTCTGCAAGTCACAAACCAAGTGACTGCCATTGTGATTCTACACTAACACCCATTTTCACGGCATGGTTTTGCTCCAATGGACTCAAATGTTGTCCCAGGTCCTTTTCACTTTTTCCACCAGAGGATAATACCCTATCAGTGTAGGCGTATCAGTTCTTTAACGCATAGTTTCCCATGTTGCCAGTTGCTCAAATCTATGTCCAGTGGATATTATAATTGGGGTCGATATTGACAGAAACTTGTCTATTTAAAAAGGGGCGGGCTTTGTGCAGGATGTTTGTGTCAAGCAACTGATGAACTGACCGACCAATCAGGTGTCTGCAGAGTTATTGCTCTACCAGAAAAAGGACTGTAGTGCGCGAAACATTTGTTAATGGAAACCAAAAACAGTGCGAGCCGAGTTAAGTAAAGACATGCTGAAGAAATACAGCTTAAAACTAGTTATAGTTCATTTATTATCTCGACAGCTGATACCAAACAAACAACCTCCAACAAAAGGGCTTTAGTAGTGCACTCCACCCGTTCACATCCAGCGCGGCACTACTCGAGAAAAACGTGGGTTACTTTTGAAAGACCTGGCTTCACCTCTTGACTTTAGCCCTTAACGGCAGCCATGCAGAATACAGAGAGGAAGTAGGGTTCCAGAAACTCTGTCCAAGTCTCCAGGTGCAGGCTAACTGTGGAAATGTGGTGCAGGCCAAGTGACTTATGCCCCCTTTCGCGTTTAGAGGCAAGAGCGTCGGAGCTAAGAGGCGTTGTCGCTTACGTCTCTCTTACGTCGAGGCGGGGGCAGGGGCATGGGCGGGATCAGCCTCCTGAACAACAACAAAATGCTTGCGTGTGATGTTTGTGAAGCTCCAAGTAAAGTCGTCCCTTGCCTTCCATTTCGTTTCGTAAGAGGATAACCAAAGCGAACAGCGCTTCAATACAATCGGCCATTGTTGTCGATGTGAGGGATTTCCGCACGGTTTGGATTTTATGAAGCAGGCACGTAAACGGTGACGTCATGACGCAGCAGCAGCTCTGGGCGGTGTGAACAGAGCGGGAGCAGAAAAGGGAAACCGGAGCTGAACCAGAAAAGCTCCCGCTCGGAGCTAGAAAGGGAAAAGCGCTGGTGTGAAAGCCGCATCAGAGAGAGGGGAATATCAGCTTTAGTAAGTTTGTTTATATCTTAGCAAATACACATATGTCACATACAGATATTAGAGTCACTGGTGGTGGCAGAGTGATCATGGAGACACTAACTAACTATAAACCATCCTATGTATATATATAGTATGCTCCTGTAGTATATTGGACAATTTCTCTATAATATTTTTAATTGTTCATATTTTATATAATATTTACATTTGATTTTTTATTGTTATTTTTTCTATTCCACTTAATTGTTAGTATTTTAATGTCTGAACATTAACCTCATGTTAATGAGGTTAATGTTCACCTCATGTTAACCTACCTACCTACCTACCTACCCTATCCCCACCCACCCACCCACCTACCTACCTACCTACCTACCTACCTACCTACCTACCTACCTACCTACCTACCTACCTACCAAACAAACAACCTACCTACCTACCTACCTACCTACCTACCTACCTACCTACCTACCTACCTACCTACCTACCTACCTACCTACCCTATCCCCACCCACCTACCTACCTACCTACCTACCTACCTACCTACCTACCTACCTACCTACCTACCTACCTACCTACCAACCAAACAACCTACCAAACAACCTACCTACCTACCTACCAAACAACCTACCTACCTACCTACCTACCTACCTACCTACCAAACAACCTACCTACCTACCTACCTACCTACCTACCTACCTACCTACCTACCTAATCTATCCATCCATCTATCTATCGTCTAATACCTCTTTAGAGATCTGCAATGTATACAATTAGAAATCCAAAAGTAACAAAAACTGCTTGTGCATCAGGTTTCTTACAAAGAGGAAAACAACACAAAAAGGGGGAATTGCTTAATTTCCTCTTAAATTAAAGATACAAATAAAATAAAAGAGGCATTCATAGAGCCCATTTATGTGCATGTGAAGAAGAGCAATCTTTTTAGGAGTGTCCTACTGTATTTCCACTATTTCTTCTGCCTTTGGATCAGTTTGCTGATTGTTTACAGATTGAAACCTCCACAGATAAAAACATGTAACGCTGTAGAAAGGAAACCTATTACGTGTATTAAATACCGCAAAGCAAACACAGAAATGGTTGAAACCCAGGACTCCTGTTGAGTAAATGGACACCTGGGGACATCTGCTAAAAAAAGTGGATTTAGTTGAATGAAGAGAAACTAGACATGACTTCCCTTCATCAAAGGGCAGACGGCCATGACTAAGAGGAGTCATTTATCATCCCAGATCACGCTCAGCACCTGCTGGTAATGCGATGAAGGATCTCCAGAAACACAGCGACGCGCTCAGAGGAAACGGAGATCTGCGAGGCGGTGTTATATTATAAAGATGACGTGATGCGGTGCGAGCATGTGGCGGCATCAAAGCTCAGAGATTATTAGGGATAGTTAATAACTGGGCAACCGGCCAAGATAAACAACAGTCGAGGAAGTAAAGGGTCTTTCAGATTCATTAAAGGTCTTTTACGCGGGCAGCTGTAATCAATTGGAGATTTCTAACAATCAAGATTGAATGCTGTTTTTAAGACGACAGCGATAAAGGTGATGGCTGGGTCATAGGGTGCCAGGGAGGTAGACAAAATGTTTTAAAAAAGAGTTATAATGTGAGAAATGATTGCTAAAACTGCGAGTATTTCTGTATATTGTATATAGAGCGGTGCAGGGCTGACGCTGCTGGTTCCCTCGACAACAAAGCAGCGGGATTTTCTCCATTTGGAAAATAGCTCGAAATAAGGTCTGTGGAAAACGAACCTGTTTGAACGTTTTCTTCAGCCGGATAATCTCCACATGTCTACCCTACTTTTATAATGTTCTAATCATAACTCTAACGCCAGAAGCTAAATGCTAACGTGATGCTATAAAGCAGTGCTTCTCAAAGTGTGGTCCGCGGACCACTGGTGGTCCGTGAGCACCCCCTAGTGGTCCGTGAGTATATTGGTAACATTTCACATTTTAAATTAATTAATTCATTTGAGTTTTCCGCACTCTCGCGGGAATATCTCCGCAATGGAGCGAGCTTACGTTTCACTTTCAATTGCATGATATAGCCCAGCGCAACACCTTCATCACACATGTTGCCACTTGTTTGTAGCATATTCAGGCGATTTGTAATCTGTTCTAGAAAAACGATGTGATTTTAGATATTTGTGAAGTTAGGTGGTCCGCGAGTGTTTTTTTATTGGTTAAGTGGTCCTTGGTATGAAAAAGTTTGAGAAAGATGCTATAAAGGAACTACAGGCGAGTCCAGCAGCACGACTTCAACGCCACGCCAACTTAAGATCCATATTCAAACTACAGATTCTAGATGGAACGAGTTGAAGCGTTTGTTTGAACACTCTGCAGGAGGCAGGGACTTGCTTTCAAGCAGAACAGAAACTAACTTAGAGGAGTGTTCGGCGTAATGACGTACAACGGCCTCCACGACTTCTGTAGTCCTATTCAGCCACTTGGTAACAACCATCGTTTCTCAGACACGTCCACTCTTCAGGAATCACAGTGGGGTCACTGCTGATGATTTAATGTAGAACAAAACGTGATCCGTCTCTTCAATGAGTCTCAACCACAGACCTTATTTCAGATAATTTCCAAAACCCTACGGAGAGATCCCATTGGCTCTGAGACGAGGGAACAGGAAGTGGAGAAATGCTGACTCACTTCCTGGTTTTAGGACTCGTCACTGCACCGCTCTATTGTGTTAACAGAAAATTGGCCTTTCAATAGTGTTTTTATTACAGTTTATAGATTCTGTACATTTTATTTTAGATGTTACTCTCTCATGCTGCTTTATTTCTATTTCTTTGTGAGATGTTTATATTTTAGAATTGTTTATTTCTACTCTTTCTATTTGTTATTATACTGATAATCAATCGTTTCAGATTTGTCCATTTTTAAGAAGAAATCCCAAAGTTACCTTCTTCAATTTGATAAATGGTAAATTGACTGTACTTACACCTTGTACATGCAGAGCAGTACCACTTGATCTAGGGAAGCTAACACACACACACACACACACACACACACACACACACACACACACACACACACACACACACACACACACACACACAATTGGCCATCGGGAGCACTCCAGGGTTCAGCATCTTGCCCAAAGACACATCAACATGTTGACTGCACGGGCTGAGATCGAACCATCAACCTTCTGGTGGAAAGACACACACTCCCTCACAGCCACAGTCGCCCTAAATATCCTCAATCCAATTTAAATTGGTAGGTATACAGTTGGACAAAACAACCCCGGGATACTTTATAAAGAAACCAATCAATCATATAATCAATCTGTAGATTAGATAAATAATTGGTCCTTGCAGCCTGAAGAGTAAGAGACTCTCAGGGCTGGAAATTAGAAAATAAAGTGGACTGGGAGCCTCTGGGAAACCTTGAGTTGAACCGAGATTGCTTCGTAACCAAACCAGTTTTAAACAAGGATGACACAAACTACGACGAAGTGAACAGCTTATCTTCCTTTGCAAAAACCTGTTGGACCACATGTCTAAAGTCCCCAAGCACATTCACACGTGAAAGGAACGAGGCTGGCAACATTCTCCGTTTGAGAACATTTCATCCGTCTCACGTCACCTTTTCCCTCCGTGATACAGTGTAATTGCATAATAGCGGAGTCCACCCTGACTAAACGATGCCACAATGGCCATTTTTAGTGGCATTCCTGTTACCCCTGCATAGTGCATCACCCTCTCTTTCCACTCTGCGATACAGCGTCCCTAACAGAGAGTCATCCATGCGGGTACAGTCTTCCACAGCACCTTCCTCTCTGCAGCTAAGTGAAGTCCAAACACTGAGCGAATCAGAGCTTCTGCAAGCTTGCACTCCCATTGGCCGGTTGTTTTTCAAAAGGCGTCTTGGCTTCTTTGCCCCCTCTGATGTAATGGAGGAGTCGAACAGGTTGGATAGTACCAACCTGTTTAACAGAAGTTGAGGACCACCACGCTGCGGTGTTAAATGCCAGAAATGCCGCCGCTTTGCTTCTTGGTTTTCCCCCTCGCAATCCTGGGGAGTTTTAGTTTCTAAAAATGATTTCACAACTTCATCTTGGAGCCGTGTTACATCATTACCGCCAGATATATTTTTCCCTTTTTATACTGTATGCCGTGCCAGTGAATGTGAAAGGACCCACAGCGATGTAAGGAATCAGGACAGGAATCATGTCGTAATCGTAGATGAAAGAACTGAACAGCCATTTACTAACTGGGTCTTGGGAATAGGGGCTGCAACTACGGGTATTTTCACTATAATTATCTGGGGTTGTTAACCTTGGAGAAGAGGGTGAGATCCAACAATAACCCTAGGCCAATGTTACCAAGTCTTTGCCATTGAAATCAGCTCACAGCAAAACCTCCAATAGTCGATCAATCTTACGAGAAAGTCTCCAATACCGACAGTACGTCTCTTTACGTCTCTCAGTTATTGATTGCAGTTACGATACTTAACTAAAGTTTCTAAAATATCCATCCTAGTGTCAATTTTATATCCCATAAAACATTAAAATAATAATACATTTTATTTCTATAGAGCTTTTCTTGAACCCAAAGACGCTTTACATTTGGGAGGGAGGGTAGACAAACAGGGGGCTTATGGATACAGAGTTGAAGAGGTGGGTTTTGAGGCGGGACTGGAACAGGGTGAGGGACTCAGACTCACGGAGGTCTTGGGGGAGGGAGTTCCAGAGCTTCGGGGCGGCCACAGAGAAGGCTCTGTCCATTAAAAGATTGAGGTGAGGTGATTTAAGTTGCCCCGAATGTCCAAAACACAAAGAGATGACTAAGAAAGCAACAAATCATTAAATGTAAGCTTGAATCTGACTTTTTAAATGTTGTTGCTGTGAAAATACAGAATTGGATATCAAAGCAGTTGCTACAGAAACTGCAGAGGACCCCTAACCCTTACAATGAAGCATGACGTTATTTTGATCCCAATTCCTTCCTGCATGTCTTGCGCTGTTCATCCTCAGTTAATGGCGATTGGCGCCATGTGCAGGTGCATGCTATAAACGGCTTTTATTGTGTGATGCAAGTCGTGTTTAAATTAACATGCGTTTAGTCTACAAGACATGAGTCATAATCACGTCTGACCCAAATATAGCTCGGGCTCAGAGGGCAGGTTGTCGAGTCGAGCCACATTGTAAGACTTCAGATGTTGCATTGTTGGAGGAGCCTGTGACTTAAGTTTTTCATTGCCATATCTACACTGTAGCTACTGTGAACATGACAATCGAGCCTAGCATTTTGAACAAGCCAGAGTTTAATGTATTAATGCATCCAAAACACAACATTAATTCAGTTGTGGGACGCCAAAGGAAACCAAAGCATTCTTCTAGCCCTAAGCTCTGGACCATATAGGACATTAAGTAATAAATATGGTGTTACATTTCTGAAAATGTCCCAACATGACTGTCTACGTCAGCAGACATTTGAAGTTAGTTTCATATTGAACCCACCACTCTTATCAACCAGACAGCTACACATCTGAGACAACGGACACCTATGGGACTCTGAGCATACTTAGGATTCCTTACTACAAGAGTGTTGAAAACGCAGTGTTGAAATATCACATTTGTTTCCTCGGCTAGACTTGCGGTGGATTCCTGAGGGGTGTTTGTCCAACGTCGGCCCGAGTTGCCATTTGAAATGTGATCCGGTGTGAATATAAACATCTTTCTTCTGAGGACTGAAGGGGTTCAAACGTCAGGCCGAAAGCACGGACAGACGCCTGCAGTCAGCTGTTGGCATCTTGCGATTTTTCGCGGCTTCCCCCTTTCGCCTTGAGACTTGAGAGACCCCCATCTGCTTGAGGTTAGTCAGAGCTAATCGTATCAACCCGTGTCCATCCAGGTTTAAAGCACAGTCCGCACGTCCAAGAGTTATTCTCGGGTTACCCTTTCTCCAATCGGACAGCTGGGCAGGACTCTCTGACCACCAGAACTCCACCTCTGTTTCCAGGGGAAGTAAAACTATCTGTGAGGATATTTATCAGAGCTAATGAGAGTCTGTCCAAACTTGCTTTGTGATCTCACCTGGGCACACTTCAGGGGGATGAGAATAATCACAGAAATACCATAAAAGAAAAGAAAATGAAAGGGGTACAAGCTGCTCTAATTAACCATTCAAAAATGAGTGTTCCAATTCCATCCGACCAATCAGTAACCTGCATTGTTTTAACATCAACATAAACCCAGGACCAAAGGAAGTAAGTCAGGCGTTTGAAGCACATTTTTGGCAATACAAAATCTGTATCAGTAATGCGACGGCATTCGGCCCAAAAACACTTTTCCACTGACTTGAGTTTGAAAAAAGACGTTTGGAAATCAACATTTAACTTTTTCTTTTAGGTAAATAGACTTCTCAGTATGAACATTCGAATAGCCCTTATTTAAATCATTAGTGCCTACAAATGTGCTAATGGATGAATCTAGAAACCCAATGTGATGTAACGGTTTGGAAGCGGTTTTTAAGGATAACCCATTTGCCTTTATGTGTCCAATGAATGCGGAAGATCCAGGAAGATACGGTTATTTTCGTTCTTGAGTCGAGCCATTTCGGCATCATTCAACGCTGAGCAACTTTCATTAAAACAAAGGGGAACCCGCCTCCAACGCTCTAATGTTTTCTCTTAATACATTCATGCCATCACACAGTAATGGTACTAAAAAGTATCAGGTACTATCCAGAACTTTTCCCAATGGAAAAACCAACAAAAAAGCAAGTCGGGCCAAGCAATGGAAATGTTTTGCATTGAACTACTTCCACCTACGAACTGGTGTGATGGGAACCTCCAGACGGTTTTCTCTTTCCAACACAAGTGCCAGAGAAGTTGTGAATTAATGTGAGATAGTGTGGTTTCACTAGGGCAGCAGATGTAATGCTTTTATCACCATTGCAGTGTGAATTTCCACAATAAACCGGGGCGAAAGGGCTGCTCCGAGCCCGCTTGCATTCCATCCAGGAACTAAAAAAGGTCTTGTGGTTTTGATTCATGACGGTGTCTAGGAATTGCTATACTTTGTGAGAGGTATGACAAAGCCCATTTGGCCGATGAGGTTTACAAACTGTCAACAACATGGGACCAAGAAATATAAAAATCTAGGTTTAGATCAACCGTGATATTCCATGTGATAACTTAAGGTCACCAAACATCAGAAACAAACTGAAACTGTGTAAGGTAATGACTTAGAATTGCACTTTGTCAAAAAAGTGTTCAAATCTATGCAACAACAACACTTTAAATCTATTATTTCCTCTCATACCGCCATCAAAATGTCCAACACTTATTACATATTGCATGTTTTCTTCACATCTTGCAACCCTCCACAGCTACAATAACATAATTGTCAATGTGAATCACTAATGATCCTCACATGTCACTTTTTCCACAGCAGCAGCAGTAGCACAGACTTACTTTAAGGGCATCTGAAGTCAAGCTGGGTTTTAGCCTGACATTGGATATGCATTAGGCCGCCTCTGATACAGAAAAACACCCTCAAGTTGAGCTTCTAACTTCAAAGCGAGCTGTAGTTTCTGAAATAGGGAAGCATTAGAGGGTCTTGGAGAGGGCCAGCATGGAGAAGAGCCTGAGGACAGGAATCTGTTTAGTCCTCAGTGGAGCTCCCCTCCCTCACACTCACTGATAATCCAGTTTCACCCATTAAGAACCACAGCCAGGTTACTGAGCGGGTCTTTGAAGAGGGTCTTTCCCAAGCCACCCAGGAGGAAAGCACTACTCCGAGGCCAAAACACAAACTCTGGCTCTCTCTGCTCTCTTTCCCTGTGACAGAACTATTTGAGTCCAGTTTACAGATCCTGATTTAAAGAGCGGGGGAGTGATGACGTTTTTTTGTACAAAAGTCCGCAATCCAGCATCACAATGGCTCTATCAACGGAAAAGCAAAAGGATTTTTCTGTGGATAATAGCAGAAAATAATCTCTGTGTCAAACAAATGTTTATGATACTTACACGTTTAGTTCAGCAGGATAATCTCCACATATTGACACCACTTTATGATTTCTGAAGGAAAAAGCTAACGTTAGGCTGTAAAGGAACTACAGCACGGTCACATGACTTCACGTCACCACCGCTAAGCTAAAGGTGGCTAATGTTGGGCTATAAAGGAACTACAGCACGGTCACATGACTTCACGTCACCACCGCTAAGCTAAAGGTGGCTAATGTTGGGCTATAAAGGAACTACAGCACGGTCACATGACTTCAAGTCACCACCGCTAAGCTAAAGGAAGCTAATGTGGGGCTATAAAGGAACGACAGCACGGTCACATGACTTCACGTCACCACCGCTAAGCTAAAGGAAGCTAATGTGGGGCTATAAAGGAACGACAGCACGGTCACATGACTTCACGTCACCACCGCTAAGCTAAAGGCGGCTAATGTGGGGCTATAAAGGAACGACAGCATGGTCACATGACTTCACGTCACCACCGCTAAGCTAAAGGTGGCTAATGTTGGGCTATAAAGGAACTACAGCACGGTCACATGACTTTACGTCACCACTGCTAAGCTAAAGGTGGCTAATGTTGGGCTATAAAGGAACTACAGCACGGTCACATGACTTCACGTCACCACTGCTAAGCTAAAGGTGGTTAATGTTGGGCTATAAATGAACTACGGCACGGTCACATGACTGTATAATATGATTTGTTGGCTGAGATACGTCTGCAGCAGCACAATACTTCACACAAAATTGCCCCAGCGTGTATACAGGAAAATAATATCCGTTATAAATGCTCGGAAGCCACCACTCTGAAGTGTTGATGCTCCACTCAGCATGAAGAGCAAATCTCTCCAAACCACAGATGCAGCCCACTCATTTCTCTCTGAGTTTCTACCCCCGTTAAAACACATCTAATGTCCTGCTGAGTCAAAGCAGTTCATCACTTTATGAGGGAAGATGTAATCGGATTACTGACTGTCTTAGTTCACTTTAAAGCAGATGTGTATCTCTGTAGAACTGAATCAAACTGAGGATTTCTTTACTACATTATTTAAAGGGCTGTATGAACGTCTTTAGGTTAAAGAACATGTATAGAGAATTAGACAGTATGAAGATGATGGGAGATTGTAGTGTTGACTTGTGATTGTGTTTCAAGTATTGGTTTAAGCAGCTGTGATTGAAAGCCTATCTATTTTAAGGTAAGGGGTTAAATAAGACTTTCTCCTTTCCATCATGGGCTACAAAAAACAGCTTAAAGTGTACACGTTTTGTTTTATAATAATTTCCATGGAGTAAATACTTTAATAAAAGAGGGAAGTACTGCTCCCCACCTGTCAGACGTGACGTTTGGACAAGTGTTCGGGGTCTGGAGATCACTTCCTCCCCCTTTTTCTTTCTCTACATCTGGTCTCCTCCGGGCCGTTGCTGGCGGCTGAGTTTAGAGCGACCGCAGAAGCCTTTGTCCTCACTGAAGAGCAGCTGAACCAACAGGAATCCAGCCAGTCAGCCAGTCAGTGCATTAATTGACGGAACAATTTAAAATGATGGGAGGCTCTCAGCGGGAGGAAGCAAAATGTTTACAAATGATGTGCAATAATTGCTCGTTATACGTCCTCGCTTTGATTCTTCGACACCACATGTTTCCCGCTCTGCTCTGTTGTGTTTTCTTTCATGCAAAATGTGGAAATGTTTCCGAAAGAGAAGTCCATGATGGCCAGAGGTGGGAAGTAGTGGAGAACAAATACTTCGTTACTGTACTTAAGTACATTTTCTCTGGTATCAGTACTTTACTCCGCTACTTATTTTTCTGACTACTTTCTACTTCTTACATGTTGAACTCAAATACCTGTACTTTCTACTTCTTACATGTTGAACCCAAATACCTGTACTTTCTACTTCTTACATGTTGAACACATATACCTGTACTTTCTACTTCTTACATGTTGAACACAAATACCTGTACTTTCTACTTCTTACATGTTGAACTCAAATACCTGTACTTTCTACTTCTTACATGTTGAACTCAAATACCTGTACTTCTACTCTTACCTGTGAATACCTACTTTACTTCTACATGTTGAACTCCAAATACTTGTACTTTCTACTTCTTACATGTTGAACTCAACTACCTGTACTTTCTACTTCTTTACATTACCCAAATACGTGTACTTTCTACTTCTTACATGTTGAACCCAAATACCTGTACTTTCTACTTCTTACATGTTGAACCCAAATACGTGTACTTTCTACTTCTTACATGTTGAACTCAAATACCTGTACTTTCTACTTCTTACATGTTGAACCCAAATACCTGTACTTTCTACTTCTTACATGTTGAACCCAAATACCTGTACTTTCTACTTCTTACATGTTGAACCCAAATACCTGTACTTTCTACTTCTTCACATGTTGAACCCAAATACCTGTACTTTCTACTTCTTACATGTTGAACCCAAATACCTGTACTTTCTACTTCTTACATTTTGAACCCAAATACCTGTACTTTCTACTTCTTACATGTTGAACCCAAATACCTGTACTTTCTACTTCTTACATGTTGAACCCAAATACCTGTACTTTTACTTCTTCACATGTTGAACCCAAATACCTGTACTTTCTACTTCTTACATGTTGAACTCAAATACCTGTACTTTCTACTTCTTACATGTTGAACTCAAATACCTGTACTTTCTACTTCTTACATGTTGAACTCAAATACCTGTACTTTCTACTTCTCTCATTTCCCAAACAGCTGGTTCCTTTAGTCTGAATGTGTGTTTGATGCGTGATCATTATTCTTTAGAGTCATTGCGTGCCTATTGATTTGAACACGATCCGTGTATCCATCATTTCCTGGTCTTCTCTAAAGAAGAGGGACCAATGGAAACGTTGTCATGTTGCCGTTGTTCAGCATGGAAACATTCATTAGCTAACAATGACATTATTGTTCTATTAATATAAAGGGAGGTCAGGTACTCTTTAAAGCAGCTGCTAGTTATGGGTACTTTCTACTGAAGCACATTTCAAAGCCCATACTTCTGTACTTCTACTTGAGTAAAGGATGTGTGTACTGTTGCCATCTCTGCTGATGGTTCAGTCGAGCCCACATGCAGCTCATCACTGCGCATTTACCATGTTTCCTGTCTGAACACCCAGATGAAGCCAAATCACTTCCATACTCAGACAGAGACCACATGAATGCAGCGAGATCCAGCTCAGACCACATTAGAACGGTTTGATCATCAGGTCCCGTCCTCCATCTGTAACCAGCTGTGGAAGAGGGGGGGGGGTTCTCCTCCAATTATCCAACATCCAAAGACCCCCCCATCTGTAGACTACACTCAGACCAAGCTGCATTGAAAAGAGAGACCCAAGCCTTTCACTGGAAGCCACACACAGAGGCCAGTGTGAACCCCAGGGTCTTTGTTGCATCTTCCAAATAATTTATACTCTAAAGCAGCATCTGTGTCCATTCAACTGCCAGTCAACCTGCAGGGAGGGGGGGGGGAACCAATGGAGCGACAGGCGTGGGGAGTAACGGATTACATGTAATAGGATAACGTAATTAGGACACAATAAAAAGGCACCAGTCTTGCCTTACAGAGGACCACAGGTACATTTCCAAAAACTGGGATTTCGAGCTGGATTGCAATGTTTCAATACATTTTTAAATAAAGGATGATATGTTACAAACTCCAAAGTCTTCCAGTTCATTATTATGGCTTCTAGCTCAAAGAATGCTTTCATTGGTCGGAGATTTCTCAGTTTTTTTTCAAAGAGTCTTTGATCCGTTTCCACATGTTTTTCTTAATGTCTGAAAAGGGGTTCTTTCATAGCCACAGGGATGGCTCCAAACTATGTTCTGAGCAAGACAAATGTCAATGATTATAACTTACATTGAATTAATAATAAATAATAGATTTAATTTGTTAGCGCTTTTACAGGTGCTCAAAGACGCTTTACAGATATAGTTAAGGGAAAAGTTAGGGTTGTTTTTATTCAGATATTAAGAAGCTGTGGTCTTCACAGGTCAATTCTGGTGGAATTTCTAACTTAAACTTTGACATTTATCAGTCTGTCATTATCTATTTCTATTTATTGCCTTACTGTAGTCACAAATATTCAACATCTTTTACTCAAAAATGTGGTTTAACTTTGTGTGAATTTGAAAAAGTGACCAACATTACCTTCAAGTAGAAGCTGCTACTTCCAGCTGTGAACATACTGTCACTATCCAAGAGTCCTGATGTAATTTAAAGAAGCCTTCACCGGTAAACGCTTTGTAAATTATCATGTTTTGTTGTCCAATATTTGAAATAGGTATGCATACTGCCTACATGTTCTTTGTTAGTGTTAAATACAGTCGGCTGACACCTCGTTTATTAAGCAAAAATACTTGAATTCATGCACTAAACCAAAACAGCATGAGTTTTTGGGATGGTATTTGATATTGCTGTAATCCAGAAGTAATGGAGAGTATTTAGGCTACTTTTATAGGTTACTGATTACATGTGTTTTATTGGTAATTAGCTATAGTAATGGAATTAAGTTCAGCTTGTGTTAACCACAGACCTTATTCCAGGCTAACGACCAAACACACATCCTTTAAAAAGGTCCCATGACATGGCCATTTCTACTGATCATAATTCCATTGTTGAGGTCTACTAAAATAAATGTATATTGTGCAATCACAGTGTCCCACTCCTCGCAACGTCCCGCCGAGTGTGTGTGTGTGTGAGGAAGTCCGCGGATTGGTCCAAGTCCAAACGTAACGGCTCCGCGGACGTTACGTCACTATACCCGAAATACGCCACTATACCCAAGAAGAAACAAATGGAAAAAGAGAAATGTCCAACGAGGCGTTCAGGGGCAGCATAGACAGGTCTTCTCTGTGTTAGAGTTTTATTCGCTACAGGGTGTCCTTTGAGGGTTTGTGACTCTGCAGACCGTTTACATGCAGAACAACCTTCATAACACAAGGGGACGGGTGATAACCAGAACAGCATGACATGGGACCTTTAAAAGTAACCCTCCCAAACCTGTTGATAAAGCATTATAGGCCCACCTCTACTACTTGGAGATACTTGCAGCGACTTTAAATCCTGTAGCTGATTATCCGCAAATAAGTGTCAGGGTGCACAGACAGAAACAGAACGGGTGAGGGCAGAGGGAGGGTGGGAGTGAAATATTCTTTGGTGAGAGGGAGACGAGGCTTACAGTCGGAAAGAACAGCACTGACTCCGAGAGGAAGAGGTGGGAATGCGAATGAAGAATTGTAGGGAATCCCACAGAGAGAGATCTCTTCGCTGTCTGCAGCGCGCCAAAGAATTCCGATGAGCAAACCATATGCCTCAAAAAGTCCCGTGTAAACTCGTAGCAAAGACGAGGCTATAAACGTCGAGAATCTGCATCGGGCCAGGAAATCAATCACACATCAGTTCGTTTATTATTCTGTTGCATGTCTTTCGGGGCGGAAAATTGATTCAAAGGAGCTTAGACTTCTTCTTTGTGACGGACAGCTCTTGACTCAGACGGACGGCAGGGGTGCGTTCCACTTTCTGCAAACTCTCAATCACATTAGAGAGAACTTTTGGCTGCTTGTCATCAATTTTCAGAAGAGTTTCGTTTATTGCCTGGTACCATTACACACTCACGGGATTTCCATTGGTGTAAAATGGTGCAAACAAACTATTTAGCTTTTAAAAAGAATAAAGACAAGCATTTAAACCATAAAATAAATATAAACATATGACGATATATGACAAGAGCAGGGTATTATAGTTTAAAGTGAACACATGGAAAGCGGTGCAAATCATGACGGGGTTTTTTCTAAACCAGGTAACCAAAATGCAGATAGTGATGCCAGAAAACTATATTTCTGTTCGTCAAAAACTGTATAATGACTCCAGAAATATGAGAATCAAACCGAGAGTCAGACGGCAAAGCTTGTTTTTACGGAGCTCCGACGTCACGTTGTTGTTTACGTCCGCGGAGACATCTTGTATACGGGGGACATGTCTCGAGATAATAGATATATCGAATATACAAGACCAGCTCCACAGTATTGCATTTCTTTAGAAAAAACCCTGCATGAGCTGTGTCTGCACTACAGAATGTAATAGTGATTAATGTAATTTATGATCACCCCGTGTTTGTATGTCACATCATTTAGGAGTGATCAGCTGGAGAGTCTAATGGAAACCTGTCCCGTTGTTGTCGAGGGGCAATTCTCACCCTGAGTGTTAGTTTTAGCAGCTTGCTTGCCATATCTTTCCAGTTTTATAGCTGGCAAACATGTGCAACATCTGGTTCAAATGGACAGTGGGGGGGGGAAGGTTGTCAGCAAGTAGAGACGCCTTCAGCACAAACAGCTACAGGCCTGTTGAATGTCATCATTCACAACCTGCCAGGAATCAAACTCATCTGCAGCTATGTGTCAAAAATCAACCCGACTACAAATGACTACATGCAGCTACAAGGTCTCGAAAGAGTGGTGACACATTTTTTTAGAACATTTCGGAAGTTAGCATCGCAAGTGGTCCCTCGACATAAAGCCAATTGGAATTTTCTATTGGATTTTGGAGAAAGTAAGTTATATGACTTCAGGTCACCACCGCTAAGCTAAAGGCGGCTAATGTTGGGCTATAAAGGAACTACAGCACGGTCACATGGCTTCACGTCACCACCGCTAAGCTAAAGGCGACTAATGTTGGGCTATAAAGGAACTACAGCACGGTCACATGACTTCACGTCACCACCGCTAAGCTAAAGGCGACTAATGTTGGGCTATAAAGGAACTACAGCACGGTCACATGGCTTCACGTCACCACCGCTAAGCTAAAGGCGACTAATGTTGGGCTATAAAGGAACTACAGCACGGTCACATGGCTTCACGTCACCACCGCTAAGCTAAAGGCGACTAATGTTGGGCTATAAAGGAACTACAGCACGGTCACATGACTTCACGTAACCACCGCTAAGCTAAAGGTGGCTAATGTTGGGCTATAAAGGAACTACAGCACGGTTACATTACATTACATTGCATTTAGCAGACGCTTTTGTCCAAAGCGACTTACAATAAGTACATACGACCAGGAAGACACAGCCCAGAAGAAAAACAGAATCATATAAGTACAACAGGTATCATAGAGCCAAACATTTCAAGTGCTACTCAGCTGGCTATAGATAAACCAGTCCTATGTTAGTATATAAGTGCTTTGTTAGTAATTCTATCGCTCGAAGTGGAGTCGAAAGAGATGAGTTTTCAGTCTGGAAGGTGTGTAAGCTTTCTGCCGTCCTGATGTCAATGGGGAGCTCATTCCACCATCTTGGAGCCAGGATAGCAAACCCACGTGTTTCTGCTGATGGGAACTTGGGTCCCCCTCGCAGCGAGGGTGCAGCGAGTCGTTTGGCTGATGCCGAGCGGAGTGCACGCGCTGGGGTGTACAGTTTAACCATGTCCTGGATGTAGGAAGGGCCAGATCCATTCGCAGCATGGTACGCAAGTACTAGTGTCTTGAAGTGGATTCTAGCAGTTACCGGGAGCCAGTGAAGGGAGCGAAGGAGCGGAGTGGTGTGGTCACATGACTTCACGTCACCACCGCTAAGCTAAAGACGGCTAATGTTGGCCATCTTTTTTAGACACTTCGAACATTTGTAGGCTACGGTATTTGCGGACGTATTTTATGTTGTAGAACAAAATGTTAAAATCTTTTCAGCATGTTTAATAATACAGAACCTTTTTCAGGCTAACAACTTTTTTTTTAAAAAACATCCTAAAAACAATTGACTTCCAATCAAGGAAAGTGCGAAAATGTTAACTAACTTCCAGGACTCATTCCTGCACCACTCTACACCTTCTGTGTCCATTACTTCCGTCGCAGCAGCTACACAGCTGTGCAGCGCCAAACAAAGAAACACATAATGACAGTGTGTAGTGAAGCATCTCTGGTAAAAGTGAGTACTTCTTCGGAGAGCTGCAGCTTTAGGACCGGGGCTGATCATGTGGACAACATCACATAATTCGAAATATGCCCCGAGGAGTGATTGCTATCGGTGCTGGAAAACAATCAGAGAGAATCATGCAGAAAATAAATATTTCAGGGGGATATTAAATCGGGAAGGGTGTAATGTGTCACTCGAACCGACGACCATCCAATTCCTAAGCTAATTCCCAACACACCATCCCCGTATGACATGTCATGTATTTACAAATCTAAGAACGCTGGGTTTGACATTTTTGTATACAACTCTCCACATCTTGCATTGAACCTTGAATGACTTCTGACAGCGAGCTCAGTCTGATTTACTTGGCTTTTTTTTGCACGTCCAGCTCATTTTATCCCTCTTATTAAGATCGCTCCTTGTTTCCAAAAAACAGCACCAGCTCAAATATTTAATTTGAAAGCCTGCCATGGAATCTGACTCAGGTCAGACGTTGGACGGACATCAAACAGGGCGGGCTCTCGTCTCCCAGTCAAAACAGAGAGCTCTCATGTAAACCGTTTCTGCTGTTTGTGTTGAGAAGCACATTAAAACAGCTGAGGAGGAAGAACAGAGCTGCGAAAGTATGAAGTGTTCACAGGAACAGAACTGCTTTAGAAATGGATTATACTGCAGGAACACAATTTATGGTGACCTGTTTTACCCACAAAGGAGGCAGATGTCTGTCTGCCTGTCTGTCTGCTTGTCTGTCTGTCTGTCTGCTTGTCTGTCTGTATTCATTAACAGTGGTGGAAAGTAACTAAGTACATTTACTCAAAGTAATGTACTATTTGAAGAACTTGTTACTCTACTCTACTTGAGTATTCCCATTTTATGCTTTACTCCACTACATTTATCAAACAGCTTTTAGTGACTTTAGATTCAGAATTAAAATAACATGTGATGAACTTTGAGCAAAATGTATCTCTAATAATTTAACTTAAACAGACAATTATATTACAAAAAGTTCTTAAGATCAATTACCTGTGCATTTAAAACGTTGTTTGTGTGAAACACAACTTATGGTGACCTGTTTTAATCACAAAGGATGCAGCTTTCTGTGTGTGTGTGTGTGTGTGTGTGTGTGTGTGTGTGTGTGTGTGTGTGTGTGTGTGTGTGTGTGTGTGTGTGTGTATTCCGTTATATGACAAAGCTCTCTGTTCAGATCCAGACTCTCTGACCTGTGGAGCCTGGCATCATAAAGGCTTGATTATGGCTAGCTGGCATGCTAGGCTAATGTCTGCTAGCCAACTTTATATGAGCCTGTCTGTGGGCAGAATAGTGTTATAGTTGGGTAACACTGACATTGCATATATGTATCTGTAAGCAAAATAAAAATGTAAGATATCAGTCCAAATGTTGGTTTATTCAAGTGTAAGCACACTCTTAATCATGGGCAGAGTAGCACAACATATGAATCAGACTAGGGAACAGTAATATCCACATTTAGCTTCATCTAGGAGTCTAGTCAATTTTCAGATAAAGGTCAACACTGTAAAAACAAATAATTTATAAAATGTGTTGAAGCTGTTTACGAAATCGTAGAAAGAACCGGCGTTTAGCCAATTCCATATAGCCTATGGGATCTGGTCCCATCCAGCAAATAGACGGAGCCCATCTAGCCCCGTCCATCTGCTGGATGTAGTAGACAGAGCCCCCTTGGTTGGAAAACTCTCCCCGTCCAGCAAATAGACAGTGCCCGTCTAGCCCCGTCTATTTGCTGGGTGTAATAGCCTGAGCCCCCCTATCCAGTGTATTATCCACACACTAGCCAGACGGGCTTCGTCTATTTGCTGGATGCGACCAGTTCCCATGGGGATTTAAACAGCGTTGCTACCTGTTAGTCGCAGCTTCACAGGGCCATTCCGCCGGACTCCTTGGTTAGACATGTCCTCTTGGTTCCAGCCTTCACTTCACGTAATAAAAAAAAAAATTAACTGTAAAAAAAAAAATTATAATATCAAGGTTTATCAACCTCTCAGCCAGTTTTAGACAATAATGGAGTCAAGGCATTGTGGCCCGGATGCGAACTGAACTGCCATAGCGAGTGCTCACAAATGCAAAAATAAAATAAAAGAGAAAGCTGCAAAATGCATGTATAAAAATGATTTTCCCCCGGAGGAAAGTGGAGAGAAGCTGCTGAGGAAATGCCGGGTTTGTCTTCACATCTTCGGATCAGCCTCTGCCTCGGACTGGTCCTCCTCCGGAGTGGATCCTCTGCTCTGACCGGTGACGACAACACTCTTTGGGGGAGTGATTTCACGTTTCCCCAACATGTTACCAGAGGAGGAACAAGTACTCAGGTCTAGTACTATGAAGTACCAGAGTGTAGGAATACTCTGTTACACTAAAAGTCCTGCATTCAAAATGTTATTCAAGTAAAAGTAGAAAATAATTAGCATCAAAAGTAAAAGTATTCATTGTGCAGATTGGTCCATTTCAGAATAATATGATATGTTTTATAATGATTGATCATGAAAGTGTTCTCAAAGCTGGTAAAGGTGCAGCTAGTTTGAAGTACTTTGTAGACTGCAGGGTAGCTGGTGAATTTACTCCAGGTGGAAGTAAAGTCTGATTCAACACTTGGTTAGATTTCACATCATTCATCCAGATCTGTGAAGTAACTAAAGGTGTTAAATACATGAGTAAAAGTACACGATTTACCTTTGAACTGTAGTGGAAGTTGCATAAAATGGAAATACTGAAGTTAAGTGCAGTACTTGTACGTAGTTACTTTTCACCTTTGCAGATCTTTAAAGTAATAATTCCACACTGTAAAAATACTCCATTACAAGTGAAAGTACTGCATTGAGAATACACATGTTTTTAGTTATGACCAGGAAATGCTTGCCACTTTACAAGAGACTGTTTTGATCAGTATTGTCTCTTGGCTGCAACAATGTAAATGTTCCCTTTGTGGGACTTAAGTAATTCTGATTATCTTTTATATATTGTACTTATTAAATATACCATTATTTGTAAACTGCATTTACTCCAGGTGATCATGTCAGCTGATGTCTTCTGTATTTCATTGTTTTATAGTCGTATATTTCAACATGGAAAATATTCAAAACATACTTTTTGGAGCTAGCTTTATCTTAGAAAGATGTAATGACGGATTCCTGCCTCTGGAGAACAGGTCTTATATTTACAGCGAGCGCTTAAGTCTGTCGAGGAGCATTTCAATTTATTTAAAGAAACACTGATCGAGGTAAACTTAATTTTTGTTAATGTTAAATCAGGGTATATGCAGGAATCCTGAAGTCAAATGTAAGACCTTTTTTAAGACCCTTTCCATACATTTTAAGCCCTCATCGCCACAGTTTTAACCGGTTACCTTGGCGACACTTCACCTCACATTGACTATACACAGTATTGATTGTCCTTCCTCCTTATCTTCCAACCATTTGGACGCAGACTTGCATTTCCCCGTAACGATGTTGTTTAGCAACCGGCGTAAACGGACCTTCGCGCTATCAAGCAGTGAGCGTGCGATGTCCTGTTCAGATGACGTCAACACGGGATGCCATCAATAAACTACACAGAATCACACTACACACCTACGCCATGATTACATTCAGGCAGACTGTAGAACACAACCTCTCTGGACCATTTATATACTTATTGACAACAAGCTACAAAATGTAACACCTTGGAAAATGCCGTTTAATATTCGCTAAATTGATTTATCTACTTTTAATACTTTTTAAGACCCCGCGGACCCCCTGAAGAATCAAAAATATTTAAGATGAAATAAAAATATATAAAACTAATACAAAAGTCAGTAAACACAAACCAAAAACCCTTGCTAGTGGTACAAACAACTTTATTTACAGTCATGTTTTGTCACATTAAAATAGTATGTACAACACATACAGGAAACTCCACAGATGGAGACAAACAGGAGAGGAGGGTACAGTAAAGTGGAGAGGAAATCAGAAAGTCTCTAGAAGTTGAAACTTGTGCTTTGGTTTTCACTGATCTGGAATGCATAGCCGTCATCGGTCACTTCGGGAACCACGGACTGAACCACCTCGTCCTTTAACAGAAACATAAAGTTAAGACGACTCGTAGGTGTAAAAAAAGCTTTGTTTAAAATCAGCTTTAAGAAGAGACGTACCTCGTCAGAGAAGTATTTCTCGATCAGGTTGAGGGAAGCTTTGTAGACCATCTCGTTCTCGTGATTCTGCAGGGCTTCGATCTTGTCGAGTCCTCCGCACTCTTCGACCATCAGACTCAGCTTATCGGACTCGCCGATTTTATCCCCAGCCTGGAAGGAAAACATGCATAAATGTTCAGAGCCACGATGTTACCTCTAATGCAGGAAGGACCCGGAAATTAGTTGTAATTTTTAGCAGTTTCTGAATGTATTTTTGGTTGTCAGCCTATAGTACAGGGGTGGGGAACCTTTTCCCTCTCAAGGGCCATTTCAATTTTTTTAACATCCTACGAGGGCCGCACAAACGTTCTCTAGGGGGGTCCGGGGGCATGCTCCCCGTGGAAGATTTTATTTTTAAATGTTGAAGTTGAAAGCATTAATCTGGTGCACTTTGAGAGCAACATGAGGAGATCTATGGAAACATCTCTCAACACCCAGATGAAACAGAACTGTAAGCAGATTTACTTTTTCTTTATGGACAGTTTACAAACCTTTCAAACGGTATTCTTGTTTATTGATAACAACCTTTTTTTACTATCGTATAGTATTTTATACCCGTTTACTTTATTCTCTTATTTTTGTATAACTATAATGATCATATAAAGATGTGCCTTTCCCTCACTGGTTGTAGAAAAAGCTTCTCATATTCGTTAGCATAGCTAGCTAACCAGATGCTAATAACAACAAAGTTATTGACTGTATGATCAGAATGACAGATGAACAGATCGCCACTGGGCTTTCAGCTAGAGACACAGACACGCAGAAACCGCGGCATGAGGCTCCTTATGGGTAGGCTACTGCAATTTCTGCCGGAGCCGCGTTCTGGTGCTCTCCGTCAGAACTGCACCCCTGTCAGACGAGACCATATACCACGTGATGATGACACGTTAGGCTCGTGTTGTGTTCAAGGACCCTGACAAACAGGCACTCGCTTGTTTAATTTTTTTGCGGTCTAGATCTTACATTCTTCATGTGTTTATAAATTACCTCGAGGGCCGTACCAAATTGTCTCGCGGGCCGTATACACCTCACCCCTGCTATAGTATGTCAGTAGTTAACACAAGCTGAAGAGATTTTTTAAATTCTACCACAGAATGTCTGTAAACACTACCCTACTGGTGAATTAAAAACGGCGGCAACGTGTCTAAATGAGACGCCTAAACGCCATCATGCCTAACATTAGCCGCCTTTAGCTTAGCGGTGGTGACGTGAAGTCATGTGACCGTGCTGTAGTTCCTTTATAGCCCAACATTAGCCACCTTTAGCTTAGCGGTGGTGACGTGAAGTCATGTGACCGTGTTGTAGTTCCTGTAGAGCCTAACATTAGCCGCCTTTAGCTTAGCGGTGGTGACGGGAAGTCATGTGACCGTGTTGTAGTTCCTGTATAGCTTAACGTTAGCTTTTTACTTCAGAAATCCTAAAGTGGAGTTAATATGTGGAGATTATCCTGCTGAACTAAACCTGTAAGTATCATAAACGTTTGACAGATTATTTTCTGACATAATCCAAAATCACATGGAGAAATCCCATTGGCCCAGGAGATGCTGCCTTCAGGGTCAGTTCACATCCCACTCTATAGATCTTTTAAATGTTGTGTTCTCCCCTGGAAACACTCACCATGAAGATGTTGGTGATGGCGTCCAGGATGACGAGGACGATCTTGCTGTCCTTGGAGGAGAGGAGGTTCAGCAGCGGCTCCAGGATGTTGGCCTGCACCAGGTAGACCACCTGCTGCACGGACCCCCCGCTGGTGAAGTTCGTGATGGCCCACACCGCCTCCTTCTGGGTTTTATAGTCACCCTGCAGAGAAAAGAGACGGAGATGATGAGCCATATGGTTATCACTAGCTCTGTGCATAAGACAATAAAACCTTTGAATCTTGAACTTCTGTCGAGGAGCAGGTAGCTCAGTCTGAAGCAACCAATAACGAGCTTAATAAAACCATTAACAAAAACGTACCCGGAGCAGCACGTCCACCAGCAGGGGCACGAGCCCGGCGTCGATGACCTCTTGGATCTGGCAGTCCCGGCCAGCCGTCACGTTGGACAGCGTCCAGGCCGCCTCCTTCTGGATGTTGGCCTTCTTGTGGCGCAGCAGCGCGGGGAACATGGCGAGGGCTCCGGAGTCCAGCACCGCCTGCGTCTGCTCGTCTGTGCCCGTCACGATGTTCCCCAGGGCTCGCAGCGCCGGGGTCTGAGGGGGGAGAGGACCTTTTTTTAAAATCATAATTCTTAACTTTTATCTC
This sequence comes from Harpagifer antarcticus, assembly GCA_902827135.1. Taxonomy (NCBI): domain Eukaryota; kingdom Metazoa; phylum Chordata; class Actinopteri; order Perciformes; family Harpagiferidae; genus Harpagifer; species Harpagifer antarcticus. Next base: position 178,257 of record CADEHL010001244.1, read on the forward strand.
ATTCACATTTTAAAATCTCACGATCAGTTTTATTTAAAGATCTATCATGCTAAAAAATAAAAAACAATTGAGAGGTGAAGTCCCTCCCTTTCCGGGGAACTCGTAGCTCGGGCTGCGGGGTTGCTAGAGACGGGAGCACGTTGATGCGACCTTCCTAGCCGGAGATATGGCCGCATTTTACAGTAAACTTCCGTTGGGTCGCTTAAAAAGTAATATCGTAAATCCAATATCTGTCAGAAATTAGATTTCCCCAAATCGTGCAGCCCCTAATTCCCAGCACACATATCCATCAAAGCCAATCCGACTCCCCAATGATTAAATACTGTAGATTATTCAATGCTTTTGTCGGCACATGGGTTTTATCGCTCTGCCAATGTGTGAGCAGGAAATAAGCTTAATGCGCCAGGAGACTTTAGGCTCAGGTTTCTGACCTCAGGTCACGTTTCACCTGAGGGCATTTTCAGACCGAGCCGAATGAGAGTCAGACCTTTGACTTCATAGGTATGAACTTCTCTCATTTCAAAATATCAGGATCTTTAAATCTCATAATGCCTTGGAGGTTAGCATTGTGGCCTTATTGATCAATACGATGATGAAGTCATAGTTTTTAAAATCATAATTATTAAGTTCTCATTTTAAAAATCTCATTTTTTTTTAATCTTATAATACAATAGATTTTAATAGCGCTTTTCATAAAATAATGACTTTATATATTTCATAATAATCTACTTGCAACCACATGAACAACACATGCAGACGGAAGGCATTCATCTGAAGTTCAAAGTCATAATCATTTTAGATTAGGGATGCCAGAAACTGACCGTGATCAAATTCGAAGATCGGCGAATATTAATCGATTATTCGCCCCTCCGTTTTTTAAGCTGCTGGCTTCCTCCAAGTTGACAGTAAAACAAACTGGTGGTGTGACCAATGGCCATTTACAATTATTAATACTATTACTAGCATTAGTCTATATTTTGGTTGAAACTAAGCTAGGAAAAAAATAAATAATAAAAATAAAATCGAATTTTAAAAAATAATTTTCGATTATGGAGACTGTAACGAATATTCGAAAAATCACTGTCATCCCTATTTTAGATTTCCTTAATCAATGTTTTAGGTTGAAACAAATAAATTGATTTTCTTACTTCTCCTAAAAAAGGGTGAATCTCCAACATGCAAGAGCTGTGACCCCTTCCCCCCCACACTGCCCCATTGACGGTGTTCTGTGACAGTCGATTGATGGGACTGTCCACGACGCTATAAACACATACATTTCCTTCCGATCATATAAACCGCCACATATAAGAGGTTTGGTACGCACCACGACGGCCAGCTCCTCGAACCCGAGCAGCTTGACGAGGCGGGGGATGAGCCCGGTCTGCACCATGACCTCGATGCGGTCGTTGGAGCCGTCCGTCAGGTAGGACACGGCCCAGCAGGCGTCAGCCAGCACCTCCCGGTCCTCGTGGTGCAGCAGACGCACCAGCACAGGCAGGATCTGCTGGATGGCTGCGAGGGGGGGGGGACGGGTTCTTGTTCCTGCAGAGGTTAGAGAGGGTCCAGGTCACGTTCCTCAGGTAGCCCACCTGCAGAGAGAGAGAGGGAGGTTAGTTTGATATGAGAGGAGGCATTGTGTCAGAGCGCCCTCTAGTGGGGACAGAGGAGAATGACTGAAAGTGCACACATATTGCTATTATACTTCAAACTGTATTTCTTGTATATTTGATCTTGGTTTACAACTAAATTCCTCTTACGGTGTTAATGTGTAAGTGTAAGAGTCTGATTCTCAATAAAAGCGGATATTACCAATTAGATATCTCTCAATTAACACATTTTTAAATGTAATACTTTATTTAAATAAATACTTATACAGAATATAAGAGAGCCCTTTGCTGAGAGAGGAGTGTCGAGTCAGAGCGCCCTCTAGTGGGGACAGAGGGGAATGACCATGTGTCATTTGCCTGTGTTTTCCATACATTCAATTCAAGTGCACTTTTCCACCAGATTGCTATTTACAACGTCTTGGAAGCGCAAGTGATAATATCTCAACTGTAATGAGATCTTTTAAAAATATTTCATACTATAATTCCAGATTTATATTCGACCAGCACGACACGATCGACTAGGTGCATCCTAATTGGCTCTAACACGGGGAGTGACTGTAGATTATTCAATGCTTTTGTCGGCACATGGGTTTTATCGCTCTGCCAATGTGTGAGCAGGAAATAAGCTTAATGCGCCAGGAGACTTTAGGCTCAGGTTTCTGACCTCAGGTCACGTTTCACCTGAGGGCATTTTCAGACCGAGCCGAATGAGAGTCACACTTTTTAACACGAGAACTGCCAACGGGTCCATTTTACCCACAGCTGTTTTTTGGTTGTATATTCAAGTCTCCCAGTCCGTGACCTTTCCTGAAAGTGTGTTATGTAGCGCCCTCTGTTGTCAAAAATTGTTTCATACTTTAAAATTCTGATAAAGTGCACATTCACCCCACAAATCTACTTTCTTTGGATTTGATATGCGTTCCTTTTTAAGTCCTCTATGCGTATGCATCCATCATTATACACCAGATCTAATTCAGTGGATGTTTAAATCTATAAAGATCATTGAAATGTTAATACTTATGTAGAATATTCCGTATATATTCTTTTAAATGTGTTTAAGGAATTCAATAAGGTGTTTTTTCCCCTTTAAACCTGTAAGGACATTTTCTCCCATCGTCAGAAAGGTACATGATAAATCACATGACTGAAAGCACTCACAGTGAGCACGGAGAGGTCGGGCACGGCCAGCAGGCTGAGCAGAGGGAGGACGGCTCCGTGTTTGATCACATGGTCTCTGAGGGCGGAGCCATCGCCTGAGAGAGGGGACGAACAACACGGCTCATTAAGACAAGATGAGAAAACATCGAACCAATACCAACGCAGTAACTTCTGAGTGGCTAAAGACCTGTTTGACACTAAGGACGGCCTGATCTATAGAAGATGAGACATTTCTACATTTTTGGGAAAAGAACCAGGTGCGACTTTTTGGAAGATGTGTCAAATACACAAGTGAAAGTATTTGATATGTGTAATGTCCCATTTCAGAATCACATAAGGTCTGCATATGGACCATGTTGTGCCTATCTAAAACAAATCAAATAGTAGGCTAACTAGCTTCTACACGCTAAAGCTACTCAAATCTCTCACCAGCAAAACACCTCGTCAGTTAAACGCCATTTCACGTTTCATTACTATTAGGGATGCACGATATTAGTTTTTTGAAACCGATAACTTCCTGCTTCTCAAGACCGATAATAATATAATATATATATTAAATGTACCTGTAGTTTTACCCCTCATCCCAATCCACCCACACCGCATATTATCGGGGGTATTAATACTTTTATCGGGTTTATCGGGATGACGTCATAATTCCTAATATCAGACCGATAATTATCGTGCACCACTAATTACTATACGGTATTTATTATCATTAAAGTATTACTATTTCGGCGATTAGATAAATATAAATTATATTTGATGCAACTTTAGTCACATTTCCATGACTTCTCCAGGGCCTGGAATTAGCATTTTGAATTTCCATGACCGTAAGAACCCTGATAAGTAGAGCTAAAAGTACAATACTGGCTTCTGAAATGGAGCGCAGTAGAAGTATTAGCATACAATAAAAATACTTGAGTACAAGTACCTAGAAGTTCTACTTGTACTAAAGCTACTTCATTGTAATCCACCTCTGTAGATAGACTGTGAAGAAGGTGGCTTAATAAATACCGGCGATGTTCCCCAGCGCCCACACGGCCTGCTCGCTGATGTGCTGGTGGGGGGAGTTGACCAGGCCGATGAAGGCGGGGATGCCCCCCCCCTCCACCACGGCCGCCGTCTGCTCTGAGGTCCCCGAGGCGATGTTAGTCAGAGCCCAGGACGCCTCAAACTGCATGGGGGGGGAATCCACCAGGCCCAGGAAGGACACGAACCTCGGGATGAGACCCGCGCTGATCAGCTGGTTGATCGGGGGGTTCTTCTCCCGGGAGAGGAGCTTCCTGTGAGGAGAGAGGAGATGAGTTAGAGGAGAGAGGAGGTGAGTGAGAGGAGAGGAGGAGAGGAGGTGAGTGAGAGGAGGTGAGTGAGAGGAGAGAGGAGGTGAGTGAGAGGAGAGAGGAGGTGAGTGAGAGGAGAGAGGAGATGAGTTAGAGGAGAGAGGAGGTGAGTGAGAGGAGGTGAGTGAGAGGAGAGAGGAGGTGAGTGTGAGTGAGAGGAGAGAGGGGTTGACTGAGTTAGAGGAGAGAGGAGGTGAGTTAGTGAGAGGAGAGAGGAGGTGAGTGAGAGGAGGTGAGTGAGAGGAGGTGAGTGAGAGGAGGTGAGTGAGAGGAGGTGAGTGAGAGGAGAGAGGAGGTGAGTGTGAGTGAGAGGAGAGAGGGGTTGACTGAGTTAGAGGAGAGAGGAGGTGAGTTAGTGAGAGGAGAGAGGAGGTGAGAGGAAGAGAGGAGGGTGAGTGCAGTGAGAGGATGGTGAGTGAGAGGATGAGAGGAGGTGAGAGGCAGAGAGGAGTGTGAGAGGGAGAGAGGAGGTGAGTTGATAGGAGAGGAGAGGAGGTGGAGCAGAGGACGAGAGGAGGTGGAAGGAGAGAGGAGGTGAGTGAGAGGAGAGAGGAGGTGAGTGAGAGGAGAGAGGAGGTGAGTGAGAGGAGAGAGGTGAGTGAGAGGAGGTGAGTGAGAGGAGGTGAGAGAGGTGAGAGAGGAGAGAGGAGGTGAGTGAGAGGAGGAGAGGAGGTGAGTGAGAGGAGGAGAGAGGAGGTGAGTGAGAGGAGAGAGGAGGTGAGTGAGAGGAGGGGAGAGGAGGTGAGTGAGAGGAGGGAGGAGGAGAGGAGGTGAGTGAGGAGAGAGGAGGTGAGAGATGAGAGGAGGTGAGTGAAGTGAGAGAGGAGAGAGGAGGTGAGTGAGAGGAGGGAGTGAGAGGAGGTGAGTGAGAGGAGAGAGGAGGTGAGTGAGAGGAGAGAGGAGGTGAGTGAGAGGAGGTGAGGTGAGGAGGAGATGAGTGAGAGGAGATGAGTGAGAGGAGATGAGTGAGAGGAGGTGAGTGAAAGGAGAGAGGTGGTGAGTGAGAGGAGAGGTGAGTGAGAGGAGAGAGGAGGTGAGTGAGAGGAGAGAGGAGGTGAATTAGAGGAGAGAGGAGGTGAATTAGAGGAGGTGAGTGAGAGGAGAGAGGAGGTGAGTTGAGTGAGAGGAGATGAGGTGAGTGAGAGGAGAGAGGAGGTGAGTGAGTGAGAGGAGATGAGGGAGTGAGAGGAGAGAGGAGGTGAGTGAGAGGAGGGAGGAGGTGAGTGAGAGGAGAGAGGAGGTGAGTGAGAGGAGAGAGGAGGTGAGTGAGAGGAGGAGAGAGGAGGTGAGTGAGAGGAGGTGAGTGAGAGGAGAGAGGAGGTGAGTGAGAGGAGAGAGGAGGTGGAGCGAGAGGAGAGAGGAGGTGAGTTAGTGAGAGGAGAGAGGAGGTGAGTGAGAGGAGAGAGGAGGTGAGTGAGAGGAGAGAGGAGGTGAGTTAGTGAGAGGAGAGAGGAGGTGAGTGAGAGGAGAGAGGAGGTGAGTGAGAGGAGGTGAGTGAGAGGAGAGAGGAGGTGAGTGAGAGGAGAGAGGAGGTGAGTGAGAGGAGAGAGGAGGTGAGTGAGAGGAGAGAGGAGGTGAGTGAGAGGAGAGAGGAGGTGAGTGAGAGGAGAGAGGAGGTGGAGCGAGAGGAGAGAGGAGGTGAGTGAGAGGAGGTGATCACTATGTGGCTGTTGTTACCGTGCTGCCTGAGTGGCCTGCAGCTGAGTCTCTGCGTCTCCACTGTTCACTCCAGCGAGGATCTCCTCCACCGTCCACTGTCTGAACGCCTGGCAGGAGGACAACACAGGGAAGCTCAACAACAACAACAACAACAACAACAACTCCTTCTCCTGACAGCCAACAACAACAACAACGACACGTGAACACGAACGCCTCCAAGTTACAACCCCAGTAATGTTACTTATCATTATCCAAGTTGTACCTCGGTCAAATGAATGCATTAGGCTGCAGTACGGTGATGTAGATACAGCTGAAACAAGTAGGCGGTTGAGAATTTAATAAAAAGTATTTATGAGGTCTATGTATTTCTATCACGCGACATCCGTGCTACCGTAATTTAAACAACTTTTAGAATATATTATAATGCCGTTCACCCCATGCTAATACAATAGCATGTTATCAGTGAAGCTCAATATCCCTCTGTTTAACGTTATCAAACAATACGTTTCCATTTTGTCAGATTGATTCTAATCAGCAGAAGAAAGTAGGCAACCATTTTGAATAGGACTGCTGAAAATGTGATTAAATAAACTACTCATATAGGGAGTTTAGCATATACAGTACATGCTAAAGTGATTTAAGGGTGGGGTCTGTGGTGTTAAACCCGACCCCTTGCATTCCTCAACTAACAGATCAGCAGCACAGAGCAGAATACACTTCATTTTCAAAGATTAAACTACAAAAAAAGTTACATTGTTGGCTTGTTATATCATAAATAGGGGTTTCTTGCATATAAAACCACATTTAAGTCGTGTAAAACCAGCTGGAACAATAGATTTAACGTTTAATTTGTTTTAAAATAGGTTTCTAAAACGCTCACCTGACAGTTCTGGGTCCTCTCCTGCAGAGGGGAAGTGGCCTCGTCAGGAAACACTGCAACATTTCTCTTTTTGAACATCTGGTCATCTTTCTTCGCCTTCCGGAGCTCCACGTTCACCTCCACCCTCCTGCGTCGAAGCTCCTGCATTTTAAATTTAAAGTCACATTTTAAAAAACTTCAAATATGTGGATTGAGAAGCTAAAATGTCGCAGAAATAAAAACTCACATTGGCATCTTTGCCTTTGTTCTTGAATTTGTTCAGACGGTCGGCGTTCTCGCATGATGGAGCAGACATGTTTGCAGGTGACAGGGAAGCTTAGCAGCAGTAAACAGTTTTTAAAGTGGTTTTTCCTGCAAAGAAATATAGGTTAAATCACTTTTAGCTGCCTCATGTCAAGCATATGGACGGATTGACACCAAAATAAACCCCTGACAGCCAGCTACAGTTGGTAATATCGTCAATAAACGACATCGAAGTATGCAAAACTGTATTTTTTCAAGGATAAAATGACATTTCTTTTTAATAAAGCTTGATAAGTAGGAGACACGTTCTTACCTGGCTCTCGCTCGGAGGTTGTAATACTCGAAAAGTGCCGGACAGACCTTTAAATTACTGAAACTGAGCCCTCTGATTGGTCCGTTTGAGCAGAAGCATCCAGCCGCCTCTTCTCATTGGTCCGTTTGAAAAAATCACGAAGCAAACAGGAAGTGTCGTAATGCGGGTATCGCGATATCTCCGTAGCGCGGCAGAATCATACTGCACGGAAACTGATCCTGACTCGGTTTTTAACGGTCGTTCTGGTTTTTCATTGGATGCTTGTGACGGGTGAGCTGATCCCAGATCTGTGGATTTTGGTCCTCATGGAATGACACTTTTACAGGGGACAAACCGTCCCGTAGGACAATGTCAATACTTTTTTGTACATTTACAATCTTTGTTACTACATATAGTACCTCATGTCACACCTTTTTACTTCATAATTTCGACTTTTTCTATCTCGTAATTATGACTTTAGATCTCATAATTGACCTTTGTATCTCATCACTATCCCGTAGTTATGACTTTATCTAATAATTTCAACCTTGTGATTTTGACTTTCAATCTTATATTTTACTTTTTATTTAATAGTTTTTACTTATTTTATCAATCTGTACGTAGTTCTCATCATTATGACAATGTTTATTACTTTTGTTACCTCATAACTGCCACTTTAGATCTCATGATTGACTTTTTATCCCGTAAATACGTGTCATTTTGACTCTTAATCTCATAATTTCTACCTTTTACTCGTTATGACTTTTGTATTTCATAATTTGGACATTTGTCTCATAACGCTGACTTTATATATCATATTTATTTTCTCAAAAGCTCAGATTTTTGGGTACCACGTTACAATAAGACTACCCTTATAAAGTGTTTACGAATAGTTTGTAATTAATTTATTAATTAGGTTGTAAATCATGAATAAGCTTTTATAAAACATGAGATAAACAGGGCAACTGTGACCGGCTGCTTGCCAAATAGTGAGCCCATTTATCTGTACTGCCAAGTCTTATTGGCTACCTAGCTTACTTCGTCATCTTCTTCATCAGCCAGCCAGCATCCTTGGTATCTGTTGAATTGATTATCGCTAAGTAGCCAATATAAGGCTTAGTCCTCTTGCCAAATAGTGAGCATGTGTTGATGTATGCAAACTATGTTAGAACTGGTTTATAAATGGTTCTTAATGATTAATAGTGTTTTCAACCTAATTATAAACTCGTTATGAATCCTTTATAAGGGTAGTCTTATTGTAAAGTGGTACACAGTGGTGTTTTTATCTCATGACCTTTCATGTGGATTTTCTGCCCAGATATATGCATTCATTAATTATAAGCAACAATCCCCCAAATTCAGACATTTTTTATTATAATCAAGTTTAAAAAACATTTTCACACATCAAGGAAGATATCAGTCTTTTATATTTTATTAAGTTCCATATACATCAATATTTCTCCAGATGTAATACAAAAAAAGAAAAAGAAATCAGGTGAAAATTGGACAATTATAGTCATTAATTTTTTTTACAAACAGGGCAGAAACCTTCAGATTTATCGAGTCGTCCTTCTGAGTCAGTCGATCCATTTACAATAGCTTATTACTGTTCGATCAGTAGGTCGAAGACGTTAAACCTACTGCTGTCCAACCGTCTTTCTAAACCAAAAGTGGAAAAAAGGCTAATTTAGACACTTGATGCTCAGTAAAACTCAGCTATTGTTCGTCAATATTCAAATTTCTCGTTGGAAATGTCGGATGGCCTTTTGATAAACAAGAAAGACAAAGAACGAAAAGACTGAGATCCCAAAAAAAAAATAAACATGGAAATATGAGAGCTCCTTAAAGAGTCTTTTCTCCGAGGTAAACCGTCTTCTGAACGCTCCTCAGTTCAGTCCCACCGATGAACACAGGTCCAAAAAAAAGGTCCCTTTCAGAGCGTCAACGCAGACCCTGAACGCAGCACGAGAGTCCGTCACACAGTTCAAAAAAATAGCCGTTTTCTTGGCAAGTGCATTTTTTTTGTCGTTTGAGAAACGTGCGCTGCTTTTTCTAAGAGACCGTGGAACACTGTAGCTTGTTGTTATGAGACCTACGGGATGTGGAGAGAGGGGAGAGTTGAGAGCCCTTCGAGATCTTTATATTTCTGCCACACACACAACACAGCAGATGCAACAGCGGAGAATCCTGCAGGAGGAATGCCTTTAGGGAGGAAAGCTTCCAAACTGAGGGTGTGTCGTACATTTTCTTAAAATAATACTTTCTAAAAATGATTGGTTTCATGATTTAAAACATTCAAACATACAACCGCTGTACATGATAAAAAAGTATGTACAGTGAAGATCTTAACCAGCTCAATCAAACTCAAAGGGGATGTAACGTACAAAACTTCTCATAAATATCTCTATATAACAAAATACGCAGCTTAAATATGGTTTTAGTTTTATATCCCGTAAGGTGGACACATCATCTATTGAAGCTCGGAAAATAAATGCATTAAAATCCTGATTAAGACGTGAGGCCAGATTGAGGAAATAATGAGAAGAAAGGGTCCCTTGATTAAACTGATTATTATATTACCAAAAATGTGAAATTGCCGGCGTTTACGTGAAAGCACATTGGTGTGTGTGTGTGTGTGTGTGTGTGTGTGATTTCCTTCTTAAGTTATTGTTTTTATATATAGAGAGGCCAGCATCCAGTCCAGACTGCAGCTACTTTAAGAATCTGACAATCTGTAAGAAAAGAGAGAATGGGATGGCGTAAATCAAAAAGGCATGCAGCAAAGGTGAACACACAAATGCAACGATACATGACACACACGGTACACACACGGTACACACACGGTACACACACGGTACACACACGGTACACACACGGTACACACACGGTACACACGGTACACACACGGTACACACACCTGTGAAGACCTAATGGACAGAAAGGCTCCGACATATTTCGGTCCCATTTCATGTTTTATTGGACATTTAAGTTGAAAATCGAATGTTTTTCTAAATATATTTTATTGCTTATTCTTAAACTAGCTTATGTTAACGAACATGTTCCATATATATCTTAATTATTGGACATTTTCTATTCTAAATTAATCTTTTATCGGAAATACTACATTTTATTTATATAAATATATTTCTATTCTTAAGTGGATATTTTCCTTAAAATTCTTATATTTATAAACATAATTTAATTGTATTTATTTTTAGACATTTTACCTTATTGTCTTATGTTTATATAAATATATTGTTTAGTCTTTATAGCGTATTTTAATGGAATGAATTAGAGGATGCAACCCTCTTCAATGGGCACACACACGCACACAGTGACACGTGCACTTAACCCCTTCTAGTACTAGGACTTAATGTTATCAAGTATAAAGAGAAATAAGTATTCTGAGTGTTATTATAATTACATTTTATTATCTGGGTTTGAAATGGGTCTAATGTCCTAATGTGTGTCAGCTCTGTAGGTTTGAGCCGAGCAGCAGTGACTCCATATACTCTCTGATCTCCAGGTGGATCAACGTCCTGCGCATGCCGGTGGTAAACAAAGGGTTAAAAGTGAGTGATGTCATGGAGGGAGAGAGACCCAGATGTTCAGCACACGTGTTTACCTGCTGGCTTTGAAGCCTTTGAGCTTCTGAACGAAGAAGGCCTCCAGCACCTCGGCACACTGGAAGAAGGGCGTGTCGTTGGGGTTGTAGTAGCGACAGTTATCGAAGATTTTGGTCACGTCCGCCACGATCTCCGTGAGCTTCTGGTAATGTCGCTTCTGCAGACGCGTCTCCATCGTGGAGAAGTCTACGAGCGGACGGAGACACATGTGATTAAATACATGTTCATATCGTGGAATAAACAGCATGGAGAAGTCGACGAGCGGACGGAGACTTATACGATTGCACTGATCCAGTTCTTACCCATGGGCTCCTTGATGACGCGGTAATAATCCGGAGCGTCGTGAGGATCCACCGGCTCCAGGAAAGGCCACGCCATTTTATGAGACTGTAGAAATAACAGAAAGAGAACACACTTTTAAGATGGAGTACCAATGAAACCAAAACCAAGAAGGAGTCGACATTATTTGCCGAATTGACCTTGGATGAAATGGTATAAAGGATTTAAAAAAAGAGTTTTGATAAGCTCTTAAAAACAGTTCATTTTAAAGGTCACCTATCATGCTATTTGTAGGCAACAGAATAGGTCTCAGATATATAGAAATATATAGAACACATGTCTATGAAGTGTTTTGCTCCAATCACCAAACAGATCATTCTAGCCATGCCTCACATCCCTCTGTTTCACTTCCTGTTTCTAAAGAGCTGATTTGGGTATAAAGCTTTAAAGAGGAGGGGTCTGAGCTCATGCGGGACCCGGCAGCTACCGTCTAAACTAAATGCTGCCGTGATGAAACGCCATATCATGGATTATCAAGGATCTGAAACAGTCTGGAGCTCAAAGGCTTTCTCTCTTGCCGGTTATACCACAAGGTGAGTTCCTTTTTACTTCCTGCTTCTTCACACACATGCTCTCCAGTACAGGTTAGCTCTGAGTGTTAGCGATGCTAATGTAAACACCGACCATATTACGTCCAAAACAGTCAGGCATTGTTTCTGATAGCAATGTTTCTGATTGGGCCGTGGGTCCACATTTCAGATATGACGTCATATCGGACGCAAATCTGGATCAGCTCCGTTGTTCCCCGTTTTTAGAGATTTGGGTACGGAGGAAAAGAGAGAGGGTTTATTTTCTGACACTGCGTGAGTTCCCCGACGCTGTTGTCCTTCAAATCTCCCGCTTTCTGAGATATTTGGGAATATGGCGTCAGTCCTTATAAATATGATAAGACTGTGTTGTTAGAGGTCAAATGTAAGGTCATGATGTGGTTAAGTAGAGTCCGGGCAATGATTATAGGTCATCATCATTTTGAAGTGAGAGATTATAAGAAAAGGACGGAGATACAAAATAAATTCATGGCACATTCTTATTTCTAACTTCTTGTGTTTGTATATATATTTTAAATAGCCGAAAACACAATTTTCTCCAAGATAAATAAGTATAGAAAAAGTTTTATGGGTGAGTTTTATTCTAATATTTATTTCGGTTTGGAAACTTTACTTCACAAAATGCATTAACATATATATTAAAAGGATCACACACCTAGAGCAGGGGTGCCTACACTGTTTTGGCTGGTGAGCTACTTTTGAAATGACCAGCTTACCGAGGTCTACCAACCCAAAATAAAATCCCAAATTGCAAGGGTTGCTGAATAACACGTTTTATTTATACATGGGATAATAGGGCTGCAACAAACGACTCATTTGATAATCGATTAATGAAACGATTAATCGACTATTCGGACTATTACTGTACGCCTTGCACAATTTCTCAAACGCTCTGATTTAGCCATCAACTTTTAGATTTAGCTTGAGGTTGTTTTAGGCATGTGGAAACTAACAATGAAGATGAATACTTGATTCAAAAATACATATATTATTAAATTAACTTAACAAATTGTTTACAAAACTAACATAGCTTTTCATTTAAATTAAATACATAATATTTCACATCAAAAGAAACAACAGTGTTTTACCAAATCATATTAAATAATCTGATGACAGAACTGTAAACGGAATAGCTGAAACTTTAACAAACTAAATAACTCAGTTTCCTCTAATCATTAATCCATGTTTGTATAACTGAGTTAGCTCCGTGTGTTGCTGCTAGCATACAGAACACCTGACGTGGAACCGTTCCTCGTGGATGGAGCTACAGAGCTGCTAGAGAGACAGTGGAACCCGGTGCATTCCTCCGTCTGAATGTGGAGCACTTTTGATAAATGTTTAGACAAATTGCTCGTGTTACCGCCCTGACATGCTGAACTCTTATTGCACTTTAGGCAACGAGCATCAAGACGGGTAACATTTAACCACCTTGGAGCGCTTCTCTCCGCCATCCCAGCCGTGTGTTGCTGCATGTAGCAGCCGTGTGTGTAAACTGCCCCGCCCCCTCGCTCACAGACGGGGAGAGATCTCGATTGGAAAGGTCAAAAATACACCGACCATAGACGCATTGTTTTGCATGTTAGAAACGAGTTGGCGACACGAAGACTGCGAGATAATGTTTGTGTGGCAATAATACATGACCTTTCTCAACTCGCTACTCGGAGGGAAGTCGCTGTCAGCCTTGTGAACACTCCGATAATGCCTCTCCACGTTACCTTTCTTTGGCAGAGTGACGCTTGCTTTACAAATAAGGCAAATACCCTTTGAATGTGACGTCACAACACAAACCACTTCCTCCCATTCTGGGTGGAAGTGGTTTGTCTTTAGCTTCTTGCTCGGCCCCGCACCCATTTTGTTGTTTGTCTCTTGTTTGTCTCTTGTTTGTCTTAATTTGAGTTTTCCCGGACTGGAAAGCGATAGGTCGCTTTTTCTGTCAATCAAGTAAACTCCTGAATTAAGTGGCAGGGAGGCGGGATCAAAACCTGTCTATTTTAACGGGGCTGGATTTATTTTTTTATGAATGACTCGTGATCTCCCAGCTTTGCCCCTGCGGTCGACGTACTGGGCTCCTCTGCTCTAGATATTTAGATCAAATATTGCTCTTCCTGCAATTTGAATATCGCACTAAACCATGTTGTGATTTGGGAAAGACAAAGTATTAACTGTGCAGCCTTACTCTGTCGTAGCGACAGCCGGACAGACATTATTTCTCTCCGTACCTGTAAGGAGCGCAGTATTCTCTTCAGCCCCTCGTAGTCCTTGTCGGTGAGCGGCGTGAGGACCGTCATGGCGTCCTCGGTGGACTGGCACTGCGGACACACGTACAGATCGATGTGGGTCGCCTCGCTCTGAAGGATCCCCACGCAGCGCCCGTGGTACCAGTTCTGACAGCGGTCGCACCCGATGTAGAACCTGAGGGAGAAATCAGAAGAGGTTAAACCAGTAGTGGAGTACAAATACTTTGTTACTGTACTTAAGTACATTTTTCTGGTATCAGTACTTTACTCCACGACTTATTTTTCTGACCACTTTTTACATGTTGAACCCAAACACCTGTACTTTCTACTTCTTACATGTTGAACTCAAATACCTGTACTTTCTACTTCTTACATGTTGAACTCAAATACCTGTACTTTCTACTTCTTACATGTTGAACTCAAATACCTGTACTTTCTACTTCTTACATGTTGAACCCAAATACCTGTACTTTCTACTTCTTACATGTTGAACACTAATACCTGTACTTTCTTAAGTAGAAAGTACCCATAACTAGCAGCTGTTTTAAAGAGTACCTGACCTCCCTTTATATTAATAGAACAATAATGTCATTGTTAGCTAATGAATGTTTCCATGCTGAACAACGGCAACATGACAACGTTTCCATTGGTCCCTCTTCTTTAGAGAAGACCAGGAAATGATGGATACACGGATCGTGTTCAAATCAATAGGCACGCAATGACTCTAAAGAATAATGATCACGCATCAAACACACATTCAGACTAAAGGAACCAGCTGTTTGGGAAATGAGAGAAGTAGAAAGTACAGGTATTTGGGTTCAACATGTAAGAAGTAGAAAGTACAGGTATTTGGGTTCAACATGTAAGAAGTAGAAAGTACAGGTATTTGAGTTCAACATGTAAGAAGTAGAAAGTACAGGTATTTGGGTTCAACATGTGAGAAGTAGAAAGTACAGGTATTTGAGTTCAACATGTAAGAAGTAGAAAGTACAGGTATTTGTGTTCAACATGTAAGAAGTAGAAAGTACAGGTATTTGAGTTCAACATGTGAGAAGTAAAAAGTACAGGTATTTGTGTTCAACAAGAGTATTTTTAAACACGAGTATCTGTACTTCTACTTCAGTAAAGGATGTGTGTACTGTTTCCATCTCTGGGTATTGTTCTTTCCTTTAACAGACACATTGTTCTGTACTTTGTTTAATGTGCGGAAAGTGCCATTTCTGCAAAAAACCAACCCAAAGTTCCCCCAGCTGTGAGTGTATACGTACTGTGACTCATCGTAGGGAGTCCTGCAGATGCAGAACAGCTCCTCCTCGGTGCTCTCCCCCTCCTGACCTCGTTTACAGGCGTCACAAACAAAGTCCTCCAGCTTCTTGGCTTCTTTCTCCGTGATGCCCACACAGGCTCCGTGGAACCAGTTGGAGCAGAGGTCGCAGCCGATGTAGAACCTGAGAGGAGGAGGAGGGAATTTAGAGCCTTTACTTACATTAAAGCAGAAATACTGTGGTCTTTAAAATACTCCAATACGTTACTTAAAAGTGTAATGTTGTTCTATAGGTTTGTGTGCATGTAAACGGTCTGCAAAGTTAAATGTGGACAAACATTCTTTCATTGTGTTTGAGAGTGTACCAGATTTAAACGTCTTGGGAAGAGGTAACATTTATGATAGAGATGTTATCATTGCAGTTAATCATGGAGCTCACGTTTTTTGTTTTGTTAGGGTGTTACCCAAAAGAACTGAACATAAGGAAGCGAGAACAAATCTTTTAAAATGTATGTCTGCTGCAGGCATGATAGCACTTTCATGAAATCATTTAAACAGTCCAAGTTTTGGTAAACGGTTAAAAGAACTGTCTCCATGGGTCTCGTTAAAGGAAAACAGAACTATTTAACAAAGTATGGGGCCCTGTCCTTAACTATAGGCTCACACCAAGCACTTTGCTGTACTTAGTTCATCAGAACTCTTTAGTTCTCATGAACTAAGTACAGATCACGTTCACACCGGAATAAGTCCCTGGGGGAAGATTACGCAAATGAAGCCGCTGACGTCACTTCTTCTTCTTCTGCTTTAGGTTTACTGGCAGGCCGCAAACCACTTCACGGCGTATACTGCCGCCCGAAGTCTCCGGCCGGACGTCCCCGGAGTTGGGGACTTTCGAGTAAATCGCCAGAACGCCGACACCTCCTCATCTCCACCGCTCCCATGTTTTATTTTGTGTTGCCATAAGTTAGTCTCTCTGCGTTGGTGCGATGGGCTAATGCTAATAATGCTAATACCACCAAATAAAATGGCGGCTTCACAAAACGTTTTGGGAGTTTTACGGGGCGTGGTTTGCAATCCGCCCAGCCAATCAGAAATGGGAACCTTTTTCTCCCAGTACCTGCTCTCTCGCAGGGACTGAAAAGGAGGGTGGAAAGTTTTTCATGAACTAAATTCTAGTTCCAGATTTTTTTGGTGCGAACGCACATTTTAAGAACTATCGGAACTATACTGGGAAAAGTACTCCGGTGTGAAAGCGCCTTATCTAACATGAGGATCTAGAGCAGGGGTGGGCAAATGGCGTGGAAACACTCACAAGAAACACCGGCTGTTGTTCTGCCTGCTGTGACGTTAAGTTGCCTCTTGTAATTATGCCGAAGCTTCAAAGTTGTATTTATCATCTGAATTTGGCGAAACAAGTTTAATATTCTAAAACCCAAGACTTTGTTTAATTGAAATCAGATGAAAACAAACTGTAACGGACCCTGCCGTGTTATCTATGATTACTATGGAGAGGTGAAGTCCCTCCCTTTCCTCCATGGGACCTTATTTTCGGAAAAATAATGTATTGAAGTCAACGGGGAGAGAAAGACTATCTCTCGATCCCGTTTCAATTGTGCCACGAATTACACATATGATGTTTGTCAATTCAAAAGATAATTTTGCAAGTCAAAAAAATGTAAATGTGTCGTAAAACTGTGAAGTAACACTTTTTGTGTGAAACCGCTCGATGAACTACATCTCCCATCTCGCACCACACACCAAGACGGCCGTCACGTTGAAACATTTCACTTCTTTCTTTCAGAATGAGGCGGAAAGTATTAAACGAGGTGGAAAGTATTAAACGAGGTGGAAATCACTCCAAGTCTGGGCACGTTGAGAGCTGTGCACACACACAAGGGGAGTTAGTCGGTTCCGTAAGAGCCAGCATGCGGGACCGGGACTCTGGGATTTGTAGTCTTTCTAGTTGTGTATTTTTCATCGTCTTATATTTCAACAGTTTTACGACAAACTGTGACTTTTTTGACATGGAAATTATTTTTAAGATTGACAAACATCATATGTGTAATTCGTGGCACAATTCAAACGGGATTGAAAGATAATCTTTCTCTCTCCGTTGACTTCAATGCATACTTTTTCCGAAATAAGGTCCCATGGAGTCCACCGGAAGGGACTTCACCTCTCTATACGCCTTGCATTCATAATGTCAGCGGGAGGGAGGGGGAGCGGCGCTGAGGAACAGCAGAGTGCGGGTTGACAGGTGCCTGTGTGGAGGTGTGTGGCGCAGTGGACTAGTGTATAGGGATCAGAGGGGCACAGGTTCAAGCCCCACTGCAGTCAGCATGTCGTTGTGTCCCTGAGACACTTCACCCCAAAGTGCTCCTGTGGGGATTGTCCACAGTATTGAGTATGTAAGTCGCTTTGGATAAAAGCGTCTAACAAGTGACATGTAATGTGTTGACATTCCCCGTATTGTGCGTCAGCAGAGGCTACAAGTGTCTTAGGTTCAAGTTAGACAACTAACGTCTGGGCTGGTGTTCATGACTTCATGTTTATGTCATCTCAATGCTAGGGCTGTCCCGAATACCATTTTTCGGGCTCCGGATATTCGGTAGTAATCAGCAGCGAATATTCGGCCCGCGCGGGGGGGCGTAGTAATCAGCAGCAAACCGCTTCAACACGTGTATTTCGGTTTATTCACGGCATTCATTTTGTTATTCTACAGTATTGTTGTTTTATAGTTATTTTTTAATGTAACCCAATTTGTGTTCTTTGAAATTGAAAAGGATATCGCATTGTGTTTGTTACTTTCAGTTGTATATATGTCTTAAGTGTAATTTGGCTCGGCTTCCTATTTATGGACATGCTTTTATTTTGAAGGAGAGTTAGCGCAGTTGACAGGAAGTTGTTGTTGCTATGGAAACAACGTGACGGAGATTAACGGAGAAAATAAATATCTAAATGTAAAGACGGAGAAAGTAAACGATAACGTTTATGGTTACGTGTTAGCACCCCCCGAAGAGGCACAAGCTCTTACGTTGATATTAGAGATTTCAATAAATTCAATTTGAAAACAAAACGAATAACGAAATTGAAACCCGAATAGTACTCCCATGAACGAATATTCGGGTACAACCCTACTTCACTCACTTGGACTCGTCGTACGCCGTCTTGCACACGCAGTACAGTTTGGGCTCCTTCTTGTGATCCTTGGAGGAAGACGAGGGCTTCTTCTTCTTCTTGTGTTTGTCTCTGTCTTTGTCTCTGTCCTGATCTTTGTCCTTCTCTTTGTCCCGGTGTCTGTCCCTCTCCTTCTCCATCTCCCCTTCTCTGTCTTTATCTTTCTCTCGACAGAGTTCCCGCTCTTTCTCTCGCTCTTTCTCCCGCTCTTTCTCTCGATCTTTCTCCCGATCTTTGTCCCGATCTTTGTCCCGCTCCCGTTTCTTCTCCTTGTCGTGATGCCGGTCTCTGATCCGGTTCCTGTCTTTGTCCCGCTCCTCCTCTCGTTTACGTTTGTGTGAGGAAGAGGAGGAGGAGGTGGGGGAGGGGTGTGCGCTGTGGGAGGAATGTGAGGAGTGATGGGTGGTGTGTGAGGAGGGAGTGTGTGAGGAGGGAGTGTGTGAGGAGGGAGCGTGTGAGGAGGGAGCGTGTGAGGAGGAAGTGTGTGAGGCGGCGGCCGCCTTCACTGTGGCTGCAGCCGCCTGAGTGATGGCCGCTCTCGCCTTCTCCTTCTCCTTCTGCAGACGAGCGATGTCCCGCCTCAGCTCCTCCTGAGGAACACACAGAGGACACAATGTTTAGCATCTCCTCTCTAAATGTTACCTTTTTAGAGAGATTTAGAAAAATAAACCTCTTCTGGGGTCATTTTCCATATCTCTGGCCCCCATTGGTCGATTTTGATGATTGACACCTCTTTTGAACCGTTAGAGCCAATGGAATCGAGGAGAAGTTCCTAAAATCCATCTAAACATTACCCATTGGTGAATGAGTGCAGCCAGAATGCCCAAAACAGGAAGCTGTCATACACTCTAGTAGCTATCATAGCAGCTAATATGAAAACTCCGTTATTGACATAGAAATTGAGTGACGGATTATCAGAAATCATTTCAAAGTGACAGACACATTGGATTAACCTATGGATTAGTTTTTATCATTTTAATGCCATTGAACACAACATTTGATCAGAAACAGTGAAAGGTAAGACATATTGCCGTGTTGGCTACCTAATGCTACGTGGTGTGATGTCTTTGTTAGCTTCTCATGTCGCGAGTTCGGATCGCTCAGTGATGATACTCATATCTCTGGAATCTGTGGAATCTCAGCTTGCTAATCGATATCTTGTTTGTGCAGATCCGACAAGTAATAAGGGTATTTTACCGTGAGTTCTGTGCTAAGTGCGTTAGCATTTTTTCGCTCAGGGCTAATTCAGAGCCTTTGTTATTACCGTTGTGTTTTGTTTAGCTAAACATGGTTAATATTGTCTGAAAGCTGAGTTTCTTCCCGTTAAGTGAGTATGACACATTCATAGTTTGTTAAATGTTAAGAACCCTCAGACGCTGTTTCTTGCAAGATGTTGGCTTAACTGGTTCATGCTAGAAATGCGATTTCTTTAGTTTCTGTTCTGTTACGGTGGATATTGAGACTTGGGAAAATAGTGAATGTACTCTTCCAATATGAAAGTAATATGATAACAAAGTAGGGCTGCTCAATTAATCGTATTTTAATCGCGATTATGGCTTGCAACGATTACGAAAACAACGTAATGGAAATAAAACGATTATTTTTTTATTATTACTTTTTTTTTTTCAGTTTAAAATATTCTTAAAGTTCAGGGTAATCAACTGTTAAAAACATACTGTTCAAAAAAAATGTGTCCAATAAATGGATGTTTTCAAAGTCAATGAATAATCGCATTTACAATTATTGACCCAAATAATCGAGATTATGATTTTTGCCATAATCGAGCAGCCCTATAACAAAGGTATCAACTGTAGCTGTGAACATGACAGGATGTGAGATTACCTAGAAGAGCATCAGGACTGTTTGAGGCAGATGATAGCTATGTGATTAACATGATGACTCAGCCTCTATGGAGAGAGACATCAAGCATGCTCATTTCTGACGTGGAGCTAATCTGAAGTAAACATTGAATACTGCTTTCTATTCCTCCATCTTGTGACTGTGTGACTCCCTCTCTTGGATATCAGCATGTGAAGGACACTGCTCAGGAACTAGTCTCTGTATGTGATGACTCCTTCTGGAGAGGATCACAGATACATGGATCCTGAGATTGAAGCTCAAGCCGGGGACCAGGGATTAACATTTTTAAGTATTCAGGAAAAGTGATAATTTTGAGATTTTTTTGAAAAAGTGAGCATCTTGAGAAATGTCCACATTTTTAGAAAGTGATAATTTTTTGATTTTTGAAAAAAAAAGTGAGAATTTTTGAGAAAAAGTGAGGATTTTGAGAGAAAGTCAGAATTTTTGGATTTTTGGAAAAAAAAGTGAGAATTTTTAGAAAAAAGTGAGAATTATTAGAAAAAAGTGAGAATTTTGAGAAAAAGTGAGCATTTTTAGAAAAAAGTGAGAATTTTTTGATTTTTTAAAAAAAGCAGAATTTTTAGAAACTCAGAATTTTTAGATTTTGAGAGAAAGTCAGAATTTTGAGAGAAAGTTGAGAAAAGCCAACATTTTTAGAAACAACTCAGTATTTTCTACAACTGGCATTCCTCCATCTTGTGACTGTGTAACTCCCTCTCTTGGATATCAGCATGTGAAGGACACTGTTCAGGAACTAGTTGATGCTCTGTATGTGATGACTCCTTCTGGAGAGGATCACAGATACATGGATCCTGAGGTTGAAGCTCAAGCCGGGGACCAGGGAGAGTTTTCTAACAGGACACAATGTTTAGTATCATTTGATCTTAGAACAGCAACCTCAATTGGAATTTTTAATTTGGCTTATACTAGCATTTTGGGAAAGGGGCTATATAAATAAAGTTGATTATATTATGATATAACACCCTGTTATCCCACTTCCTGTCCTGATCCTGTGGGCGCTGAGGTATCATATGAGAGTGATAGCGTGCTCACCTGGACTTGCAGCTGCAGCTCTTTGTCCAGCAGCGCTCTCTTCTTCAGGATCTCCGCCTTCAGCTGTTCTTTGTGTTTGTACAGCAGCGCCGTCAGCTTGGAGGCG
This sequence comes from Harpagifer antarcticus, assembly GCA_902827135.1. Taxonomy (NCBI): domain Eukaryota; kingdom Metazoa; phylum Chordata; class Actinopteri; order Perciformes; family Harpagiferidae; genus Harpagifer; species Harpagifer antarcticus. Next base: position 199,646 of record CADEHL010001244.1, read on the forward strand.
TTCTGTTTGGAGCGTTTCTGCTCCACCACCTCCTCCTTCTTCCTCTTCTTGGCCGCCTGCTTCTCGTCCTTCTCCATCTTGTCCAGGATGAACTTCATCACCTGGTTGCACACGATCATCCTGAAAACAAGAGGGGCGGCAGAGGCATTGGTGACCAGCTGGTGGAGGGAAACGCAGTAAAATACTACATTTAAAACCCTGAAATACACACTTTGTTTTACTATATCAGGCTCTGAGCACTGGCAACGTGGGGTTGGAATCCAAAGAGTTGAACTTTGAATAATAATACATGTGATTTATATAGCGCTTTTCCTGGTGCTCAAATCGCTTTACAAGCAAGTAAAGAATATAACAAAAGTAAAAAGGGCTAAGCTAGGTGGAATAAGGGCAAGGGGTGGGTTTCCATACATCTTAAGATCTTATGTCCGGAGCCTTGCTCAAGGGCACCACGGCAGGGCAGGAGGTGGACTGGGACCTCTCCAAGTAGCAGTCCACACTCCATATTTAGGTCTGGTCGGGGACTTGAACCGGCGACCCTACGGCTCACAGTCCAAGCCCCTACTGACTGAGCCACTGCCGCTACAAGCTCCAAAATGTAATATCTTGGAAAATGCCGTTTAATACTTTAAGACCCCGCAGAGTGAAAGGGTGAGTTTTGAGGGATTGCTTGAATGATCATTATTAATCCCTAAATGATATATTATATATGAATATATCGTACATACTTGAGCTTCAAATGACACTTCTATTTTCTTTTGCATACAGTATAAATAAATCAAATAAAAACACATGCCTCATTGTACGCTTTTATATTTATTTTTTACTTAACAGTTGAAAAATAAAAATATTAGTATTTTTAGAAGGCAGTAAAAATACTACTAGTTTCTGAGCACTGACAATGCGAGGTTGTACGAACCTATTGAAATCCAAAAATATATGATTGTTAATATTCCCCGAGTTAATCATAGACTTGAGGCCCTAAAGGAGGAGGCGTGTGGCGCAGTGGGTTGTGCGTTGGTGTTGGGATCGCAGGTTCAAACCCCGCTGCAGTCAGCATGCCGTTGTGTCCCTGAGACACTTCACCCCAAAGTGCTCCAGTGGGGATTGCCCACAGTACTGAGTATGTAAGTCGCTTTGGATGAAAGCGTCTAACATGTGACGTAATAGTTTACATGCGTGAGACGCCCCTGAACCGGTCTGTGTATGACTGACTGAGCATGAGGAGAAGCCCTTCATCGTTCTGCCTCTCCTTGCATCACGTGGTGCTCCTCTGACTGGCGTGGCAAAATGTCTCTACAGGAACGCAGCCCCTATAGTCCAGGGGTAGACATTAAGGGTAAAAAGCCACTGGGACGGTGGAATTGTATTGTCGAGCCCTGAAGTCTGAGATTTGGTGGGTGTGTAACACGTGGAGACGACAACAAAACTATATTGGAGCGAGACTGTAAACCCAACAGGAAGTCGGGCATTTCGATTTTTATGACGGGTTTTTACATTTTAGGGTTAACCCTCCAACAGATTCCATCGCCTTTAAAACTAGTCAGTATGATCTAAAAGTCAAACATTACTGCAACTTCACTGTTATATGATATCTTACTTTACAACACTGCTACGTTTTTACCTGGCATGTACACGTATATGTGTTTGCCTTTTAATTTAATATTTGAGTCTCTACTCGCTATAGTGTCGAACTGATGCTGTAGCAAAGTCCATGTCCTGGCTGTGTGTGTGCTCTCTGCGGCGGTTCCTCAGACCTCTGGTTCTCCTCTCTCTCGGCGGCAGCGAGGCTTTTCTTCTGCTTCAGCTGCTCGGCCGAGGAACTCTGCTTCACCACCGCCGCCTGCAACACACACACACACACACACACACACACACACACCACACACACACACACACACACACACACACACACACACACACACACACACACACACACACACACACACACACACACACACACACACACACACACACACCACACACACACACACACACACACACACACACACACACACACACACACACACACACACACACACACACACACACACACACACACACACACACACACACACACACACACACACACACACACACACACACACACACACACACACACACACACACACACACACACACACACACACACACACACACACACACACACACACACACACACACACACACACACACACACACACACACACAGTACTCTTTTTAATCAGTACTCGTTAAAAATGTCTACCTGCTGTAAGAAATTGTAAATAGTGTTAGTTGTTGGTTCTGACCTGTTTTTGGACCCCCTCCCCTGCCGGGCTCACAGCCTGCAGGTTCTGGTTCTGGTCCTTCTGCTTCCCCTCCTGCTGTTTCTTCTTCTTTGGTTTCTGCTGGATCTTCAGCAGCTCCTGGACGCTCGCCGGCGCCTGGATGGTCACCAAGTTCTGGATCTGGTGGTTCTGGATCTGGTGGTTCTGGGTCGGCTGCTGCTGGATCTGTAGGTTCTGGATCTGGTGGTTCTGGGTCGGCTGCTGCTGGATCTGGAGGTTCTGGATCTGGTGGTTCTGGGTCGGCTGCTGCTGGATCTGGAGGTTCTGGATCTGGAGGTTCTGGGTCGGCTGCTGTTGGATCTGGATGGGCAGCTGCAGTTTGATCTGCTGCGGTACCGCTCCACCCTGCTGCTGGGCCTGGATCTGGATCTGGGCCTGGATCTGAGCCGCCACGTGGGGAGGGAGAGCGGAGAGGAGCTGCACCGGCTGCTGGAGGCCCGGTACTGTGATCAGCTGGTGCCTGAGGGGGGACTGGACCTGCACCTGGGTCTGGTTCTGAGGCTGGAACTGGACCTGGAGCTTGGCTTGGACTTGAGGTTGGGCTTGAATCTGTTGCTGCTGCTGCTGCTGCTGAACCTGGTTCTGCTGCGGGGACTGGACCTGGAACTGGGTTTGGATTTGAGTTTGGACCTGGGGTTGTTGCTGCTGCTGGACTTGGAACTGGGTTTGGATTTGAGTTTGGACCTGGGGTTGCTGCTGAACCTGGCTCTGTTGCTGGAACTGGATCTGAACCTGGGGATGGAGTTGGTTCTGGGCCTGAGTTTGGACCTGCTGCTGTTGAGCCTGGGGTTGAAACGAAGCCTGTATCTGCGGGTGGTACTGAGGCTGGATCCGGGTCTGGACCTGGGGCTGAAACTGGACCTGAGGCTGGAGGTTCTGCGTCTGCGTTTGAGGCGTGAACTGAACCCGGACTTGGCCGTGGTTCTGGGCTTGTGCTTGGGCCTGAATGTGTTGCACTTGGGCAAACGGTTGGACCTGGATCTGGGCCCGGATCTGGTTCTGGATCTGGCGCTGGGGGGAGAGAGGAGTCTGGATCTGAGGCTGTGAGGGTCTGACAGCAGGGAGGCCCATGTGGACCTGAACCGCTGAGACGGGGATCTGAGAGAGCTGCTGCACTGAGACCACAGCAGGGAGTCCTGGGGGAGGGGGCTGAGGCAGGGCGGGGGGGTTCTGAGGCTGATGGACCAGGGTCTGAGACAAGGTCGGGGTCCAGACCTGGTGCTGAGCCGTCCTAAGATCAGCCAGAGCTGCAGCAGGGGAAGAGAAGCATCAATAAACAGACACACGAGTAAGAACAGAAAATATTTCGAATATTTTTTAAATTTAATTTTCTTCAGATTTTCTTTCATTAACACATTGTATATAACTTGTTTGAATTATTTAAACATTTTTAACTGTTTATTTAAATTATTTTAACTTTTAAATAGTTTTATTTAACCAGATGTTCTAATGTCAAAGATAAAATCCATAAAAACACAGGACGTTCTGGATGTGCGTTTCTCGGGTTCCTTACCTGGCACTGAGGGTGTTGTAGCGGTGGCGGTGACGGGGGTGACCACAGCAGCATGAAGAGGAACATGAAGGGGGGTCTGGATCTGAGTCAGACCCCCTGGGGAGGAAACGGGGGCTGGGGTCGGGACTCTGACCGGAGAGGGGAGAGCGGACGCTGGGATCTGAAGCGAGTTTGTAGATACAGCCATTTGGGGAGAGGTTTTGATTAAAGTCGGGGCTAAAGAAGGGGCGGGGCTTAACACATGTGTCTGGATTTGGGGTGCAACTTGTCCCGGGACAGGGAGCGAAACTGCAGTTTGTGCAGGGAAAACCCCCGAAGAGAGGGTGGAGATTTGAGTCATTGCTGGGGAGGGAATAGGGTGGGGGAGGGAAGTGGGCGAGGATATCTGAGACGCCATTTTGTTCTGCATGGGAGCCAAACTCGGCATTTGTGTCGGGACAGGAAGAGGGGCGACCATTTTTGTTTGTGTCAGGGACGAGGGAGTGGTTTGGACTTGTGCGGGGGCTCTGGTTTGGCTTTGAGGCGGCGTTTGAGGGGTGGTAGTGGGTGAGGAGGGGGAGGATGATGGGGGGATGGGGGTGAAGAGGAACCGCTGCACCTGGCCGTTGGGCATGGCCGCCTGCATGAGCTGCTGCCCGGGGCTGGGGACCACCGTCACCCCCTGGGGGAGGATCTGTAACTGACCCTGGGTCTGCCCCTGACCCTGGATCACCACCGTCAGACCAGGGTTCCCCCCCTAAAGAGGAGAGAGGGAGAGAGATGCATTTAACTTAGAAATCCAAGGGAGAGAAGAAGAAGTTTGAGTTGATGCGATAGACGTGTGTCTCACCTGAGCGCCCTGTGTGAGCTGCAAGAGTTGAGCCATGGTGAGTTTAACCTGACCCTGCTGGGGTCTGCTGGGCTGGGGGGGGGCAGGCGTCTGTCCGGGGGTCGAGGGGGACGGACCTGCTGCTCTCTGAGGGGTCTGCAGGGGGGCGGAACCAGTCTGCTGAGGCTGGCCTGAAGGAGAGGAGGGAGAATGTTTTATTAACGCTACAAAGCTAAAGCTAAAATGTTGGGCTATAAAGGAACTACAGCACGGTCACATGACTTCACGTCACCTCCGCTAAGCTAAAGGAGGCTAATGTTGGGCTATAAAGGAACTACATCACGGTCACATGACTTCACATCACCACCGCTAAGCTAAAGGCGGCTAATGTTGGGCTATAAAGGAACTCCAGCACGGTCACATGACTTCACGTCACCTCCGCTAAGCTAAAGGAGGCTAATGTTGGGCTATAAAGGAACTACAGCACGGTCACATGACTTCACGTCACCACCGCTAAGCTAAAGGTGGCTAATGTTGGGCTATAAAGGAACTCCAGCACGGTCACATGACTTCACGTCACCACCGCTAAGCTAAAGGAGGCTAATGTTGGGCTATAAAGGAACTCCAGCACGGTCACATGACTTCACGTCACCTCCGCTAAGCTAAAGGAGGCTAATGTTGGGCTATAAAAGGAACTACAGCTTATGCTAAACCACCTAAATCAAATTTGAATAAATGTGGGAAACTTCATTACAACATACATTTAAATTAATTTAGCAATTCATGATTCATCCTTCTTTTACCCTGATGAATGCCTTCTGTAAGACAGTGTTTTTTATCAGTAAATATCTGCATTTTCTTGCATTAAACAGTGAGAAGCAAATACAAGACTGTGTAAGGCATGAGCCACTAAGACCTTCATTTTCTAATAGATATTACAGTGTGAAAGATCACCTTGCTGAGCCAACGCTGGACTCATGAGCATCGCTGCACCCGCAGCCGTAGCTGGTGAAGATGTGGTGCCCGATTGGATTTGACCTGCTGTTGTGACGGTCTGAAACACAAAGCCATAAAGATAAAATCTTCAATTATCATGCTTAATATTTCTGAAACTGAAAAGGACATGAAGAAAGAAAACAGACCTGCTGCGGGGTGGTTGTTGTGGAGTTGGAGGCTCTGATGTTCATGTTTCCAGTCGTTGGATGTAATGTGCTGTAAGTCCTCAAGTTAGCAGGAGGTCCAGAGGGGAAGATGCCCAGGACCTTCTGCTGCACGACACCTGTGGATAAGAGAAACATTTAATAAGTGAAAGAAGCAACTATGCATGGGGTGATACAGGTCGAGGATGCACAGAAGCAGCGAGGCATGCACTGTGTGCGGGGAAGAGCGCGAAAGCAACTAAAAAAAGCTTGATTTAATCGGGTAACGGTAGATTAAAAACAACACTTAGAAACACGTTAAGACAAAAATCAAATTCCAATAGAGTGGTGCAGGAATCCTTATGCCAGAAATGAAAGTCATCATGTTCCCTGGTCTGGAAATCAATGGTTTTCTGAATGTGTTTTTGGTTGTTAGCCTGAAATAAGGTCTGTGGTTAACAGAAGCTGAAGAGGTTTTTATTCTACGACGTGCTGTAGTTCCTTTATAGCCCAACATTAGCCACCTTTAGCTTAGCGGTGGTGACGTGAAGTCATCTGACCGTGTTGTAGTTCCTTTATAGCCCAACATTAGCCACCTTTAGCTTAGCGGTGGTGACGTGAAGTAATGTGACCGTGCTGTAGTTCCTTTATAGCCCAACATTAGCCACCTTTAGCTTAGCGGTGGTGACGTGAAGTCATGGGACCGTGTTGTAGTTCCTTTATAGCCCAACATTAGCCACCTTTAGCTTAGCGGTGGTGACGTGAAGTCATGTGACCGTGCTGTAGTTCCTTTATAGCCCAACATTAGCCACCTTTAGCTTAGCGGTGGTGACGTGAAGTCATGTGACCGTGCTGTAGTTCCTTTATAGCCCAACATTAGCTTTTTACTTCAGAAATCATGAGGTGGTGTTAACATGTGGAGATTATCCTGCTGTACAAAATGTCTACGTATCATAAACGTTTGTTTGACACAGAAATTATGTTCTGTAATAATCCAAAAACACATGGAGGAATCCCATTAAACCAGGGAGATGCTAACTTCCGGATCATCCTACAGAAATAAGTCCCCCCTGCACCACTCTATAGATTTTGCCTCTTCCACGACTTCCATGTTCCATCCATTTTGGCAAGTGTTGGCACAAACCAGCGGAAATGGATGACCTCGTGCTCGTTACCTCCTTGAGTGGTGGGCATGTTGAGCGTGACAATCTTGCTGTTAGCGGGGATCGGGAGTTTGGCGGCGAGCATCGGGCCTGCAACCGTCACGGAGAAGCTTTGCTCTGATTTGATGCTGCTGGTGGAAGCTGCAACACACAGCAAGCCACCTGCTGTCACGCTAACCGAACCATGGGCGACACGAGAGCCGGCGTTCGGCCGTTTCAAGTTTCAAGGCTTTATTGTCATTAGCACATTAGCTACAGTGTAGATATGGCAATGAAAAACTTAGGTCACATAATACTGTGTCTGCTCGGGGATTTGAACCAGGGACCATCTGGCTCCCAAGCAAAGACCTTACAGACTGGGCTAACAAGTGAAGATGGAAAAGGGATTAACGTCCTACAATCTGATACGCAATGAAAATGAAGGGAAAACTAAAGAAAAATCTCTCAAAGTCGTTAAAAACATTATAAGAAAAAGGGGGAAATATCTGAAATATATCTTTGAACAAAGTGGTTTGTCTGCCTGCTTCTAACAACACATGATGGATGAGACACTGCATAATTATATCTGATTTGAGATATTGAAGTGACTGTTACTTTGTATATATTGATAGTTATTTATGTCTTAATGTGTGTATGTATAAGTGTGTATATATCTCGGTCAGTGTTTCTCAAACTTTTTCATACCAAGGACCACTCCACCTAACTCCACAAATATCCAAAAACACATCGTTTTTCTAGAACAGATTACAAATCGCCTGAAAATGCTACAAACAAGTGGCCACATGTGTGACGAAGGTGTTGGGCGGGGCTATATCACGCAGTCGAAAGTGAAACTTAAGCTCGTTCCATTGCGGAGATATTCCCGCGAGAGTGCGGAAAACTTAAAATAAATTTTTAATTTCAAATGTGAAATTTTACCAATATACTCACGGACCACTAGGGGGCGCTACGATTGTTTCCTTACTTCCAAACAAAAAAAGAAACTCCAGAGCTTTGTGCCAAAAGTCAATATTTTCAGATTATAATAAACATCCTTTCAAATCCCCCTCATCTCCTCTCCATCTCACCTGGGCTGCCGTTGTTCTGGCCCTGCTTCACCCAGGAGGCGAAGGACTGGTGGAAGTTCTTGTCCTGCTGGAAGGACACAGAAGAACCCAGTTTGGTGGCGAGAACCATCTTAGTCCCCGAGGTCACCTGACCCGGTCTGAGTGTGGTGGAGGAGGGAGAGGGGGGAGGGAGAGGAGGAGGAAGAGGAGGGAGGCGTGGCAGGGGGTCCCGGTCTCAGTGGCTCCAGACGTTTCTGTAACAAGATGGTGGAACATTTAGGAAATATATATAAAGATGGGGAAGGGAACAAAACATGAGAATAGAGGAAGAAGGAATAGGAAAGGTTATAAAGGAATAAGGAAAGCAATACTAGGAAAGGAACAATAAAGGATTAGGAAAGGAATCTAAAAGGGATAGGAGACTACTAGGAGAGGAACAATAAAGGATTAGGATAGGAATCTAAAAGGGATAGGAAAGGAATCTAAAGGGATAGAAAATGCATCGAAAGGAATAGGAAAGGAATCTAAAGGAATAGGAAAGGAATCTAAAGGGATAGAAAATGCATCTAAAGGAATAGGAAAGGAATCTAAAGGAATAGGAAAGGAATCTAAAGGGATAGAAAATGCATTGAAAGGAATATAAAGGAATAGGAAAGGAATCTAAAGGGGATAGGAATCTAAAAAGGGAGAGGAAAGGAATCTAAAGGAATAGGAAAGGAATCTAAAGGGAAGGAATCTAAAGGGATAGGAAAGGAATCTAAAGGGGATAGGAAAGGAATCAAAAGGGATAGGAAAGGAATCTAAAGGGATAGGAAAGGAATATAAAGGAATAGGAAAAGAATCTAAAGGGGATAGGAAAGGAATATAAAGGAATAGGAAAGGAATCTAAAGGGGATAGGAATCTAAAAAGGGAGAGGAAAGGAATCTAAAGGGATAGGAAAGGAATCTAAAGGGGATAGGAAAGGCATCTAAGAGGAAAACAATATAAAGGAATAAGGAAAAACATATCTAGGAAAGGAACTTTAAGGTATAGGAAAGGAATCTAAATGGATATCCAAACCAGAAGAATTGAACATGTTGTTAGTATGTGGTGTGACGTCTGTCTGTCTGTCTCTGTGTGTGTGTGTGTGTGTGTGTGTGTGTGTGTGTGTGTGTGTGTGTGTGTGTGTGTGTGTGTGTGTGTGTCTGTCTGTCCACCCACCTGCTGTGCAGCCAGTCTGGCTTGTTTCAGCTGGTTCTCCAGATGAGCTTTGACCTCCTCGGCTGTCTTCAGAGTGCTGCTCTTAGAGGAGTCGACGCCCTGAGTCTTCTCCCTCTCCAGCCTGCGATACGAAGAAACAAATTATTGATCAGTCATAAACCGAGTTCCTCAAGACAACAATCCGGATCGGAGGAAGTTCCCTCACCTCTCAGCGAAGGCCCTGATCTCCCACAGCTCCATCTCCTCTTCAGGGACCCACGTCTCCACGGCCACAGGACCAGTGGGCTTCAAAGGTTCGTGTTTCTTGGGTCTCAAAGCGCTGGAGCGAAGACCCTTCCTCTGGGGAGTCGGGGTTTCTATTCGAGGAGATAAGAGAGACATACTTCATTAATTATAACTTTAATTTTTTTGTAAGGGAACTGTTCGTATCTTCTTTCACGTGGTATGCATGTATTTTGTACCATGTTTTTCTGTGTGTCTGTTTAAATAAATAAACTCAACAGTAATTAATCTTGTTCAGCAGGAGAGAGAAGTGTATTTCTAAAGCATAAGTTCCATCTTATCTTATCTGATATTAAGCTGTCACCTTTGGGGGCGTCTCTGTTTCCCAGCGGGCAGATGATCTTCCGGATGCAGTACTCTGATCGGATCCCGTACGGACCCACGTCTCTGCGCTTTATGATCTCTGTGGTGGTGACGTCCGTCTCCGAGGTCTCTGTGGACACAACAGAAAACATCAGCATAAGTCTTTTAATCCAAGCACTCAGTCAAGAAATTTAGTTTTTCTTTCAGGCTTTTAGTGCATTGTACTACTTTAAAAAGGACCTCATGATTCTAATCAGAAATTAGGCGCTTTCACACCGGAGTACTTTTCCCAGTATAGTTCCGAAAATGTGCGTTTTGGGCACAGAGAACTAAGTACGGCAAAGTACTTGATGTGAAAGCGCCTATTGGCTATAAAAGAGTTCATACTGGGTAGTTTCCCCATGTTAGTCAATGGGAAAAAGTATTTCTGGGCCCAGTGACGTCACGGACTGATATGGAGGTTGCAGTACCGCCGTTTGGACACAATGAATTTTGGGCACAGAGTCCGGTGCACTTCCTGGGGGCTTAGTTAGTGTGTGCAGAGTTGGGAAGTAGTGGAGTACAAATACTTTGTTACTGTACTTAAGTACATTTTTCTGGTATCAGTACTTTACTCCACTACTTATTTCTCGGATGACTTTGTACTTCTACTTCTTACATGTTGAACACAAATACCTGTACTTTCTACTTCTTACATGTTGAACTCAAATACCTGTACTTTCTACTTCTTACATGTTGAACCCAAATACCTGTACTTTCTACTTCTTACATGTTGAACCCAAATACCTGTACTTTCTACTTCTCACATGTTGAACCCAAATACCTGTACTTTCTACTTCTTACATGTTGAACCCAAATACCTGTACTTTCTACTTCTCACATGTTGAACCCAAATACCTGTACTTTCTACTTCTTACATGTTGAACCCAAATACCTGTACTTTCTACTTCTTACATGTTGAACTCAAATACCTGTACTTTCTACTTCTTACATGTTGAACTCAAATACCTGTACTTTCTACTTCTCTCATTTCCCAAACAGCTGGTTCCTTTAGTCTGAATGTGTGTTTGATGCGTGATCATTATTCTTTAGAGTCATTGCGTGCCTATTGATTTGAACACGATCCGTGTATCCATCATTTCCTGGTCTTCTCTAAAGAAGAGGGACCAATGGAAACGTTGTCATGTTGCCGTTGTTCAGCATGGAAACATTCATTAGCTAACAATGACATTATTGTTCTATTAATATAAAGGGAGGTCAGGTACTCTTTAAAGCAGCTGCTAGTTATGGGTACTTTCTACTGAAGTACATTTCAAAGCCTCTTTACTTTTACTTGAGTAAAGAAGTTTAGTCAGTACTTCTACTTTCACCAGAGTATTTTTAAACACGAGTATATGTACTTCTACTTGAGTAAAGGATGTGTACTTTTGCCCTCTGAGTGTTTGTGATGTCTCCTCACCTTTGCGAGTGGTCCCTACGGCTGCAGACGGCTTGACGGACATGTCGTCCCAGCGCAGGCAGCTCCAGAGCAGCCGGAGCATCAGACTGACGCCGGCCAGAGAGCGCACAGTCTGCAGACGGTACCTGAAGGGGGCGCAGGGACACATTAGATACTGATGACAGCTACAGGAAGTACGTTTACACAGCCTTTTCAATGTTATAAAAAATCTGCAGTTTCTTCAATGAAAAAAAGCTTCCATATCATGTGACCCAATAACTCTAAGTCTCTGTTACGTACCTCCACGTGATCCCAAAAGTGGGCCGAGGCGAAGGGTACGGCCAGATATCCAGGGCTGGTTTAGCGTTGTAGTTGAAGATGGGAACCTCTCTGATGCCCGCTCTCCTCGCCATCCTCTTCAGGTCGTCGTTGGGCAGAATAAAGATGCTCTTCTTGCTGCTCTTGGTGACGAACTTCCTGTAGGACGGCAGCGCGGTACCTGAACGCGCCTTCCTGGATTTGTAGAACCGCAGGAGGCTGATCCGGTCTTTCGTGGAGTATTCTTTACTGATCGTCATGGAGCTGGAAGTGGACGTCTTGGTGTCTTGATGTTTGGTTTTCTGCGGGACGACGGCTCTGGAGGAAACTGAGGAGACGACGCCACTTCCTGTTTGAGACGAGTCTGTTTTCGGGGCGTTTTGAGCTTCGGTTGAGGTGGTCTTCAAACCTTCAGTACTTGTATTATTCACGGGAGCAGGGGTTGATGATGTTAGCTTAGCAGGCTCACTATCCAACGCCAAAGAGTCTCCTTTCTCCGCCACGTGGTTCTCCAGTTTCGGGACTTTCAGAGGAGGTTGGTGACTCGCGTCGGACACATCGCTTTTCTGCGAGAGGTTCCCGTTCATCAGAGACTTCACGGGCTCTTTAATGTCACCTTGAGCTGGTTCTGAGGTGATTTCTGCAGGAACGCCACCCTCCGTTTTCCCGTTAACCTGCACTTCAGTAGTCTTACTTTCCTCCGCCTCCATGCTCTGTTCACCAGCTTTCTCCATTTCCTCAAACACACGTTTTCCCGCTCGAGCCACTTCCGTCTTTTTCTCCATAGCGTCTGATAAACAGTTGTTTTTCCCGCTAGACTCGATGGTTGACGGCGTTCTTCCGTTCACTTCTTTGTGCACATCATTCACCTCCATCTGTTTGGGTGCTTCAGCGTCAGATTTGACATCAACGTCTGGTTTGATCTGCTCCTGTTCAAAGTCGAGCTTCTTCACCACGTTGTCTTTCACAGCTTGCTCTTTTTTGACACACGGGGTGACGGCCGGCGGCTGTTTGCTCTCCGTTTTAACTCCAGGCTTCATGGCGGCTATTTTTGCCAGAAGTGCCGCTTGTCTCATTCTCTCCAGCCTCTGCTTCTCCTCCAGAGTGAACTGTTTGACCCGACGCTCCAGAAGACCGTCCAGTTTGGAGGGCTTCACCTTCTTCTTGTAAGCCGTCCTCAGCTGGAAGCCCTCGCTGACGTTCACAACGTCAGCGAAGAGCTTCGAGATGGCTGCGTCTTCCTTTTTGGGTTCAACTCTCTGGATTGGTTCAACTCTCTGGATTGGTTCTTCCCTCGGAGGCTGAAGAGAAGGCGAGGAAGGGTCTTTGTTTTCAGCTTCATCTAGAGAAAAGAGAGTCACAGAGGTCAGAGGAAGATGGGAACATGTGGTCGTACACAGATCGCATCATTCGTTGTTGGCGAGGTGGCAGCAGCGCCCTGTGTCTGCAGAGTTTATAGATTTCTTTATCTTCTACTGTATATTTTCTACTTTATTTCTATTTTGAGATGTTTCAATTATAGTATTGTTTATTATTACACCGCAGCACACACCCCCCCTCATGGCTACTTTAGACAACGTTCTTGTTGCTCTGTGTTGCGCTGTTACTGAGTGAGACACACCGGAGTTGAGGATCTGTGAGGGCCCTAAAATATAATTTAGCAGACGCCTTATTCCAAAGCGACTTACAATGACCAATTACAGGGACATTCTCCCTGGATTAACTGAGGGCTAAGTGCCTTACTCAAGGGCACACTAGTAGTGGTGTTCCAGGCGGGATTTGAACTTGCAACTCAACTTGCCCCCGGACCCCCCTATGTGAGGTCCACACACCACCTATAGAAATAGCACTTGACCCCTGCGTACACCTATATGCCTCGAGCCTTCATTGTAACTGTCACACTGTGTGTTTGCGTGGGGAGTGTAGCAGTAGAACATTCCTCTGTAGCGCCCGGTACCCCAAAATAAATCTCTGGTGCCGCCACTGAGCCTGACTATTTGTGTTGGGGGGGCCCCGACTTTTTTTTTTTGTCCAAAGGGGGGGCCTGACAGAAAAGGTTTGAGAACCATTGCAGTAGAGATCCATTTGTGGCGGACGATATTTAATTGTGACGGCCCGCCTCAAATAAATCAATGTATGGGAAACACCGAGTACCATATATAAGCATCTCAAGGAGTATTTTTATTTTTATATATTCACCTTTCTCCACAGTAGAAGCAGCAGTTTCCGGGCGGGGGTCGACCTCCATTTGCTCCTCTTCTCTTCTCTTCTCTCCTTCAGTCTTTAACCCTTCCTCCTCTGCAGGTGTGTCCTCCTCTCTGGAGATCTGAGGCGTGGCGTTGTCCTCTGATGACGCGGCGATGGATTCACTGACCCCCTCCGGTGCGTTTACAGTCGTCTCCTTCTCGGTTTCAGTCGTCTCTTTCTGCTTAGTAGTGCAAGCTGCTGCATTTTCCTTCTTCATTTTAGCTATGAAGACAGTGGAGGAAATCTCTATGTCAGCTAACAGTGCCAGAAGAAGGAGATGAACTGATGGAAATGTTGCTCGTCCGGCTCTTACCCTCCAGGTCTTTGCGGTAGTTGACGTTTGTGTTGCCGGGCAGCTTTGGGACGAACCTCGGCACGTGAGTCTTACTGACCCAACTCCACCCACCCCACCCCGTCACTCTGTACTCCTCACCCTTCTGCTTCCACACCTGCACAGAAAACACACAAGAGAGGAACAACATGAAGACGCTTAACTAGTTATAAAGTAAACATTTGTACACATTTAAACAAAATCAGCTGTAACAATGTTAAGATAGTCCCATCTCGGATTAGTTCTGCAGTTTAAAAGGAGGTACATAATGGATAAAAAGCTAAAAAAGAAAGACAGTTGAAATGGTACGCTTAAGAGAAAGCTCAACAGTTAGCTGTTTTAAAATCGTCCTAAACAGTTAACCAAAATTAGATGATAAACAGTTAAAGGTATGCTAAGGGTAATGGCTAAACAGTTGAAACAGCTAGTTAAAATGGTTTCTAACAGTTGAAAGATATAGCTGAAAGTCATTGATAAACCTTTGAAATAGTTAGCTAACTGGAAAAGCTAATGAGTTAAACAGTTAGATATATATCTAGTATAAGTTGGTTTTTAATAGTTTAAATAGTTAGCTTAAAACAATGTCTAATCCAGGGGGGTCAAACTCAAATACACAGTGGGCCAAAATTAAAAAATGGGTACTAGTGGAGGGCCGGACTGGTTCAATGTTTATTGCAGAACTTATTGAAATGAACTTATTGCACATATTAAACCTGGAACTAAAAAAGCTTAAATTATTGCCTATAAAAACATTTAATGTTTAGTTGCATTCATTTCTTATGGCTCTATCTGCAGCTTCTCCAGAGTCATTTCTTATGGTTACATTTTCCCACAGGCCAACGACAGCTTCAACAAAACTATCTCCCTCAAAGAACCAAACCTGCCCTGTTGTCGTGAGAGAGAAAGTGCAGAAGGAAGCATCCTTTGAACTCAGTGTGCTGCTCTGTGATGCTAGCTCAGATACTTGGCCTCTCATCTTGGGTGCAAGGTCATCAATGTTTGGGCTCAGGCTCTGAGCGGAGGAGACCCTCAGGATGGAGTGAAGGTGTGCGTGCGATATACCGGCGGGCCAGATCTAATAGGAATTAGAAATGATCCTGCGGGCCGAAATTAAATCCACCAAGGGCCTGATTTGGCCCCCGGGCCTTGAGTTTGACACCCTTTAAATAGTTGGCTAAAACTAGATGATAAAATAGTTAGCCATTACTAAAAGCTTAACAGTCAAAACAGTTAGCTTAAGGTAAAATAAGATTAGATACTTTATTCTCAGCTGATATAGTTAAAGATAGTTTGCTAAAAGTAATGGACAGTGAACCTGCTGCGGGGATTACTCAAACAAAAGAAGTTTGGAGAGCACTGCTCATGTAACGCCTCCTGTGTGTCAGCAGGAGGCGCTGTTTGGCAGATGGGTTTATGTTATGTTACCTGGTGCTTGATGGGGATGCTGTACTTCACCCAGGTGGCCTGCTGCAGCGTCTCCTCGTCCTCCAGCTTCTTCTCTCGCTTCTTCCCCTTCTCCTTATCCTCCCTCTCCATGGAGGTCATGCGATGCAGCCTGAAGAAAGAGAGAGCAGAATGTAACGCAGTATTTAAAAAGTTATTCGTGGCCATAATGCTTGTTTGAAGATTGAAGAAACCACTGCAGAAATCAAAGAGATGTTGATATGCTAATACTAGTTGATGTTGTTGTTGTTTACCTGGTGTGTCCGAGAGAGTCTTTCCATACAGGCAGCATCACCACTGGTTTGATGGCACACTCCAGAATAGCCAAAGCCAAAGCGAACTCCCTGGCCTTGCTGCACATCTGAACCGCTTTGTTCCAGTTCGACCTACGGAAACAGAACAAAGAATCAAATACAGATGACAGAGCAGAACTCCTACATCAAGTAAAAATGGAGCATCATATTTCAAACCAAAATAGATTAATCACAACATGACTGGATTCAGCCAGTCAGTCTGCGTGATCTGCCTGTAGGGAGGGGCGGGCCGGCCCTGCGAGTAAAGTAACGAGTAAAGTAACGAGTTACTTTATGTAGAGAGTAACGAAGTAGTGTAATATATTACTTTTTTTTTGGGTTGGGCGGGGTCGGTGTGTAGCAGTGGCTTCCTCCAAGTTTACAGTGAAACGAATAATCGCTGGCATCCCTAGTTGTTACCACGCACGATTGTTTCCCTACTCCAAAACTTTTTAAATAACTTAAGTCCAAAAGTTAACATTTCAGTTTCAAACATTCAGATTAAACGTCTCCCTGACTGGTACCTGTGCGAGGCCCAGTTGGGGTGCATGAAGGGTCCGGGCACGCTGCTCTCCAGCTGGATGATGGTGAGGCGCAGCGTGGACACGGTGAGGCTGCGGGACCCGAAGATGGATCCGTTCCACTTGAACTCGGCGGCCATGGTGAGGCTGAACTTGTGCGACAGGTGGCGCCTCTTGTCGTGGTCCTCGCGGTGCTGGTGCTTGTTCAGAGCCAGGACGTTGGTGCTGAACTGGTTGTGGTACACTCGGTACTTCCCCTCCTGACCCAGCTTGAACAGGTTGTTTATGTTCACTGACAGATCCCTTTTTAAGAAGCTGAGGCGCGACGAGTCACCGTCAAAACGAACCGGAGACGCCTGAAACGAGAGAGGAGACGTTAGAGTCGAGAATGAGCCTTTTCCACCGCTGCACCACGGTGCCTTTATTTCAATCGCAAACCTTTCCAAGCTGCTTTTAGTGTGTGTGTGTGTGTGCGTGTGTGTGTGTTAGTGTGTGTTAGTGTGTGTTAGTGTGTGTTAGTGTGTGTGTTAGTGTGTGTTGGTATGTGTGTGTGTGTGTGTGTGTTAGTGTGTGTGTTAGTGTGTGTTAGTGTGTGTGTTAGTGTGTGTTGGTATGTGTGTGTGTGTGTGTGTTAGTTAGTGTGTGTTTGTGTGTGTTAGTGTGTGAGTGTATGTGTGTGTTAGTGTGTGTGTTTTAGTATGTGTGTGTGTGTTTGTGTGTGTGTGTGTTAGTGTGTGTATGTTAGTGTGTGTTAGTGTGTGTGTATGTTAGTGTGTGTGTGTGTGTGTTAGTGTGTGTTAATGTGTGTATGTTAGTGTGTGTGTTAGTGTGTGTGTGTGTGTGTTGGTATGTGTGATAGGGTTAGGCATGTGTTGGTTATGGTTAAGATAAGTCTCCAGGAAATGCATGTAAGTCAATGTAATGTCCCCTGAAGTGATGTATACATGGTATGTGTGTTAGTGTGTGTGTGATATTTTTAACATTGTATTTTTAACCTGTATGTAAAGTGTCTTTGAGCTCCACAAAAAGCACTCATTAATTAAAATGTAATATTATAATTATTTGAAATATATAAGCAGCGTTTTACTTATATCATTATCATTATTATTACATGTATGTGTATGTATATGTATTAAGTGTATTTTAAGTGTATTTTAAGTGTATTTTAGTGATGTCATGTCAGACAAAGTCTTACGTTTTTAAATGATCTATTTTGTCGTCAGTATTGTTGATTTTGTGTTTCTTTCAATGTGTGAAATTAATAAAGACAATGGTGTGAAAATGAAATAGTTCGTGCTAAATCTGTGGCTTTTAAAGTCCAGACAATTAATTTAAAGAGAGACTATTTTTAACTGTCATCACATGCATGAACATCTGCAGAAACATCCCTTTAATCGATAGTCAAACGAAGTGAATGCAGGGTTTATTCTCAGGTAAAGAACGTATTGAAATAGAAATAGAAAATCCTGGATGCCAAGGACCCATGTCGTCATTTTCTTAAACAATCTTAAGAAGTAGAACACGTGTAAAATCAAATGTATGTTGTAATCTCACCTCCTTGCTGCCTCTCTGGTGGTTGGTTTGCTCTCCTGCTGGTTTCCCTACGTTGCTGCCGACCTTTCCGTTGTACTCGTCTGTCAGAAAGGACACAGATTCAGCGTCGACTCCAACAGAGGAACCAACAACACACCCGTCTACTCCAGAGATGGTTAAAGTACTCACATCCTTTACTCAAGTAGAAGTACAGATACTCGTGTTTAAAAGTGGTGAAAGTAGAAGTACTGACTAAACTTCTTTACTCAAGTGAAAGTGAAGAAGTATGGGCTTCAAAGTACCCATCACGTTGTGTCCTCGGGCAAGACACTAGGCGCATTCACACCGCAGTACTTTTCCCACAAAGGTTCATGAGAACTAACTAAGTGCAGATCGCATTCACACCGGAATAAGTCCCTGGGGGAGGATTAGGCAAATGAAGCCGCTGACGTCACTTCTTCTTCTTCTGCTTTGGGTTTACTGGCAGGCCGCAAACCACTTCACGGCGTATACTGCCGCCCGAAGTCCCCGGCAGGAAGTCCCCGGAGTTGGGGAAGGCGTCAGTAGAAGCTGCTGGGACTCCCAGCAACTTCTACTGAAGCCTTCCGAGTAAATCGCCAGAACGCCGACACCTCCTCATCTCCACCGCTCCCATGTTTTATTTTGTGTTGCCATAAGTTAGTCTCTCTGCGTTTCTGGGCTGGGCTAATGCTAATGCTAATAATGCTAATGCGAGGATAATAAAATGGCGGCTTCACAAAACTTTTTGGGAGTTTTACGGGGCGTGGTTTGCAATCCGCCCAGCCAATCAGACACAGGAACCTTTTTCTCCCACGAAAGTCCCTGCTCTCTAGCAGGGACTTTCGAGCGGGTGAAAAGGTTCATGAACTAATTTTAGTACCGGCTCTTTTTGGTGTGAACATGACAAAAGAGTTCTCATGAACCTTTGTGGGAAAAGTACTGCGGTGTGAATGCGCCTACTGATGTTCACTGATACATGTCTGATATGTGTAATATGTAATGCGCTTTGAGCATTCAGAAAAGTGCTCTAATAAGTGTAACAAAACGCAGATTAACAAACCAGTTTTGAAAATGTAAGAAGTGACAGAAGTGTGGTTCTTCTGATGCTGACCATTCTCATATTTGTTGGCAATGTCAGAAAATAATGGTATTTTGGGAACTGATATGTGAGGAAATACGTCAAATAAGTGGGTGTGAGGTTTCTAAAAGCTGTCTGGTCGCTGAGGAAATGAGTGCAAGTGACTGATATTTTATACAAATTCTGTTCATATCCAGCAAGAAGGCTATCACTAGGAACTGGGGTAAGGAAGCACCGCCAATAAAAAACCAATGGGTAACAATTGTGGAAGAAATCATGGAAAAACGGACTTGAGATTGCAAGAAACACAACTCAACAGAAAGTGGGAAAAAGGACTCTATACAAGACTCAAAGCAAAGACATTGGACTGGAACAATAGCTAAGAGATACATGTATCTTCAAGAATATAATAACATGAAGACGTTTCCCTAGCAGAGTTTCCATTTGACGCTCTTATTCAGCTCGGAACGCCCTGAACTCGAGCCGAGGGCGTCCACACGATCCATGATTCGAGAGAAGATCGAGTTTTTATCGCTTGAAACGACGAAAAGGAAAAAGGACATGGACGTCCCTCTGTTGGAGGGGCAAAGGAGTCGGTGGGATTATTTTCGCCGCCAGCAAAGCGTGTTCCTGTGACGGGGGGTGCTGCCGGCGAGCCTTGACGGGGGTGCGAGTGGAGCCGCTTAGGAGCCGAAAGAGCCGGCTCTTCTTAGCGAGCCGAGCCAAATGATCCGGCTCACTAAAAAGAGCCGGAATTCCCATCACTAATACGTAAAGAGATAGTAGGCTTGTTTGAGATGAGCTGCGGCTCGCCTCCAAAGTAGACGAGAAGAGCCGATTGCAGCCGGGGGAGGTCTCAAAAGGCTCGCCTGAAGTCGGACAGCTCGGACGTAAAACTGACAAAACAACCTTTTGCCGAGCCAATTGGAGAGCTTCATCAGCAGCACGGGGTAAAAGCCACCAATGAGCGCTCAGCTCGAGATACCAGCGAGTCGTTTCCCATCAAGCATTTAGCTTCCGCAGCCCGTGGAGAGGAACTGCGCCGCCTCGCCGCGCCTCGCTCTCAAGTCTGCGGGCGTCTTCGTCCCGCGAGATTTCAACGTCTCATGCAGTCGAGCCTCCAGAGCAAGTCGGACAAAATCTCAATTGCCGGTCTGCGTCTCAAACGAGCCTCTTATCTATAACTTAAGGGACGGCTCAATTCAAAATTCAAGTCACGTGACCAGAAGTAGTGGAGTAAAGTACTGATACCATAAAAATGTACTTAAGTACAGTAAGGAAGTATTCGTACTCCACTCCTTCCCGCCTCTGCTCTGAGTTTACCTGTCCCGTCCTGGCTGGTGAACGAGGACCTGGAGGTGCGGTCGTTGAGGTCCGGCTGCTCCGGTTTCCTGAGGCTGGAAACATGATCTTCACCGGGGGGCTTGTCCTCTTTGATAGACTCAGATTTAGCATCTTCACCTACAAAGAAACATTTTGGAAAGACTGAGTACAGGCTTGATATTAGCAAAACTACTACCTTTCACGGCTCTCAAGGTACAAGGTACACAAAGCACAAAAAAGACAATATAATCGATCAATAAAAACAGATCGGGGTGGATATGCCAGAGTGAAGAGATATGTTTTGAAAAGGATTTTCTAGATTCAGATAATTCCCTTTCTACTCTGCATGTCGTACATAAATAACACTTGTGAGTTTAGACCATGTAGTAGGGATGCATTTCGTTGACTTTTTTACGATACCACTGAACGATACTGATACATATCGTGATACTTTGAACATGTATCATCCCACAATTGCTCCCATGAAACGCTTTACGATATAGTTGACATGTCAAATGAATATTAAATTCAATTGTGGGACTTCTTGGACCTTTTAGAACTGAACAAACACGGTATACCGTAGCCACCAGTAACCGGTATTTCGGTAATACCGGATATACGCATCCCTACCATGTAGTGTTGTCTCAAATCACAGAGCTGCTGTAACCCGACAGGAAGTGACGATTACTGCCGAAAAATGAGCAGTAACAATCATTAATACAGACCGCTCAAATAACCCACAAAATTAGAAGCAGCTTCTTTTTTGCAACTACGGTAGTGGCATGTGTTTTAAATATAGGACCACATGTATAACCGCTATGAGAGCACCATCCGGTACAGAGTGCTTTTTGCTTCACATTGGGACGCACTTATGAACTCAAAATAGCATCCGTTAGAACATAAGTACTTTAAATCGATTTTGCGTGCGCAAGCGAGAGAGAGCACATCGGTACTGGAGATCGTTGTTGTTAGCTTCTGGTGCTAGCGAGCTACGCTAATGGATATAAGGAGTTTTTTCAACAACAAAGTCAGACTGAGAGACTCAGTGAGCTAAAGGACTCTCAGTGTTATCTCAGTGGGTCTCAAACGTTTTGGTCACCATTAATGTAGACAATTATATGACTTCAATATTAATAAATCTTCCTGGGGGAGCATGCCCCCGGACCCCCCTATGTGAGGTCCACACACCACCTATAAAAATACCACTTTACCCCTGCTTACACCTATATGCCTCGAGCCTTCATTGTAACTGTCACACTGTGTATATGCGTGGGGAGTGTTGCAGTAGAACATTCCTCTGTAGCGCCCGGTACCTTAATGGGAAACCCTAAATGTTTGAGCACCCTCTATGAAACGTCAAGCTACCCCACAGCACCCCAAAAGAAATCTCTGGCGCCGCCGCTGAGCCTGACTATTTGTGTTGGGGGGCCCGACTTCTTTTTTGTCCAAAGGGGGGGCCTGACAGAAAAAGTTTGGGAACCACTGCATTAGAACATAAGCACTTTAAATCGAGACACGGCATGTGTAGAACTCACAGAAAATAAACGAAACCTTTAAAATTCTGAATTCTCAAAATACCAGCCCTTGCGTAATCTAACACCAGATCTCAAAGTGTGATATTTGCATGTGACTAACTAAAGTGCTCCATGAGTCCAGCCTGTGAACCCATCTTGGAAAGGAAAGGCAGAACAAATCCAAAACAAGCTGTGCACTTGTTGCCGAACTTTTTGAGTTTTCAGGAGACATGGTCCTGCATCTAAAGCAGCTGTTTGTGGACGAGCAGCAGGTTTCTTTCTTCTTCTTTCGTCTGAGCAGCAGGAACACAGACCGTAAACTGGGCTGAGACTAAGGAGCTGCTTCAGACAGACCCCGTCTAAAGGGGCCTACACACCAAAGAACACGTCCCGACAGAACGTCGCCTCCGCAAAGACTTCAGCCGACGGTCAAGAAGCACGTACGAACTGCGCATGCGTGAGTGGCAATAACTCTCCTTACCAGCAGGCGGCGGTAGTGTGTCTTCGTCATTCAAAAGAGGCAACAACCGGAAGACAGACTGCGTGATATAAACAAACTCTACAGCCAGAAGCTCACGGGGCTTTCCCGAACCTGTGTCGAGAGCTGGAGTTCAATTAAGTCTCAGATTTGCCTTCTTAATCGTTAGTTTGGGTCCCTCACTTCCGTTTCGCTTCTCATCAGAATCAGAATCAGAAACAGGTTTATTGCCAGGTAGGTTCACACATACGAGGGATTTGACTTGATGTCATGGTGCGTACAGATCTATAGAAATTGTATTCATTGGGATAAACCCCTTGAGATGCACCATGTCGTTTTCAAGGGGGTCCCGACAATAGCAACAACTTACAGACATACATAAACATGACACACAAAACAAACCACGTACAGTCTGTTAAGTGAAATTCAAGCAATGCACACAATCATTACAATTTGAGACAGTCGAGCAAATCAGTTTCATCAATATCAGTTATAACAAGTGCAGACCAGCTGAAAGTGAGATGACAATGTGTGTTTAAACATACCCAATGAGGCAAGAGATCTAATAGCAGCAGGTAAAGTATTCCAGTCTGTTGGGGCTTTGAACATGAACGCTCTTCTGCCAATCAATTGCAGAGGGGACAGAGAAATAAATCTGAACAGAGTGTCTAACTTGATGAGTAGGGTACAAAATACTGCTTTAAATAAGGGGATAGATAAATGCATTTAAATATCAGTACATAAAATACAAAACAAAAAATCTTTAAGGACACCGTAATAAAATATAGTTAAATAGCAATAAAATAAAGCAGTCATTTACGTGGAAATAGAATGCTATGAATGAACAGCCAATCAGAGTCTAGCGATTCAAAATGTTGAATCGGCAGCAGAAGGTGTCGGCACGGTCGAAAAGACACGATGGTGCGGGACACACCAATCTGAGTAGGGCGACGGGACGCTCATCGACGGCCAGACATCTATCTGTCAGCCTTCCATCTCGTGCCCTGATTGGTCACGTTCGTGTGTGTCTGAAGGAAGTGGCAGATTTTTCACGGCTGTGTATTTTCAAATTCTCGCGCACTCAAGCTGGTTTCTTCAAAATTACCTACCCCACCTTTAATGTAAACTTTTGAATAATGTACTTCATCTACTATACCTAGTTGTTTGAATGTAATAACGATGTTGTTTGTGGAATCATTTTTAGAAAAATGAATCTGAACTTTTCGATCCGTTACGATTATAAACTGAAGCAATAAAAATGACTCCCATTAACTGAGTTTTAAACATCAGCATATCCGGTCCTAGTCCGGTAATTACCTGCTAACGGAAACTCTGCTACACAATTATTATTATTATTATTGAAACATGACCGGTAAGTTTAGAATTTGTCCGGTAAAAATAAATTATTTCCGGACATTTGACCAGAAAGAAAACATCCTAGCGGAAACCCTGATACACGTATGCACATACTGTTAGAGCATCTAAGGCAGGGATGGGCAAATGGCGGCCCGCGGGCGGCATGCGGCCCCCACCTCCTCTTTTTGCGGCCCTCAGATTAATTTATAAACAACGTAATTAATTAAAGAAAATAAATTTAAAAAAAATTTAAAATTTTTTTTTACTTGTAGTACTGATACCGTCCACTAGACTCCTAGTTACGTCGCGAGCTGCGTACATGATTTCAAATACCGCAAAATAATCGGTGACGCGTTTGTGTGTCTTGTGTTTGTTTCCCGGGGAACCCTCACAAGACACACCGGCTGTTGTTACGCCTGCTGTGACGTTAAGTTGCCTCTTGTAATTATGCCGAAGCTTAAAAGTTGTTTTTATCATCAGAATTTGACGAAACAAGTTTAATATTCTAAAAACCAAGACTTTGTTTATTTGAAACCAGATGAAAACAAACTGTCACGGACCCTGCCGTGTTATCTATGATTACTACGCTTTTCATTCATAATGTCAGCGGGAGGGGGGGCGGCGCTGAGGAACAGCAGAGTGCGGGCTGACGGGTGTCTGTGTTGACACTCCCCTTATTGTGGAATCAGGGGAATGCAGAGACTGGCTGCAAGTGTTTTAGGTTCAAGTTAGACAACTAATGGGTTAGTGTTCATGACTTCATGTGTATGTCATCTAATGGTTAATCTCAATACACACACATTTTCCGTGCTTTCCAATAGTTTAAAATAGTTTTATTCCACTGTTTAATAACCTGTCTGCTTTCATAATCAAATGTCCTTGCCTCCAATGGGGAATATTTAAATACAACGAGGTCAGAGACACCCTGTTTGAAGTAAGCCATGTTTCTTTACCTGTCCTCTCCGGTGTTTCCAGTGAAGAGATTTCCCCGCCCTCTCGACTCGAGGCGTTAGCAGACTGTGTTTCCTTGTTGGTTTTAAGGGACTCCTCGGCTCCAGGTTTAGCTTCGGAGACGCTGCTCTCCTCTGCAGAGTCTTTTTTCTCTCTGTTGAGATGCGAGGAGACGTCAGATGTCTCCTCCGTCGCCTTTAAGGATCCTCTTTCTGCTTCCTCTGCTCGCCTCCTCGCCTCCTGAGCCTCCCGCCTGATCTTCAGACGCTCCGTGACCACGTCTAAAATAGAAAATAGACACAGTGATTAATTTGAATACGAGTATTTGTGTTGGGTAATCTCTGGTAGGGCTAACCCATACAGGGGTGGGGCTCAAGTCAGTATTTGCAATGTAATTACATACACGCTACATCGCCTCCTTGACAGTGAAACGCCACGCGTGAGGTTTGGATTATTTCCCTGTCTCAATCAAAATGGAACTGTATGAAATAAAACGGCACAGGTCTTGTAGTAAATAAAAGGGATCCCTGTGAACGTATGATAGCACACGTTGAAAAATGCATAACTAGATAAAATAATCGGCATAAAGTATTGGAAGAATAACGTTTAAGTTGATCAGCTATTAGTACTTCATAAAACGTTTCTAAACCAAATCCAATCTAATCCATAACTATTACCTATTGTTCCACTCAAATGTTTTTGTTTTGAGTCTTGTATAGAGTCCATTTTCCCACTTTATGTTGAGTTGCGTTTCTTCAGTGTGCGAAAAAGTACACGTCCCACCGTCCGGGACGTGTCATTTACAATATCGGACAAGTAGATCTTTCAATTGACTTGTCCGGCGGACAAGTGACGTTTTTCGCCCTGATTTATTGACAAATTATTGATACATTCAGTTTACAAAAGGCAGAACTCATTCGCAAATTGTACGTGTCCACTATTGTTCGTTTAGAAGTGTTAGTTTCGGTTCTGCTTGTCGATTCCTAAGGAAATGCATCTCGCCGCTTTCTGTACAGTTAGACGGGGCGGGGCGGGGCAGGAAGTGCAGCACAGTGGCAGGGTTGGGAAGCAAAACTCGATTCCGAGTAGGAACAAATAACAATTGTCCGGTACCGAGATTAATAAGAGTTGTGAGGACAGGAGGCGAGGCCGAGCCCCGCGGACTGCAGCTCTCTCTCTCTATGCTCCGTATCAGCTGATCGCTGCACGGTGCAGCTCAGCGTCACTCTCTCTCTCTCTCTCTCTCTCTTTCTCTTTCTACTCACAGCGGATCCGCTGCCCGTTTAACAGCCTCATCTTTGTCAAACTTTCTTATGTTCTTCTCTAACACGTAATGAAGGTTATTAAGCCTTTTAACTCCTATGTTGTTAATATTGACGCCATCTCCTTTATGAAGTGAAGCAGTCTCCCTGTCTGTGTCCTCGCGCTGTCCTCACATCCTCGGACCCCCAGACTCGGAGGAGCACAGGGATGTCAGTATTGTTTATGAAGCAGGGTATAGAAAGTACATTATTGAAATGAACAGTGAGCAGCTGGGCAGCTGCAGCATGTGTATTGCAGGACATGTGTAAGCGTGCAAGCGTCTTTGAGTTGTAGAAAAGCGCTAGGCCTATAGGCTATACATCTAATGTGTCATTATTATTATTATTAGGTTATGTCCTATGTGTTGGACATGTGTGGTTGGGCTCTGTCTCACAGGCAGGTTGCAGGGTAACATCAGAGGAGACTGGGCCAATTGTACATTCTCAAACTGCACCACTTAGAACTAAGTAAACAATGCAGAGATTATTTTTATATAATTGGGTCATTCTACAGAAAAGGTGGAATCTGGGTGATACAAATCTGCTGAAATATATTCCTTCTAAAAACATCTAAAACCTGTTAAATAGCAATAACTAACTCTTAACTTGATGAATCCACAACAAGTAGAGCTTAAAGTATTTTTATTTTTTTAATTATTTTTATACTTTATACAAAGCTTATTTGTATAGGAATGTCACTGGTGTTACGTGTTACCAGGAAAACACTACCATTTTAACAAAATGGCTGCAATGTGTCAGACCAAATGTGGCTTCAGTCAATATCAAACTGGTTTAACTCTTCAATAAAATACATTTTCCCATTCAAATGTTCACCCCTAGCGCTATGCAATGAGTAACACTAATGACAGACTTGAAAGACGCATGTAACATTTGACGATAAAATGACACCTTTAACAAACTAAGTAGAAGTATCTGACTTTCCTTATGTCTTTGTCCACTGCCTCAAATGATCTCTTGTTACAGGAGGCACTTCAGAGACAGTACATTATTTCAAAATAAAAGCTTTTTGTGTAGCAGTAACACCAATGACGTAATTTTGGGTGACTGACATTTATTTGATATTATTAATAATAATTTCCGTTTTTTTTACCATTTCAGTTTTATATTTAATGCTTGTAATGTTATGTAAATTAGATTTATTTATCTTTTTAATTAAAACTATAGGCTCCACTTCCATGTATGATCAAAGTGACAAGGCAGTTCCTTGAACTTGGCATTTTAAGTAAATTGCAATTTACGTATAAAACCATTTTTTATTTAGTACCATTGCAAAGACAATCTCTATTTATTCAACATATATAATGAATGTGAGTATTAGGTCAACGTCATGTATTTTGGTGTCTGCAAAAGTAAGTGACAGCACTTCCACCTTTTCTGTAGAATGACCCAATTGTATTCAATAACCGTAAGAAATTAAACGGTATGAAGTGATTTGTAAATAGGAATACAGATTTGATTTAATGTTTTCAGAAATATATTTTTCTCCCAGTTTGTCATGGAACTTATTTTGACCCTCTCAAAGAACCGGAATCGAGAACCAAAAATAACCGGAATCGAAAAGCAGAACCGGAATCGTTCAAATCCAAACGATACCCAACCCTATGTGTGATGCAGTAAAATCTTACCGCTCACTTACGTTGGCGGTGTCGTAAAAACCGTGGGAAAATGTAAAATACGATGACGAAGAAGAAGATTCCAGTGGCCCCAATTTTTGTCCATTCTGGACAAGTGAAAAATGTATTCGGACAAGTAAATTGCCAAACTCACTTGTCCATGGACAAGTACTCTCTAAAAACTTTTTCTCACACTGTTCTTGCAATCTCAATTTATAAGACTGAATGTACTTCACAAGATATATTACTTTCTCCATCCTTACAGTTATATTTAAATCTGTCAATATTAGACAGGTCCCTATTCTAATCCACATCGCCCAGTCCTAACCCTAACTTGGTTTTAGTGACTCCAGAGTCTAAACCAGGGGTGGGGAACCTCCGGCCTGCTGCCCGCGAGACCATTTGGTACGGCCCTCGAGGTAATTTATAAACACACGCAAAAAAGAAAAAAATGTAAGAAATCTAGACCGCAAAAAAATTAAACAAGCGAGTGCCTGTTTGTCCTGGCCAAGGTCAGGGTCCTTGAACACAACACGAGCCTAACGTGGTATATGTCTCGTCTGACAGGGGTGCAGTTCTGACGCGGCTCCGGCAGAAATTGCAGTACCGATAAGGAGCCTCATGCCGCAGTTTCTGCGTGTCTGTGTCTTTAGCTGAAAGCCCAGTGGCATCTGTTCATCTGTCATACTGATCAGACAGTCAATAACTTTGTTGTTATTAGCATCTGGTTAGCTAGCTATGCTAACGAATATAAGACGCTTTTTCTCCAACCAGTGAGGTAAAGGCACATCTTTATATGATCATTATAGTTATACAAAAATAAAGTATAGGTTTAACAGGTATAAAATACTATATGACAGTAAAAAAAAGTTGTTATTAATAAAGAAGAATACAGTTTGAAAGGGGAGTGATTTTTCAAATATTCATAAAGAAAAATAAATCTGCTTCCAGTTCTGCTTCATCTGGATGTTGAGAGATGTTTCCATAGATCTCCTCATGTTGCTCTCAAAGTGCACCAGATTGATGCTTTTAACTTCAACATTTAAAAAAAATATCTTCCCGGGGGAGCATGCCCCCGGAACCCCCTAGAGGAGGTTAGGTCCTCCCCTCCCCCACTTAAATCATGTTCACATGGATAGGAAACTAAATACATTTGCACACATCATGTGTCCATATCTTTCTGTTTTGGTGGTCATGCCACATATATATCTGGATTCAGAGGTTGCTTTTTCTTTGCACAGAACGAAATGAATGGGCTGTGATTTTAGTTTTTTTAAGCAGAGGTCAATAATTTGTACGGCCCTCTGAGGATATTGTAAAAATTGAAATGGCCCTTGAGAGGAAAAAGGTTCCCCACCCCTGGTCTACAGCTTAAAGAAAGTAATCCACATCCAGACGGGGCAGATTTCCTTTCCTCAGAAGAACAATATCTCCAGATCTCCTCTGAGTTCAGTTTTCACTGAGACACAAAGAGCTGTGTCTCAGAAAGGAATAAAGAAATGCGAGGCGCTTTCTAACGTATAGAAAATACCAGCCAGGAATCACCTAGGATGGAGAAAACAGCACTGCAATGGCTTTTACTAAACGACTCTTCAGTTTGGAGCTACAGAATAACTTTTTAAACCTCAAGTGTCTGACAGGATGCCACAGAGACCCCCCCCCCCTCTCATAAAACACAGGGTCTCTCTGAAAGCCGTTTGGTGACGGACAGAAACAGGAAAACTGTAACACACACAGATATGTCATCCTGTCAAACACTAACGGAAACTGCTGGCAGAGGATATCAAAAGATTTCGAAACACCCCGTCTCACTCCGGGGGAAATGAGGAGTGAGTGAGAGTGAAACAGGAAGTGAAGTTGCAGCTAACAGGTGTGAGTTATCCGTTCGGAGCACTTCTGCAGAAATATGTTATCTAAAGATTTCCAGAATGAAGCCCTAGTTGAATATCAGTTGTTATTTGTGTGTTTAGGAACACCGGCCGGTCATGAAAAGTGAGCTCAGTCTCGATTAAAAACCTGTTTACTTTTCAACAATTTAATTAGAAAATAAATTGAATTTGGAAAGGAAAAAACTCCAACGAACAAATATTCGGATATTCGGGTACAGCCCTAGTATCTATAAGGGAGGGCTCAATTCAAGTCACACACCACCCCCCCCCCCCCCCCCCCCCCACCGCTCTCGGGGTGGACGCTGGTCTGGCGGAAGGACTGAGATACACATATTCATAGATTTGCTCCTCAGATGTAAAAGTATTAAGACTACATCAACACTAGGCTGCAACAAACGACTCATTTGATAATCGATTAATGAAACGATTAATCGACTATTCGGACTATTACTTTACGCCTTGCACAATTTCTCAAACGCTCTGATTTAGCCATCAACTTTCAGATTTAGCTTGAGGTTGTTTCAGGCATGTGGAAACTAACAATAAAGGCAATAAAGATGAATACTTGATTCAAAAATACATATATTATTAAATGAACTAAACAAATTGTGGACAAAATTAACATTGCTTTTTATTTAAAGTAAATAAATAATATTTCACATCAAAAGAAACAACAGTGTTTTAACAAATGGTATTAAATAATCTGATGACAGAACTGTAAACAGAATAGCTGAAACTTTAACAAACTAAATAACTCAGTTAACTCTAATCATTAACCCATGTTTTTATAATGGAGTTAACTCCGTGTGTTGCTGCTAGCATACAGAACACCTGACGTGGAACCGTTCCTCGTGGACGGGGCTACAGAGCTGCTAGAGAGACAGTGGAACCCGGTGCATTCCTCCGTCTGCATGTGGAGCGCTTTGATAAATGTTTAGACAGACTGCTCTGCCCTTACATGCTGAACTCTTATTGCACTTTTGGCAACGAGCATCGAGACGGGTGAAGTTGAACCACACCTCTGAGCGCGTTCTCTCTGCCATCTCCGCAGTGTGTTGCTGCATGTAGTAGCTGCGTGTGTGTAAACTCCCCCACCCCCTCGCACACACACGGGGGAGAGAGATCTCGTCTGGTCGAAAATACACCATAGACGCATTTGTTTGTCTTTTAGCATGTTAGAAACGAGTTGGAGACACTAAGACTGCGAGATAATGTTTATGTAGCAATAATACATGACATATATTTTTTAAATGCCTCCAGTACCGATGAAAAGACCGATAACGTTGGAGCTTAACGGCGCGTAAAAGACACGTGATGACGTCACCAACGAATCGACGACTGAATTAGTTGGCAACTAATTTGGTAACCAGCACATTGTTGTGTCATGGAAGCAGACAATATAAAAAATATCGTATATAAAACAAAGCAGGCATAATAAATATTACACAAACAAAAAATAAGTTAACCTATTTGGATCGAGCCATGTTTGGAATCAGGTTATAAATCACTGATCTGAAAATCTGAATATCGTGTACCAGATTGTTTACTTGCACTATTTGATCTGTTACATTGTGTTTCACTGTGACCTCAGATCTCCATTGACATATCGACACACCATGTACGAAGGACAATACAAGCCTTAACCTCTTAAGCCCTGAGCCTGTTTTTCAGGTTTCAGGCTCGAAAATGCCACTAACACAACAAAGACTATATCTTCACTTCTAAAAGAGGTAAATTACTAATCTTTTCTCTCAAAGCAAGGTTACATCTGTGAGTTGGATGTAGAAGTGTCAGAATCAATATAGATGTTTATATTTTAAAATAAATTCAGATGGAACATAGTAAAAACATATAAATTCTAATGTCCGCCTAAAAGAAACCCATTACTTAGTGAAAACCACCCTTGAATGATGGGTTAGTAGACTAAAGGCTTTAGGAATCCAAACTATAACATATAATAAGTACCCTGTATCAAGATTGATGCAAAACAAGTGAAATTTGACCTTTTGAGAGAGGTTTAGAAAAATAAAGTCCAGGCGGACTCACCTCTGGGTAATTTGGGAACCATCAGTTCCATTTGAACTTTTTCACTGTGAAAATCATTTTATTATTTTGAATTATCACTATAGGTATTCATTCCATCCAAATACAACTGTTGTGAAAAAATTAAAAAATAAAATATAAAAACATACTCCGTTATCCTCTTAGGCCCCACGGACCCGAAATCGCGTCATTTGCAGGAAACGACGTCTAAGGAACCTTAATATTTAATAAACTATGAATATTTTATATCCATATAACGGGAAAAAAACTCATTTAAAGGATCTTTTTCATTTATTTTTTCAAAAAAAACACACAATGCTAACAGTGAGCCTCTGAATTAGCCCAGAGCGAAAAATGCTAACCTATTACTGCACCGAAAATCACTCCTAGCTCCCTTATTACTTATCCTAGCTGCACATCCAACACATCGTTTATGATCGTAAAGACACAGAATCTAACGGTGCCCACCTCAACACTGAAAGATACAAACTTCCGAGGTTATCAACAAAAACGTACATCAAAACAAGTGGCGCTAGGTACTAACATGCGCTAGGCTAATGGCTTACCTTCCTCTTTGTCTGGTCTAAACTGGTCTTCAATGGCATTAAAACGATAACGATGATGTAGTTAATCCATAGGTTAATATCCAATGGGGCTGTGTCCCCTTTGAAATGTTCTGATAATCTATAAGCAATAAAACTGCAATTCCGTTATCTGCTGTCCGCTCTGTGTGCTCCGTGTGCTCTGTCCTGCAATTCCTGCTTCCTTCCGTAGTAAACAATAAGTAAAGTCGGCTGCGTAATGTACTTAAACTGGCTTTCTGGCATTCTTTATACTTTACGCAGGACTATATCTCTGGAACCCATTGGTCGATTTGTGTGATTTACACCTTTTTCTTAACCATCAGAACCAATAGAATCGATGGGCAGTTCCCAAATCCACGTAAACATTACCATAGCGGACGTAATAGAGAAGCGAACAAAGCATATCTGAAAGTGCACGCCTGGACTGCAAAACTTTATACCCTGTATATTGCCATAAATATGATGATGGATTATCAGTCAAAATGTCTACGTGACACAAAGACATTGGATTAACCTTGAGCGGCGTTTTTATTCCGGTGAACACAACTTTTGATCACAAATCAAAAAAGGTAAGACGTAATTATTGTAATATTTATTAAACCGGATGTTGTTTACTTTCTCTTTTCTGGCTGATAGCTCCGCAATTCGGGGTCGTACAGTGATGACATTACATGTGTGGAATCTGTGGAGTCTCAGCTTTAAATCGTATATCTTGTTTGTGCAGTTAAGATAGTAATAAGGGCATTTCTACCGTGAGTTCTGTGTAAAAAAGCCTTAGCATTAGTTAGCATTTTTTCGCTCAATGCTAATTCAAAGGCTTGGTATTACTCTTGTGTTTTCTTTAGCTAAAAATTGTTCTTATTGTCAGTTAGCTGAGTTTCTTACCTTTAAAAGGGTATGAAACATTAATAGTTTCATAAATGTTAAGAAGCCCTGAGACATAGTCTCGAAAAAAAACTGTGGGGGGGGGGTCCACTGTGAGGACCTTCAGGCTTAAGAGGTTAAGGATGACACTGCAAGGTTTAAATCTCTTTCTATGGGCAATGAAGACGTTATATTTCGTACCGTTGACAGCGGTGAGGTAGGCTTTGTTGTTTCCCCGGGCTTTGTTGGTGAGTTCCTCGGTGATGTCCATGTGAGCGTGGACCTCCTCCTTCATCTCCTCCAGCACGGCGTGGAGCTCGGCCTCCCAGTACTGACGGTCCAGAGCCTGCATCAGATCGTCCAGCTGCTTCCTGCTGCTGTAGTACCAGATCTGCTTCTTCTCCTTCTCCTTCTTCTCCTGCTCCCCGTCCTCCTCGCTGGGGGGGGGGGACATTGCATTAACATACTGGTTACAACAACATAACAGTCCATTTTTCCCACTTTCTGTTGAGTTGCGTTTCTTGCAATCTCAATTTATAAGATAGAGTGTACTTTACAAGATATATTACTTCCTCCATCCTTACAGTAATATTTAAACCGGTCAATATTAATAAGTAGTAATACCTTTCTTACTGTGCACAATGTAGTGACTGCTTTTTTGTCTTCTTAGTTATGTTCTCTGTATTTTATAAGTTTGTGTTATGTGTAACGCTGCTGCCTTCTTGGCCAGGTCAGCATTGAAAATGAGATTGTATTCTTAATGCTTTTATCTGGTTAAATAAAGGTTAAATACAAAATAAAATATTAGACAGGGTCCCATTTAACTCAAAGTATGTGGGAGAGAAACTCACTCTGGAGGGAACACAGGGATTTTAGACTTTGCAGACCATTTACATGCACTAATAATAATAATACATGTGATTTATATAGTGCTTTTCCTGGTGCCCTAAACGCTTTACAAGCAAGTAAAGGAAGACAAAAGTAAAAAGTGCTAACCTAGGTGGAATAAGGGCGAGGGGTTAGTGGAGTAGGAAAAACCTCAAACCTATAAAACACACAACAGGAGAGGGAGAACACCAAAAAGCAAAATAGGGCGCCTTTAAAAAGTGAATTATGGTGCAGTAACTTACA
Organism: Harpagifer antarcticus; assembly: GCA_902827135.1. Lineage (NCBI taxonomy): Eukaryota > Metazoa > Chordata > Actinopteri > Perciformes > Harpagiferidae > Harpagifer > Harpagifer antarcticus. Next base: position 233,719 of record CADEHL010001244.1, read on the forward strand.
CAATAATCCTCCTGTTCAGGAACCAGTACTTCCTCTGGTGCCGGTCATATCCGATGGGCTCCTGTCTGATATACGGCCGGTTCTTCTGCGCCTCCGTCACGCTGTCGGTGACCCCCGGCACTTTATGAGCGACGCAGATCTCGCACTGCCACTCGTCCTCCGGTACCTCCACCAGCGGGGGTTTCACACACTCCAGGTGATACACCGCTGAGCACGTCTCACAGCACAGCAGATCCCCGAGGCGGTGACACACTCGGCAGTGATCGTCGTACAGCATGGTGCCGTCGGACATTAGCTCGTCCCGGGCGATGTTGGTGGTCAGAAACTGATCCACTAAGAACTGCAACACCTTGATTTTACTCTCAAGAGGACCATAAGGATACTCATCCACTTCCTGATAGGGCAGAACGTGATGGTACTCCCGGTCGCTCTCGCAGTACGCTCGCAAAACCTCCGGCCACGTCATGCCGTCGATAAAATACAGAGTGGAGTTGACGCTGTCTTTGAGGTCGGCGGGGGCAAACGTGGTGTTGGAGGTGTCTTCTTCGCGTAGGATGACCTTCAAGAGGGCAATATGTGTCTCTGCGATTAAAGTGCACTGCTCCTGACCCACCAGCGCCGCACAGAAGTCCTCGAAGCGAAACGGGGAGAGACGCAACACCGTGCTGAAGTTACGTAGCACCTCGTAGATGGAGGCGGCGTTGAGGAGTTCGGCGCTGGGAACCAGGAGATCCTCGGAGGAGTCGGGGAGTTTGAGAGCAGGAATCTCCTTCTCCTCCAGGATAGGGCTGCGAGGTCGAGGCCGGCCTTTTCTCTTCCCTGTAGGAGACAGAAATTGTGTTAGGGAAGCAAACTTAGCTTTGATCGATAGGCTGCAGCATATTTGAGAGGCACATTACATATAATAAGTCAATATAATGCGATGTTTAATCTTATTAATATCACACTGGTCTCTGCTTTCTGTCTGAGTCAAAACTAAACATGGAGAAGCAGCGTTCAGTTATTATGCTTTATAAATCTGAAAAGAAACCATAACAGAACTGCTATTCTTACTTCTGCCTTTTATTAAATCAAATCACTTTTTCATTTCTACACTGCACTTTACATTCTTGTATGTTATACCGGTCTTATTCTATTAGATCTTGTTTTTAAAATTGTATTTTCTTGTTCTTGAATTACTGTTATTAACATTTGGCAATAACCATCTTTTTCTACACCAATGAATAAATGGGGCATAATTTCTTAATGTAGTTGTAATTAGTGTTATTCTCAATCCTACAGGTGCAGGTAGTTTGCTATAACCAGTCAAAGAGACACAATTAAGTTAGATAGCTAGCTCTTATATTTATTTTATTAGCTTTAATGACAGACTACGATGTCTTCTTCGCGTAATAGTATTGCGTTTAGCTATAAGAAGTACGCAAAGTTAGCTTTATTTAACTATCAGACTTCATATTGACAGTATTCAGCATGAGCTAACTGTGAAAGCTAACATTAGCTCGGAAGCTATTATCTTTTGATTAATTGGCTTCAATTCAGAAACTATACTTTCTTCTTCACCTGATACAAATGGGCTTGCGTGTAACTACAAATAAGTAAAGTTATAATGATATAAATACATTTTTATTATTAACTACAAGACTTCATATTGACAGTTAGCAGCAAGAGCTAACTGTACATGCTAACATTAGCCACGTAGCCGGTTTCTTTCTATGAATTAGCTTCACATCAGAAACTACAATTCGTTCTTCACTTATTACAAATCGCGTTGCATTTTAATATAAGAACCGATACTAAGGTTACATTATGATGATCTAACTATCGGACTTCTTATTGACATTATCCAGAAGCTAACTGAGCTAACTGTACATGCTAACATTAGCCACGTAGTCATCATCTTTCTATGAATTGGCTTCAAATCAGAAACTACAATTTCTTCTTCACATGTTGCAAATAGTGTTGCATGTTAATATATAAAGTCCATAAATAATTATCCAACTATCGGAGTTCATATTTACAGAAGGCAGTATGAGCTAACTGTACATGCTAACGTTAGCAGGCTAGAAGCTACTGTAAATTAACAACTTCCACTATTTAGAGTAGGAGGTATGCACAGTTATTTCTATGCTATAATGTGTGAATAATGCAGAAAATAGTGCTTTTAGACAGTGGTGGAAACACAGGTGAGCTGGTGTTACAGCTACAGATCTGATCCACCTACAGCAGCTTTACTGATCTGCGGCCTGTGTGCATACAGTCTCCATTTTGAACAATAACCACACAGCTTCCTGGGCAAAAACAACAACATCCAGCCTTTCCCAAACGACATAGACACTTTTCTTGCATTACTGTGTAATAATCACCTTTATGTGAAAAACCTACATTGTTTTAAACATCCTAACATGTTTTTATAATGTCTCAACACCTTCATTTGTTACCTATGTCACTAAGTCAAGTTGGATGTGTACTTATTTCTATTATGTGCTTTCTTCTCTACATTTAGCTTTATAAATGTGCTTATTATTTATTATTGCATGCGTTTTGTTTACCTACATATATACATCTTTAAATACCTGTGCAATATACACTTCTACTGCTGTTACTGAAAACCTGTCAAACTAACATCCTTAGCTTATTTAGGAAAAACAATGAATTGTACTTTTTGTTGTCCACCTTGATGTGTATTTGTGTAAATGATTATTTGTGTAATTTCTATTTTCAATATCTTCTTAATTAATATTGTGCTATTTTTGGCTCATTACTTTTGCTGTGGAAAGGAATTCTGATTATGACCACCCTGCTGCAGTGCATATTTAACCCCACTTTGAACACATATTTACCCGGGGTGCTTGCATGTGTGCTCTGACTCCTGAAGCTACTCTCCGTGCACAAACTTCCACCATCCTCCTCCTCTTCCTCCTCTTCCTCCAGGCAGTCAGACTCCTCTTTCAGGGCCTCATCTTCCTCAGACTGGGGCTCCTCCACCTCCTCCTCCTCTTCGGATCTCAGACTCACAGCATCGTCGTCTTCATCACTTTCATGGTCGTCGTACACCACGGTTTTGCAGACCGGGGTTCGCCTCCCTCCTCGTCCCCGACTTCTGCCCCCTCTTCCCCGGCCCCGTGTTGTCGTCCCCGACCCCCCCAACCTGCCTCCTCCTCTCCGCCGCTTAGTGCTCTCTCTTACGGGGCTTACTGCCTCCTCATCCCCGCTGTGGTCGTCACTTCGCACCCGGGGCTTTATGTTCCTCCGCGGCCGCAAACCTCGCGTTGCAGCCGGGGAAGAATCCTCCGCTTGGAGAGGTTTGGGCGGCCTGCCTCTTTTCCCTCTCATGGTGGAATAATTACTCCTATTTTTGCAGGGTTTTGCCTCCAATTAGTTCCACTGCAGATGAGTCCCTGTGGGGTTCGGACGGTGTTGTTTTCACTCCCCGGGTTGGAGGGTTTGTTTACGGGTGTTTGAAGCTGAGAATGTGAGCCCTCGGTTCTCCTATAGAGCCGCCATCTTTCTTCTCCTCTCTTCTCTCTGAACAAACAGGAGGCGCTCGCTACACGAGTCACGTGGTTTCTCCTCAGTGGCAACAATGAGCGACATTAGGACTCACTCACATTAGTTTCATTTACTACATCTTAATGATAGATATGAGGTCAACGAGGGGGTACATGTAAAATGAAACATACATAGAGGGAGAAAAGGTGTTTAAACAGTGTTTTACCATTTTAAGCAATGCAATTTTAGGCATTCAGTTTGAGGTCAGAGTAGAGAATATCCAAAATAGGGAGAATCAAGAAAATATTAATATAAAACAGGTCAATACATTTTTCAAGTTACTGATCAGTATAGAAATGATTGTAGGTAATTTTATACTCAGCTAGGTTTGTTTTTTTAGCTCATATCAATGCACATTCATGTATTTTATATTTATTTGGCCTTTTATGGTTTCTTAAAGTGTAAATACACATTTCTGAACACCTTTTTAGTGCATTCCCCCTTTTCATTAATGATTTAAATAAAAATGTGTGCTTTGAAATAGTCATGGGGGCTAAATCAGCCCGTTCAGACGGTAGTAAGACAAGTATATCCTCTGTGTTCCCAATGTAAATGACACACATCTATACAAATAAACATAAATAGACAATATACATGTCAACAGTTATTATACATAATAAGTTAGAATACACTATAATAGACCAACCTACTTTATACATTACTTTGTACATTTAAACACAAAGAAATGTATTTTTATATTAAAATCTTATATCATTGATGAATTACCTCGCATGTGACTTAAGGAGTGTTCAACTATTTAGCTGTTTGGTTGAATAAACAGTATAGTGTTTAATCAGTTAATCATGTATTTTGCATGTTAAATATTATTCAAACAGCAAACTATGTACAGTAGCATTGTAATGACTTCCTGTAGGCTCCAGATAAAACTATAGCAAACACTTTAACATGGCTCATAATATAAATGTCCAAATATTGATTATAGGGTATGTGTGACACAATCATAAACATTTAATGTAACTTTATCTGTAGTTTTCCATCCCAGTTACCGCTAGTACAATTGTGATTATTATACACATAAATTATGTAATTGATATGGTTTATGATGTATAAATAATGTCAGCATATAGTGGAGTTCATCAGTTGTCGTGGCCGAGTGGTTAAGGCGATGGACTAGAAATCCATTGGGATCTTCCCGCGCAGGTTCGAATCCTGCCGACAACGAATGCTTCTTTTTTGAAAATAATTTTAATAATACTTTTATTTCATTTAAATTATACTTTTACACATTAAGCTGTATATTCAAGAATCATTAGGAAGACATTCCGTGTTGATGGTATCAATATAAATACTAGATGCGCCTGTCACCACTTTAGCGGTTTTAAACGATGGTTTACAAGTGATACAACAGCGCCACCCAGTGGTTAGGTTTAATGATTTAACAAAATGGATAATGCTTTAAAAATACTAAACTCAAGAAATAGGTTTTGAATGTTTTACACATGTATTGTCATCATTTAGGAGCCTGTAAAGTATGATATATCTGGTGTTTCATTAATTGTATTTGTATGTACTGTAAATCATTAGAAAAAATTAAGAAAACAATTAAATACAGAAACTGTATATCTATCACTAAAAAAATCTATTAGAAAGCTGCAGCTGATTCAGAACGCCTTGCCTTGCCTATATGAATTTAAGAAGTTAGAGTAAAAATATGAACATGTATACAAACAAGTTAATGGAAAATAAGATACACTTTAATAATCCCAAAATGGGAATTTATTTTGTTGCAGCAGCATGTCAAACAAAGTATTGCACATAATTCGAAATAAAAAAGAGTGGAAAATAAACAATCATTCAATTTAAACATCCCAACATAGAAGATAAAACAGAACTAAAGAGTAGAACATATAACATTGACCGTGAAGATACAAATATATTGACTATCTGACAATTAAAACACTGTTTACGGGCTAAGTTACATTAAATTAAGTCAAATGTACAGTGAAGACATGTATAATCAATAAAGACAATTAAAATAGAATAGATATAATAATAAAGTGTAATAAAAAGACAAAATAACTATATTCACATGAAGTTAAAGTTATATTACAAAATAATTAAAGTTGACAACAGATATATATCCCAGGTAGCCAGTAGGGAGCAGTGATACACCATGAATCAGAAACAGCGCAGTAACTCTGACTTTAAAGACAACTGTAGCATCAGAGTTAGAGAGGAGGAGACCTTTGACCTTTGACAGTTATTATTTATATAGATTCATAGAGGTAACACTTTCATGATCAATCATTATAAAACATATCAGATATATTATTCTGAAATGGACCAATCTGCACAACGACTACTTTCACTGTCTTTCACTATATTTTGATGAGAATACTTTCCTACTTTCACTTGAGGAACATTTTGAATGCAGGACTTTTACTGTAACAGAGTATTCCTACACTCTGGTACTTCTACCTTTACTCTAGTACAAGATCTGAGTACTTCTACTTTTACTCAAGTACAAGATCTGAGTACTTCTACTTTCACTCAAGTACAAGATCTGAGTACTTCTACTTTTACTCAAGTACAAAATCTGAGTACTTCTATTTTACTCAAGTACAAGACCTGAGTACTTCTACTTTTACTCAAGTACAAGATCTGAGTACTTCTACTTTTACTCAAGTACAAGATCTGAGTACTTCTATTTTACTCAAGTACAAGATCTGAGTACTTCTACTTTTACTCAAGTACAATATCTGAGTACTTCTACTTTTACTAAGTACAAGATCTGAGTACTTCTACTTTCACTCAAGTACAAGATCTGAGTACTTCTACTTTTACTCAAGTACAAAATCTGAGTACTTCTACTTTTACTCAAGTACAAGATCTGAGTACTTCTACTTTCACTCAAGTACAAGATCTGAGTACTTCTACTTTTACTCAAGTACAAGATCTGAGTACTTCTACTTTTACTCAAGTACAAGATCTGAGTACTTCTATTTTACTCAAGTACAAGATCTGAGTACTTCTACTTTTACTCAAGTACAAGATCTGAGTAATTCTACTTTTACTCAAGTACAACATCTGAGTACTTCTACTTTTACTACAAGATCTGAGTACTTGTACTTTTACTACAAGATCTGAGTACTTTTACTACAAGATCTGAGTACTTGTACTTTTACTACAAGATCTGAGTACTTCTCCCACCTCTGACCAGAACTGCAATACTTGTATATATGTATTTAATAATGCCTTTTGAATTGTGTCAGTAACAGAGCAGATGAGTGGAGTCAGTGGAGCGGACTGAAGCACACTCAGATCAGCTGGAGGCGGGACGGGAGTCAATGGGTCTCAGAGTCAGAATGTGGAGCAGACGGAGCAGCAGACCGAGGGTAACATGAAGATCTGAGTGAACCCCTTCAGGCTCTGAGAGAAACCTCCGTCCTCTTCATCACTCATCTTCATCATGCTCTGCACCTCGACACACACTGAGGATACGTTTCATTTCCTGATACTGTGTTTTCTTCAATGTGTATCTTCTAGGTCGAATGCACTTATTGTCGCTTTGGATAAAAGCGTCAGCTAAATGAAATGTAATGAGGACATGTGGCCTCATGTGTGTGTAGTTACTCAGTGTCTGACTCACTGTCTGGTAGACCCCCCCCCCCCCCACCCCCACACACACACACACACACACCACACACACACACACACACACAAACACACAACAACAACACAAACAACAACACAAACAATGCTATAAGACCCCTTGCTGTGAAATACATATTATGTGCAGTATATATATATATATATGTCGTTAATAACTGTGTAATTTATACCTGGCTGCTATTTCTCAAAACTGTAACAGATGTGTATTTTGTAAATTGTGTAATATATTTGTATGCATGCTTCTTAGTTAACATAAGATGGATGGATGGATGGATGGATGGATAGATAGATGGATGGATGGATGGATGGATGGATGGATAGATAGATGGATGGATAGATAGATGGATGGATGGATGGATGGATGGATGGATGGATAGATAGATGGATGGATAGATAGATGGATACTTCCCTAATAGCATTATATATATATATATATATATATATATATATACACATGTGGAAATAAAAATGTCCAGTAACAAATACAATACATAAGTTGCCTTTGGCTCTTTTCTGCTGTTAACATTTTTAAATATCCCCTCTGTGGGAAGAATAGCTATTTTGACTCTGACTGACTCTGACTCACTGCTGGGGTCTGCGAGATTTAAAAAAAAATATATTTATGCAACATCACTGCTGATGATATTTAGATGATGGGATGTAAACTCACACAAGCGACATCATTCCACCGTCTGGATGGAGAACATCCTCTAAGAGGTCAAAAAGGACTTTGAAATAAATGTTTGAACTGTTATTAAAGGGACCCTATGTAGGGATCCTGTAGTGTGTTCTGTTGGTTTTAGTGCATGTAAATGGTCTGCAATTCATACATAAACATACAGTCAAGACTCAGGGGTGGAAAAAGGTATTCAGATCAGATAATAGCAGTAATTTAAAAAAAAAAAGTAGAGTTCGTCAAAATGTGGCTTTAAAGAGTCCCTATTCTGCTTTCTGGGGGGTTTCCCTCTCCTGTTGGTTTTAGTGCATGTCAATGGTCTACAAAAGCTAAAATACCTGTGTTCCGTCCAGCGGGAGTTTCTCTGCCACTTCAAATCTCTTCAGCTCGTGTTAACCACAGACCTTATTGTAGGCTAGCAACCAAAAACACATTCAGAAAACCATTGACTTCCAGCCATAATTACATCACTGGTTAAAAGCCACAAAAAAAAATAGTAGAGAGGTTCAAACGAAGTCCAGGAAGCAGAGACGACACAAAACAAAATCTCATTTTTTAATAATTGCATTTTATTAATTGAAAAAACAAAAAAACGAATGCAAAATAAAAAAAAGAGCCAAAAAACAAAAAAACAGGTTCATTAGGTAAGACAAGGCGAGAGACACTTAAATAAGAAGAGTTCCATGTTGGTGGGGGTACGGAGGCGGGCTGATGGAGAAGGTGTGTGTGGTGGGGGTGAATGTTGATTTATTATATACACTGTTTATCTGGGGGGGGGGCTCAAAGTAGCAGGTCGGAGACACTGAGACACCAGAGAGAAAGGCACTATCCAGAGAGAAAATACGGTACACACACACACACACACACACACACACACAGGACCAGAAATCAACAAAGTGCTAGACAAAACTAAACAAGAAGCTGATTCCTCAACTTCTAGCATCAAAGACGATCTCTCAGTTTCTCAGTTTCTGATTGGTGATTATCCGAAGGAGCTCCGCCTCTTTGCTACGTGCAGGTATAACAAGAAGGAGACGCATGCATGTCATTAAAGTGTGTACACACACTCTTTTCTTATTTTGAATTCCTTGCATGATGTATAGTTTGGTTCAGTTCTCCGACCGCTGCGGAGCTACATTCACTGACCCCCGGAAATCAAAATGGCTGCAATAAATACTTCTGAAATTGATTTTTTTTTTTACACTTTGTATAATACGACAGCTCTCCTCCCTCGCAGCATTCACGGCTCCTCTGCCGGTCGGACAGTCTCTCCTCCGGTTTGCATTATAGACAAGTTCATTCAAAATGGACCCCTTTTACACATCATGCGGTTTCTATCCGAGAGCCCCCAGACATATTGAGAACAAAACGACGATCCCCTCGAGCGAGCGGGCGGATCCAGGCGGAACATAATTACAAAAATGGAAAAAAATACAATTTGTGATGAGAGGTAAAACAGACAAACACATACAAATATATAATATATATTCTTAAAAAATGGATTCTCTCTATAGTTGATTTATTTATACAGCCGAGAGGCCGATGTACAATGCTCACGTGCCAACCCGTCGCCCAGTCGATTGCATCTTCTTTGTACAATTTTTTTTAAAACCATTTCTTTATTTTTTAAGCTTTTTTTCTTTTCTTTTAAAACAGGTTTTTTTCTTTAAGGGGTGATTAAAAACAACATGCGGCAAAGAAGAGAGGGACACGAAAGACAAAAGGCAGAATGTTAAGAAGTTAAGGACAGAGGACGTTTCCCCTCCGATCCATCCTCCCTGTCGTCTCCTCAGGAGAAGGAGGAGGGTTTGATGGGATGAGATCAAAATGATGCTGTTGTTGTTGACATGGTCTGACTGTTCTACATGTTCCTGTTGACGGGCGTGACGTAGTTGCGGGGGAACATGCCCGTCTGGCCGTGGCAGCCCCCCTTCCACCAGTTGGGGTCTGAGTTGTCGAGCACCTGGATGAAGTCTCCGCGTCTGAAGCCCAGCTCTCCTTCCTCCTGAGGGTCGAAGTCAAAGAGAGCCTGCACGTACGTGGGGTGCTGGGGGAGAGAGAGGAGGGTTAGCTACGGTGGAAGGATCATTCAGACTAGGGGTGCAACTAATCCACTTCATCAACGACTGAATTAGTTGCCAACTAATTCAGTCGTCGATTCGTGGTGACGTCATTACGCGCCGTTAAGCTCCGACGTTATCGGTCTTTTTATCGGTACTAGAGACATTTAAAAAATATATGTCATGTATTATTGCTACATAAACATATTCTTAAAGGTCCCCTGTTATACTGTCTCTCATCAATATATCACAGGTCTCAGATATATACAGAGCATGTCTCTGATTGGCTGAAACACCGAACAGATCATTGCAGCATTACCCATAATCCCCTCTGTTTCAGCCCTGTTTCCAAAGTGCTGATTCTCTGTCTGTTACTTTAGATGAAAATAAGGAGCCCCTCCCCACGAGACATGAGGAAGAGGGGACACATGTTGATGTAGAAGAGACATGAGGAAGAGGGGACACATGTTGATGTAGAAGAGACATGAAGAAGAGGGGACACATGTTGATGTAGAAGAGACATGAAAGAAGAGGAGACACATGTTGATGTAGGAGAGACTGAAGAAGAGGGGACACATTTGATGTAGGAGAGACATGAAGAAGAGGGGACACATGTGATGTAGAAGAGACTGAAGAAGAGGGGGACACATGTTGATGTAGAAGAACATGAAGAAGAGGGGACACATGTTGATGTAGAAGAACATAAGAAGAGGGGACACATGTTATGTAGAAGGACATGAAGAAGAGGGGACACATGTTGATGTAGAAGAGACCTGAAGAAGAGGGTACACTGTTGATGTAGAAGAGACATGAAGAGAGGGGACACATGTTGATGTAGAAGAGACATGAAGAAGAGGGGACACATGTTGATGTAGAAGAGACATGAAGAAGGGGACACATGTTGATGTAGAAGAGACATGAAGAAGAGGGGACACATGTTGATGTAGAAGAGACATGAAGAAGAGGGGACACATGTTGATGTAGAAGAGACATGAAGAAGAGGGGACACATGTTGATGTAGAAGAGACATGAAGAAGAGGGGACACATGTTGATGTAGAAGAGACATGAAGAGAGGGGACACATGTTGATGTAGAAGAGACATGAAGAAGAGGGGACACATGTTGATGTAGAAGAGACATGAAGAAGAGGGACACATGTTGATGTAGAAGAGACATGAAGAAGAGGGGACACATGTTGATGTAAAGAGACATGAAAGAGGGACATGAAGAAGAGGGGACACATGTTGATGTAGAAGAGACATGAAGAAGAGGGGACACATGTTGATGTAGAAGAGACATGAAGAAGAGGGGACACATGAAGAAGAGGGGACACATGTTGATGTAGAAGAGACATGAAGAAGAGGGGACACATGAAGAAGAGGGGACACATGTTGATGTAGAAGAGACATGAAGAAGAGGGGACACATGTTGATGTAGAAGAGACATGAAGAAGAGGGGACACATGTTGATGTAGAAGAGACATGAAGAAGAGGGGACACATGTTGATGTAGAAGAGACATGAAGAAGAGGGGACACATGTTGATGTAGAGAGACATGAAGAAGAGGGGACACATGTTGATGTAGAAGAGACATGAAGAAGAGGGGACACATGTTGATGTAGACGAGACATGAAGAAGAGGGGACACATGTTGATGTAGAAGAGACATGGAGAAGAGGGGACACATGTTGATGTAGAAGAGACGTGAAGAAGAGGGGACACATGTTGATGTAGAAGAGACATGGAGAAGTGGATTTTGCATAACAGGTCATTCAAACCCACTCTACTCTGTCTCTCCGTCCCTCTAACCTCTGTGGTTTCTCACTTCCTCTTCCGCTCACAGAAAACCAGCTTCACAGCCGTTGACTTCCTGCGTCCAAATTTCAAGAGACATCTGGCCCACTGTTCCTCTTGATGTGTGTTTTTTAACAAGGTGACACAAAGTGTCCTCGCTGTGAGCTCGTCAGCGTAGCCTCACTGCTGCCGTTTACTCCTCAAACTCAGAGATGCATACAAGTGAACTGAGAAAGCAGTTGCTGGAGACCTTATTAACGACAGAATGCTAGAGAGAAACGGTTTTAACGGTAAATAAATGAGAGCAACGCTAACGGCACCTTCGGGGGAAAACAAAGCTTCGGTGCAAAGCGGAGAACTATAGTTTAATGATGTATTTGAACCTCAAGCATTAAATATATCCACAGTTACGTCTCTCTGTACTTCCTCTAAGAAAAAAGGACAGTAAAACGAGAGCTCTGTGGCTTCACAATATTCACAGGGACCCGAGGTGCTATCATTAGTTAGCTTGTTAAACCCCCTGTTTAACATGTTGACGTTAGCAATATATTTATAGTTTCAGTAACCGAAGATGGACAGACTATTAAAAACAGCTAAATAATGTGGCTTGATGACAGAAAAAGTGACAGATGTCCTTTAAAAACTACCTGGAGATTCAGGGTATCACACCTCGTCCACCGGCAGATTGAACGGACATCGATCGCCTATTAATTCAGATTTAACCTGCCAGATTTCCAACGATTGAATTTAATCGTTTGCCTGACTGGCCATTGTAACCGGGCTCCTTAGGCGCTTTCACACCGGAGCACTTTTCCCCGTACTTTCACCGTTTAGTTCCGATAGTTCCTGGGATTTTGCGTTCACACCAAAAGAGAACTTAGTTCATGAGAACTTTCCCCCCCCTGCCTGCTAGAGAGGTGGTGCTATCCTGGGGAGACAAAAGTTCAAATTTCTGATTGGCTGGGCGAATTGCAAACCACGCCCCGTAAAACTCGGAAAAGGTTTTTGAAGCCTCCATTGTATTTGCTGGCATTAGCATTATTAGCATTAGCATTAGCCCCGCGCACCAACGGAGAGAGACTAACTTATGGCAACACAAAATAAAACATGGGAGCGGTGGAGATGAGGAGGTGTCGGCGTTCTGGCGATTTACTCGGAAGGCTTCAGTAGAAGCTGCTGGGAGTCCCAGCAGCTTCTACTGAAGCCTTCCCCAACTCCGGGGACTTCCGGCCGGGGACTTTGGGCGGCAGTATACGCCGTGAAGTGGTTTGCGGCCTGCCAGTAAACCCAAAGCAGAAGAAGAAGAAGTGACGTCAGCGGCTTCATTTGACTAATCCTCCCTCAGGGACTTATTCCGGTGTGAACGCGATTGGCTCTTAGTTCCATCGGGGTACTAAGCGCTGGGTACTAAGCGCTGGGAACTAAGAGCTGGGAACTAAGAGCTGGGAACTAAGTGCTGGGAACTAAGAGCTGGGTACTAAGAGCTGGGAACTAAGAGCTGGGAACTAAGAGCTGGGAACTAAGAGCTGGGTACTAAGAGCTGGGAACTAAGAGCTGGGTACTAAGTGCTGAGTACTAAGTGCTGGGAACTAAGTGCTGGGTACTAAGAGCTGGGTACTAAGAGCTGGGTACTAAGTGCTGGGTACTAAGTGCTGGGTACTAAGTGCTGGGAACTAAGTGCTGGGAACTAAGTACGGCAAAGTAATTGGTGTGAAAGCGGCCCTTGTATAAATAATAATAATAATGACTTAAATGTATATAGCGCCTTTCAGGTCGCTTTAGAATAAAAAGAACAGATAAAAAAACAGTCACTTATAAACTAAGTCACTATAAAGCACTTTTAGGCCAAAAGTATTGCAAAATAGGATTGCTGAAGTCTGGATATAACTTACGTTTTTAGATTCTCGGTTTAGCATTTAATGGGATAATTGAAAAAGACATTTGACCCATTGGTTGTGAGCAGTGTGAGTTTGAACTAATAGAGAATAACACTGTGGGTTCGAGTAGCAGTTACTCTTTCCTTTCTGAGATTAGTTTTATCTGAGGTGATTCTCGCTGTGACAAAGAAAGGGTTTGGCTGCTGATAGCGAAGTAAGTCAATAATCCGACTGGTTACTTAGTTTGTGATTTGAGTTTTAAGAGTCGTTCTCACCTGGGGAGCCTGCTCGATGTCTCGCAGGAAGATTTGTTGGTTGCGAGAGACCGAGGTGGAGCGATGATAATCCACTAGCTCGTTGAGAGAGTTAAACTTCACCACCCACAGGAAGTACTTCCCCGCTCCGTCACGGAGGACCTTGAAGTGCTGGACGTCGTTTCCAAACCTGCAGGAGGAACAGAGAGGAAACCCATCATCAGCTAAAGTTCCATTTCTGACAGGAATGAGTCCTAAACTCCAGAAGGCAGCTTTTAAGCACGTCTTGTTCCCTCGTCTGGAAGTTTTTTCTGAATGTGCTTTTGGATATCCTGAAATAAAGTCTGTGGTTAACACAAGCTGAAGAGATTTTAACGTTTTATTCCCGTCATAAAATACCCCACTGGTGAATTTAAAAACAAGTGTAAATGAGACAACTACACGTCATCACGCCCAACATTAGCCTCCTTTAGCTTAGCGGTGGTGACGTGAAGTCATGTGACCGTGCTGTAGTTCCTTTATAGCCCAACATTAGCCTCCTTTAGCTTAGCGTTGGTGATGTGAAGTCATGTGACCGGGCTGTAGTTCCTTTATAGCCCAACATTAGCCACCTTTAGCTTAGCATTGGTGACGTGAAGTCATGTGACCGTGCTGTAGTTCCTTTATAGCCCAACATTAGCCACCTTTAGCTTAGCGTTGGTGACGTGAAGTCATGTGACCGTGCTGCAGTTCGTTTATAGCCAAACATTAGCCACCTTTAGCTTAGCGGTGGTGACGTGAGGCCATGTGACCGTGCTGCAGTTCCTTTATAGCCCAACATTAGCCACCTTTAGCTTAGCGGTGGTGACGTGAAGTCATGTGACCGTGCTGTAGTTCCTTTATAGCCCAACATTAGCCACCTTTAGCTTAGCGGTGGTGACGTGAGGCCATGTGACCGTGCTGTAGTTCCTTTATAGCCCAACATTAGCCTCCTTTAGCTTAGCGGTGGTGACGTGAAGTCATGTGACCGTGCTGTAGTTCCTTTATAGCCCAACATTAGCCACCTTTAGCTTAGCGGTGGTGAGGTGAAGTCATGTGACCGTGCTGCAGTTCCTTTATAGCCCAACATTAGCCGCCTTTAGCTTAGCGGTGGTGACGTGAAGTCATGTGACCGTGCTGCAGTTCCTTTATAGCCCAACATTAGCCACCTTTAGCTTAGCGGTGGTGACGTGAGGCCATGTGACCGTGCTGTAGTTCCTTTATAGCCCAACATTAGCCTCCTTTAGCTTAGCGGTGGTGACGTGAAGTCATGTGACCGTGCTGTAGTTCCTTTATAGCCCAACATTAGCCTCCTTTAGCTTAGCGGTGGTGACGTGAAGTCATGTGACCGTGCTGCAGTTCCTTTATAGCACAACATTAGCCACCTTTAGCTTAGCGGTGGTGACGTGAAGTCATGTGACCGTGCTGTAGTTCCTTTATAGAAAAACATTCAAAACCACATGGAAAAATCCCATTTATTTTTTGTGGAGGGAACCATGAAGATGCTGCCTTCAGGGTCAGACAACAAAAACACGTCATCACTGCACCTCTCTTTAGTCATCAAAGATTTGAATAACAGGAAGTGGATCACTCAGACGTTAATCTTGCTTAACAAATGGATGACACGTGTCTGATAAGTGAGATCTCCAGACTTACTTCAACAAGAACAAGAGTTTGTTCACCCTCTCTTTTCTTGGTACAGCATGTTCTATTATTAGTAAGTGTCTTAACATTTGAAAGAGGAAGCGTTCTTTTTGGATCCTCTTTGTTTCTCACTTCCTGCACTTCTATCATCCGGTAATCTCTTTTAATAATCCCCTGCAGACAGCTGCAGTTTGAGGCAGCTAACGGCATTGTTTTTCGTAGAGTTTTAATGGCGATTAGGGCTGCAAAAATAACCAAAATGTTATTCAAATTGCAGATGGTGCAGCCCTCACACACACACCAGGTGTAGCCGAGTTCACCGATGATAATGATCCTCACACACACACACCAGGTGTAGCCGAGTTCACCGATGATAATGATCCTCACACACACACCAGGTGTAGCCGAGTTCACCGATGATAATGATCCTCACACACACACCAGGTGTAGCCGAGTTCACCGATGATAATGACCCTCACACACACACTCCCTTTTTTGTTCACAGTGTGGAGCGACTGCAGTTATTAGTCAAATGAATCGATGAGGTGATATTGAACTCAGACGCTGTGACTAACAGGAATCCAGACAGTAATTATTATCCATATCTCCCACTTGACATGTGACCTGCAGAGGAAGTGAGCTGTGTGTGTCAGCTATATCAATAAGTACTCCTCAAAGGGCTGAGGTCCAAAACACAGCAGACATCCTAACAGGCAGTGATGGAAAGTAATCTAAATTGCAAAAAGCACAATATTAGGTAAAGGCTAATTATATCTGAATGGAGTTATTGTGGTGTTGCATATACGTATGGTTTGGATAGGCTAAATCGTGTTTACGTAATACACTTAGAAGTACACAAATAATCGAAAGTTGGCTCCACATTAACGAATCACAACACGAACAAACTATTTTATGTATTAGTTCAGTAATAGTGATTATTATTCTATGTTTATTCGACTGTTTTATTATTGTTTTGTATTGACTACTGTTAATATGAAGTGTTTTTATTCATCAAAAAGCTACATGTCACTCTACCTGAGGTGTGTGTTAGCTCTGGTGTTAGCTCTGGTGTTAGCTCATGTGTTAGCTCATGTGTTAGCTCTGGTGTTAGCTCTGGTGTTAGCTCATGTGTTAGCTCATGTGTTAGCTCATGTGTTAGCTCATGTGTTAGCTCATGTGTTAGCTCATGTGTTAGCTCATGTGTTAGCTCATGTGTTAGCTCATGTGTTAGCTCATGTGTTAGCTCATGTGTTAGCTCTGGTGTTAGCTCTGGTGTTAGCTCTGGTGTTAGCTCTGGTGTTAGCTCTGGTGTTAGCTCTGGTGTTAGCTCTGGTGTTAGCTCTGGTGTTAGCTCTGGTGTTAGCTCATGTGTTAGCTCATGTGTTAGCTCTGCATGTTTCAGATAGAGCTTTTACTCGTTATGGAGTAATTTAAAGCAGTGGTTTTAGTGCACGTAAAGGGTGTGAGCTGCTCTTCCCTCCCTGACAGCAGAGGGCAGCACAGAGTCTCTCAGGAAAAGGACGCTCTGTGGCGATGAGTCAGAAACACCAAGTATGGAAACACATGAACCATCTCTGGAGAGGAGACTGCACACTGAGGTAAGCATAGAGGAACATCGTACTTATAGAAAACAGCATGTGTGTGTGTGTGTGTGTGTGTGTGTGTGTGTGTGTGTGTGTGTGGTGTGGTGTGTGTATCATCTTATACATATGTACATCCTTACAAATGCATCAAAATGTGCATAAAGCATGTTTTTATTCATGCAAACAACCTGCTGTCTGTGTGTGTGTGTGCATGTAGCCTGGGAGGTTAGTGTGAACTGTTAATGACAGGCCAGTGTGTGTGTGTGTGTGTGTGTGTATGTGTGAGAGTGTGTGTGTGTGTGTGTGTGTGATCCTCACTTCACAGAGAGAGAAAAGTCTCCCGGTGCGCTCTCGCTCTCTCTGATGAGGAAGGCCCCGTCGTGCCTCTGTTTGTTCAGCATCTCTTCTGCTTTGGCTCGAGGGATCTTCCCGAAAAACCACCTGGAGGATGTGGGGGGGGGGGAGAAAACAGGTACAGGTGAGGGTCTGATAAAGCATCTGATAGGCTGACACAAAGCAGACCCCTAAAACACAACAGAATAGTGTCGTTCTAAAAATACATTTAATTTCTTATAGAACTTGTGAATTTTAATATTATTTTCGTGGAGGCCTCGAACGAGCTTTCTTCATCATCTGTTAGTGAACTTTTAACAACTCAAATGTATTTATTTCATGTTTACTAAATGCCTTTACAGTCTCTAGGATGTCAATGATTACCAACGACATTTATTACAGCTTAAGGTATCGATATATTAAAAATAAACAGAAATGTCCCGAATGAGGCACAAGAGTTAACCGTGTGTCTGTACAGTTGTAGTTAATGATTTAGCAGATATCTATTTACATGTATATAGACACTACTTTGTATTTTATTATATGTTGGAGGAACTCAGGTCAGAAGAATTTCAATGCCATTTCTACACTGTAGCTTTGAGCGTATGACGATAAAACCGTTGAATATAATTGTTAGCATGATCCTATATTTAGACTCAGATTCCACTTGAGGGTGTGTGGCAGTGAAAGCAGCGCGGCCAGTAGGTTATCAATGACTGTGAAAACCACACACACACATTACGTGCAACCACACATTATACACACACACACACATTTTGAATATTTTAATAAACATGACCTTCAGTTTGCCCACAGTTCACACCAGGAAGTGATAATAAAGTTACACCAGCATCGGCCGGATCCTACGGAGCTGGACTTTCATCCGTACTTCAGGAAATAGATTACTCATTATCTCATAATCGTGACGAAGTCAAAACAAAAAACCAATTTGATGTCCCTAAAATTCAAATGAGCACCAGAAGCCATACAAATGACATTTAATACATTTTTGCATATGCATATCATTTGAATACGTCATGGTGGAAACTCTCTGTACTGAACATGTGAAGTTAGGACATGAGGATGACTTTAAAGGTCCCCTATTATACTGTCTCTCATCAATATACCACAGGTCTCAGATATATCCAGAGCCTGTCTCTGATTGGCTGAAACACCAAACAGATCATTGCAGCATTACCCATAATCCCCTCTGTTTCAGCCCTGTTTCCAAAGTGCTGATTCTCTGTCTGTTACTTTAGATGAAAATAAGGAGCCCCTCCCCACGCCCCTCTGAGAGACATTTGGTTACAAAGAACTCAATGGTGCTCTAGGAGGAGACATGAAGAAGAGGGGACACATGTTGATGTAGAAGAGACATGAAGAAGAGGGGACACATGTTGATGTAGAAGAGACATGAAGAAGAGGGGACACATGTTGATGTAGAGGAGACATGAAGAAGAGGGGACACATGTTGATGTAGAAGAGACGTGAAGAAGAGGGGACACATGTTGATGTAGAAGAGACATGAAGAAGAGGGGACACATGTTGATGTAGAAGAGACATGGAGAAGAGGGGACACATGTTGATGAAGAAGAGGGGACACATGTTGATGTAGAGGAGACGTGAAGAAGAGGGGACACATGTTGATGTAGAGGAGACATGAAGAAGAGGGGACACATGTTGATGTAGAGGAGACATGAAGAAGAGGGGACACGTGTTGATGTAGAAGAGACATGAAGAAGAGGGGACACATGTTGATGTAGAGGAGACATGAAGAAGAGGGGACACGTGTTGATGTAGAAGAGACATTGCATTGCATTCATGCTGCAAATATGGAAACGTTGAGAGAAATCCCTGACGGAGGGAGTAAGTGATGGAGATGGAGAGAGAGGGAGGGGGAGAGGGAGAGAGGGAGGGGGAGAGGGAGGGGGGGGGAGAGGGAGGGGGGGGAGAGGGAGGGGGGGGGAGTGGGACCCAGCGAAAGCTATTTACTGCTGTAAATTATTCAAAAGAATAGTCATCCAAAAAGATAAAATGTCGGTTCCTTTACACGCAGGTGGAAATCAATAATGAAGTGATTCGCTTTGCATGAACACTGTCTCTTTCTGTGTCTTTCTTTCTGGTTTGATCAAAGTGATATCGGAGCAATTAGTGACGCCAAGGAAGCGGCAGAGGACATTCACAGATCGTCCGTTATAACCTGAGGAAAAATGGTTTCAGAAATCAGCGTGGATTGTAATTTAAACGGCTGTCTAACCGTCCGAAGTTACACAATGCTATGGAGACAGTGTGAATATCCTTCGTGAGTGAGTCGTGGCTGTGGTCCTGGATCATAGGTCCTGGATGGATATCCTCGTGGATTCATCTTCCTATTATACACACATGCATTTCCAAACATTCGGTCTACCTATGTTGCAAATGTATTATCTTTTCAATTTACACACGGCATCTATTGCACGTCTGTCCGTCCTGGGAGAGGGATCCCTCCTCTGTTGCTCTCCCTGAGCTTCTCCCATGTTCCCTTTAAACTGTGGGTTTTCTCTGGAAGTGTTTCCTTGTACGATGTGAGGGTCTAAGGACGAGGGTCTAAGGACAGAGGGTCTAAGGTCAGAGGGTCTGAGGACAGAGGGTCTAAGTCAGAGGGTCTAAGGACAGAGGGTCTAAGGTCAGAGGGTCTAAGGTCAGAGGGTCTGAGGACAGAGGGTCTGAGGACAGAGGGTCTAAGGACAGAGGGTCTAAGGTCAGAGGGTCTAAGGACAGAGGGGTCTAAGGTCAGAGGTCTAAGGACAGAGGGTCTAAGGTCAGAGGGTCTAAGGACAGAGGGTCTAAGGTCAGAGGGTCTAAGGACAGAGGTCTAGGTCAGGAGGGTTCTAAGGACAGAGGGTCTAAGGTCAGAGGGTCTAAGGTCAGAGGGTCTAAGGACAGAGGGTCTAAGGACAGAGGGTCTAAGGTCAGAGGGTCTAAGGTACAGAGGGTCTAAGACAGGGTTCTAAGGACAGAGGGTCTAAGGACAGAGGGTCTAAGGTCAGAGGGTCTAAGGTCAGAGGGTCTAAGGTCAGAGGGTCTAAGGTCAGAGGGTTCTAAGGACAGAGGGTCTAAGGACAGAGGGTCTAAGGTCAGAGGGTCTAAGGTAAGAGGGTCTAAGGACAGAGGGTCTAAGGACAGAGGGTCTAAGGTCAGAGGGTCTAAGGACAGAGGGTCTAAGGACACACATTAACTCATCCTTATTATAGAACCAATTTACTAACCCCTAAACAAGTTATCTGGAGGGCAGCTATGGTTGTACTTTTTAAAACGCGTCTAGATATTTCTTTATAAACTCGAGTTGAAATTGACAAAACGATCCAGGATTTCCGATGCCACCCTAATCGTTAAGAGCCTCTCCCACAATTATTGAAAGCATCCATGCTCCAAAGCTGCTCCACCACTCTAATGCTCAGACTATCAGCCACAAAAACACAATTACTGTGCAGCGGGGAAACAGATCTGTTTACAAACAGAAAAGACGCCATACTGTATTTGGTCTCGCAGTGTGAGGGGCTTTCAGCTGGCACCACACTGGCCACTTCATCACTGACCACAGCTTTTCTCTCTCAGTGAATCTATATATTCTACCCGGAAACAAGGCGATTAACTATCGCACAAAAAATCTAATCCACACAGGATATCGCATCAGAGTAGCATTTATTATTCTATAGCAGAAAGACAGGTCTGGAATAGGGATGGGAACGATTAATCGAAATTATTCAGGTATTCGAATGTATACGACAGGGCCATATCCAAGTGTGTTAGGTCTAAAGGTGTGTGTTGCTCCGCTCACCGGTCCCTACCAGCGGGCAGAGCTGCAGGTGCTGATCTCTCCCTCTCGCGTCCGGTTATACTTCACTCGCGTTTATGTCCAAATCCATCAGATCTAGCTAGTTCTAGCTAACGATACGGCTGCTGCCCCTCCCTACACGCAGACCACGCAGACTCAAAGCTCATCTTAGGCCCAGATCCCAGCTGAGAGGGTCTTCTCCACAGCTGGCCTGATTGTGAACCGCCTCTCCCCTGAGTAGACATGCTCATATTCTCAAACAAGAATGAGTATTGAATAGCTGCATTCTGTGCATAGGCCCTGTTACAGGTTGTTGATCTCTGTTGTCACGGGTTAAGTTACCCTAACCCGTTATGTTGTTCGTGTCTGATCCCTCTTTCATTTAAAAACCAAGATATGTTTTAAGTATGAAAGCTGTAGGCCTATAGCTGTCAACTGTTCCAACTGTGATCACCAGTTCAATACATTTGACAAATTCGACTTGGTTTCTAAACTTATTTGAACATGTATTTATTTATTTTCAAAATTGATTGATTTATTTATAGTGATAAAAATCATATTGCACGATAGATCTAAAATCATAATACGCCAACAATCAACATAAATAGCTCCAACAAGAGAGATGCAGGAATGATTCCTTAACTATGAAATGATACAGAATCTTGGCACCGTTTTGCGTTTTTTTCGAATAAATATTTGATGAGTCTTCAAAATAAGCTTAAGATTTTTAAATGATTTATTCTACAAAATAAATTACTGGTGAATGTCGGAAGCTGTTATGGGTTTTAAAAACAGCGTTCACTAACAAGCGTCTAAATGAGACGACTAATTGTCAACATGCCGAACATCCGCCACCTTTAGCTTAGCGGTGGTGACGTGAAGTCGTGTGACCGTGCTGTAGTTCCTTTATAGCCCAACATTAGCCACCTTTAGCTTAGCGGTGGTGAGGTGAAGTCATGTGACCGTGCTGTAGTTCCTCTATAGCCCAACATTAGCCGCCTTTAGCTTAGCGGTGGTGACGTGAAGTCATGTGACCGTGCTGTAGTTCCTTTATAGCCCAACATTAGCCACCTTTAGCTTAGCGGTGGTGAGGTGAAGTCATGTGACCGCGCTGTAGTTCCTTTATAGCCAAACATTAGCCTCCTTTAGCTTAGCGGTGGTGAGGTGAAGTCATGTGACCGCGCTGTAGTTCCTTTATAGCCAAACATTAGCCTCCTTTAGCTTAGCGGTGGTGACGTGAAGTCATGTGACCGTGCTATTGTTCCTTTATAGCTCAACATTAGCCTCCTTTAGCTTAGCGGTGGTGACGTGAAGTCATGTGACCGTGCTGTAGTTCCTTTATAGCCCAACATTAGCCACCTTTAGCTTAGCGGTGGTGACGTGAAGTCATGTGACCGTGCTGTTGTTCCTTTATAGCCCAACATTAGCCTCCTTTAGCTTAGCGGTGGTGACGTGAAGAAGTCATGTGACCGTGCTGTAGTTCCTTTATAGCCCAACATTAGCCTCCTTTAGCTTAGCGGTTGTCTATGTAATGTAAACGTTTGTAAATCACAGATGTTATTTTCTGCAATAATTCAAAATCCAGTGTAAAAATCCCTTTGGCTTTTTGTGGAAGGAACCAGGGAGATGCTGCCTTCAGGATCCACTACATAAATATGTCCTCCCTGCATCAGTTTATACAAATGTTATCGTGACAGGTTAAAGGATATTACAGTCATAGCCTGTTAATAGTTGCATGAAGCAGATGCATGGTCATCTTTTCTTCACGTCGCAGGATGTGGTAACACTTTCACCCGGAGCCCATTAAGGCGAGCACCATGAGACGATGGACGGCCTCTCGCTCACTGCAGTCTGTGATTTGTGGTTCTTATGGGATCCAGCCTTAGTGCTAACTTGGCCCGCTGGATATTTCACAATAAGAGCCTCACAGAAATATGTGCAGGTATTGAAAGGTTTGAGCTTCCATTAGCAGACCACAATAATGCTTCTGCTTATTCTGTGGAAAATCTGCTTCCACGTTAACATGCACAAAATAGAGTGGTGCAGAAATAAGTCCTAAAACCTGGAAATGAGTCAGCGTTTAGCACTTACAGGTTCTCTCGGAAGTCAATGGTTTTCTGAATGTTTTTTCAGATTTTAGCCCGAAATAAGGTCTGTGGTTAACAAGGGTCTAAATGAGACGACTAAACTTCATCACGCCCAACATTAGCCGCCTCTAGCTTAGCGGTGGTGACGTGAAGTCATGTGACCGTGCTGTAGTTCCTTTATAGCCCAACATTAGCCACCTTTAGCTTAGCGGTGGTGACGTGAAGTCATGTGATCGTGCTGTAGTTCCTTTATAGCTCAACATTAGCCACCTTTAGCTTAGCGGTGGTGACGTGAAGTCATGTGACCGTGCTGTAGTTCCTTTATAGCCCAACATTAGCCACCTTTAGCTTAGCGGTGGTGACGTGAAGTCATGTGATCGTGCTGTAGTTCCTTTATAGCCCAGCATTAGCCACCTTTAGCTTAGCGGTGGTGACGTGAAGTCATGTGACCGTGCTGTAGTTCCTTTATAGCCCAGCATTAGCCACCTTTAGCTTAGCGGTGGTGACGTGAAGTCATGTGACCGTGCTGTAGTTCCTTTATAGCCCAACATTAGCCACCTTTAGCTTAGCGGTGGTGACGTGAAGTCATGTGATCGTGCTGTAGTTCCTTTATAGCCCAACATTAGCCACCTTTAGCTTAGCGGTGGTGACGTGAAGTCATGTGACCGTGCTGTAGTTCCTTTATAGCCCAACATTAGCCTCCTTTAGCTTAGTGGTGGTGACGTGAAGTCATGTGACCGTGCTGTAGTTCCTTTATAGCCCAACATTAGCCACCTTTAGCTTAGCGGTGGTGACGTGAAGTCATGTGACCGTGCTGTAGTTCCTTTATAGCCCAACATTAGCCACCTTTAGCTTAGCGGTGGTGACGTGAAGTCATGTGACCGTGCTGTAGTTCCTTTATAGCCCAACATTAGCCTCCTTTAGCTTAGTGGTGGTGACGTGAAGTCATGTGACCGTGCTGTAGTTCCTTTATAGCCCAACATTAGCCTCCTTTAGCTTAGTGGTGGTGACGTGAAGTCATGTGACCGTGCTGTAGTTCCTTTATAGCCCAACATTAGCCACCTTTAGCTTAGCGGTGGTGACGTGAAGTCATGTGACCGTGCTGTAGTTCCTTTATAGCCCAACATTAGCCACCTTTAGCTTAGCGGTGGTGACGTGAAGTCATGTGACCGTGCTGTAGTTCCTTTATAGCCCAACATTAGCCTCCTTTAGCTTAGTGGTGGTGACGTGAAGTCATGTGACCGTGCTGTAGTTCCTTTATAGCCCAACATTAGCCTCCTTTAGCTTAGTGGTGGTGACGTGAAGTCATGTGACCGTGCTGTAGTTCCTTTATAGCCCAACATTAGCTTTTAACTTCAAAGACCATAGAGTGCTGTTAACTTGTGGAGAATATCTTGCTGAAAAAAACATAAATCATCCTACATCCAATTAGCTTCCCTTTCAAGTTTGCTTACAAAAATAAATCATCACTGCACCACTCTAAGGATGTTTTTGGGTTAAAGCAAAGGATTGTGGGACTTTCTACTAATACTACAAAATGGAAAGAGACAAGCAGTTGTTGGTGGGCGAACACACACAGTCAATGACCTTATTATGAGTTGAAGAAATGTATTCTACACATTCAAACTGACACCCTGCTGTGAAGCCCAGAAGATCTTCTGTTGGTTAGAAATGCCAGGTCGTTCTCATGCAGTCTGAGAAATGGCACAGCCTTTCCTGCTCTCTTTCATGTGGTTGTGATGATAGACAGGAAGTAAAACTATCCCTGACCCCCTGGTGAGAGGGAAGTATTAATCATCATTAAATGGAAAAGGGCAGTGATATCTGCTGACAAACATCTTCTATGATGTTTGATGACGAAATTGGTTGGGATAGGCTAACATTTAAATATTCCACTGTTGTCAAATCATATTAAATGAAATTCGTTAGCTCTCACAGGCAGAGGGAAGTCAGTATGTTGAAATGAAAATAAGTTTACTTTTACAGACGGTCATGACCCGAAAATAATCGGAATCAAAAAGCAGAACCGGAATCGTTATAATTAATGTGGGTTGTATAAAAATATGATTTAAAAAAAAAGCAAGTCATTTTTATAACGATACGATAATTTTAACATTCTGTATCAAATAAATACTTTTTAGCTGAATGCTATTGACACTTTTCAGTACTTTACCGTAATTATTTATAATACTGCTACTTATTTATTACTGTATGTAACTTCTTTGATTTGATTTGATTAACCCACCTGTGTCAAACTCAAGGCCCGGGGGCCAAATCAGGCCCTCGGTGGATTTAATTTCGGCCCGCAGGATAATTTCTAATTACTATTAGATCTGGCCCGCCGGTATATTGCACGCACACCTTCACTCCATCCTGAGGGTCTCCTCCGCTCAGAGCCTGAGCCCAAACATTGATGACCTTGCACCCAAGATGAGATGCCAAGTGTCTGAGCTAGCATCACAGAGCAGCACACTGAGTTCAAAGGATGCTTCCTTCTGCACTTTCTCTCTCACGACAACAGGGCATGTTTGGTTCTTTGAGGGGAATAGTTTTCTTGAAGCTGTTGTTGGCCTGTGGGAAAACGTACTCATAAGAAATGACTCTGGAGAAGCTGCAGATAGAGCCATAGGAAATGAATGCAACTGATTATTTAATGTTGTTTTTATAGGCAATAAATTAAGCTTTGTTAGTTCCAGGTTTAATATGTGCAATAAGTTCATTTCAATAAGTTCATTCAATAAACATTGAACCAGTCCGGCCCTCGACTAGTAACGATTTTTAAATGTTGGCCCACTGTGTATTTGAGTTTGACACCCCTGGATTAACCTGTGCTTGACGTTATATTTAATATGTTAAGCCTACTTATTATATTTAGCCTTTTATATGAACTGTAAGTCTTCCCGCTGTGCGACAACTAAAGGATTTCTCATTCTGTATGTGAATTATTTTGTAGAAAAACCTAGCATGCATCAATGAGTTGGAACATAACAACCTCTAGTGGTCATTAAAGACTAAGTGTTACAGATTAATATTGATTCCCCATAACCGTAATAAAGGCCGTCAGCCTTTGAGTATTGTCGTTACACCGGCACAAAGGGAAGACAATAAAGCAAGTAGTAAAGAAATAGACCGCTATGATGAAATCCCCCACTGCAAAGAAATAAGAGGTACATCTGATCGCACCGGAGCCATAACGCAACAAGGTCAATATTCAATTAAGCGTAAGAGGCCTGCAGCGCATTAATGAAGAGAGAATCTGGCACTGAGCGCAGGTCCAGAGAGAGAGAGAGACAGAGGCGGTGCAGTGGGTTGTGCGTTGGTGTTGGGTTCAGGGGGTCACAGGTTCAAACCCCACTGCAGTCAGCATATCGTTGTGTCCCTGAGACACTTCACCCCAAATTGCTCCTGTGGGGATTGCCCACAGTATTGAGTATGTAAGTTGCTTTGGATAAAAGCGTCTAACAAGTGACGTGAGTGTGAGTGTGTGTGTGTGTGAGAGAGAGAGAGAGAGAGAGAGACAGAGAGAGAGAGACAGAGAGAGAGAGACAGAGAGAGAGAGAGAGACAGAGGAGAGACAGAGAGACAGAGAGAGACAGAGAGACAGAGAGAGAGAGAGAGACAGAGAGAGACAGAGAGAGAGAGAGAGACAGAGAGAGAGAGAGAGGACAGAGAGAGTCCGAGACAGAGAGAGAGTCCGAGACAGAGAGAGTCCGAGAGAGAGAGAGAGAGAGAGAGTGTCCGAATGCATCACAGAGGAGGTCAAGGCGCTGGATTTATGACACGAGACCGAAGGAGAGCCTCATAATGAAATAGTAAATACAATTAAATGAGTCATACACGGTGGTTGTTGTGTTTACTGGACTTATAACATCTCACTGTAAATAATATCCCATTTTCATTTTGTGTAAACTGTAATTTAGCCCGTTAATGTTTTATTTCAACTTTTATATTGTCACTCTTTTATCTGCTAATTTGGGATGTTTGTATTGTATAATTGTTCATTTCTAACTATTGTTTTCCATGCTGCTGCTGCTGCAAAAAGGGTTAGGTAGTAGTATATCTTATCTTAATTGATGTCTTTATTATAATAATTAGGACTGCATTAATGCCACATTTCTAAGCTGATACTGGTGGTTAAAAATGTGGCCGATGATTTTCTGTTTATTTTTTCTCCCCTTTCTTGCTAGGGAAACAAATACTATTGAAATACAATTAAAGTGGACCGACCGACCGATCATGCTATTTTTAGGCAATAGCGGAGGTCTCAGATACAAATATATAAAAAACATGTCTATGAAGTGTTTTGCTCAAAACACCAAACAGATCACCCATTCTCGCCATGCCTCATATCCCTCTATTTCACTTCCTGTTTCAAAAGTGCTGATTTGGGGATAAAGCTTTAAAGGGGAGGGGTCTGAGCTCATGCGGGACCCGGCAGCTACCGTCTAAACTAAATGCTGCCGTGATGAAACGCCATATCATGGATTATCAAGGATCTGAAACAGTCTGGAGCTCAAAGGCTTTCTCTCTTGCCGGTTATACCACAAGGTGAGTTCCTTTTTACTTCCTGCTTCTTCACACACATGCTCTGCAGTACAGGTTAGCTCTGAGTGTGAGCGATGCTAATGTAAACACCGACCATATTAGGTCCAAAACAGTCGAGCATTGTTTCTGATAGCAACGTTTCCGATTGGGCCGTGGGTCCACATTTCAGATGTTACGTCGTATCGGACGCAAATCTGGATCAGCTCCGTTGTTCCCCGTTTTTAGAGATTTGGGTACGGAGGAAAAGAGAGAGGGTTTTATTTCCTGACGCTGCGTGAGTTCCCCGACACACCGGGGACACATTGATGTAGAAAAGACATCAACAAGTGCATTTTGCATGATAGGTCCCCTTTAAGTATTTTACTAATCTTGATATATGTTTTTATATATCACACTAACTTTGAGCACAAATTCTTAAAAATAACTTTAACAAGAGCGTCTTTAGTGGCTAAAACTGTATTAAAAAAAATTATAAGTTATATTTAATAGCATTAAATTACCATCCATTCCATTCACTTTTTTAAATAATAAATATACAGAAATATTTGTGTTTATGCATAAATAAAGGGACTGAACAGTAAAAGAAAATGAACAATATTATTTTACAAAATTCGTTATTGTGCCTTTGCCTCAGACGGACTATTTCTTGGACCTGTAAACTTTTAAAAAGTAACGTTATGTATCCGACGGCAGAGACAGCTTGTATACGGGCGTCATGTTCTCGCGATATAAATAAAACAAGATCAGAGACACAGTACTCATACTATATCTTTCTAGAAAAACCCCTGTACAGTATATAGCACATATTCTCATTAAGGTACACACTTAAAAAATAAGTTATAATACTTACGGATGGGCTTTCATCTCTATGTAATTCTTGGGAATGAAGCCGTCTTTTCCGTTTAGCTCCGCCTTGTACCAGTTCTGATCACACTCTTCATTTAATACCTGAAGACAGAGAAAGAGTTCAGGTTAGTGCCATAAAGTGTCAACAATGGGCAGTAATCAACCTCCTACATTTAGCTCCAAGTCACTTCCTTTCATTTCCTGTCACTGCAGAACGTGCATGTTAACAATTGCCTGGTAAATATTGAGAGATGATAGAACAGCAGGCATCTAAAATCGAACAAAAACAATTTGAAACGCTTGAGAAGATTATAATTAAGAAGATGCAATTTTGAGCCTGTGTTTGACAAGAGCCTTTAGCTGTGGAGCCTCATTTAGCAGTGACGGACAGCTGTGAGGGATTCATGTCTGAAAGTGTGTGTGATAGTGCATCGGTGTGTGTCCACGTTCATTTGCAAGCTCCACTTTGTCTAATTATGAGTGTTAATGTGAGATGGGAGGAGCAGAGAGAAATTAACCTTCAGGCTGCAGCAGCTAAAAAAGGCCCATGAGTGTTGTTTCATTCTTAATTACATTTTTGATTATTTTTGTAGGCCGACCCGCATCGCAAGGGTTCCCTCCACAAAAAGCAAATGGAATTATACAATTGGATTTTAGAAAATGGCATAACATTATCACTGTGGCAAACAAACGTTTATGCCCATTTGTTTCAATTTCCATGAAGTGAAAAGCTAACATTAGGTTATAAAGGAACTACAGCACGGTCACATGACTTCACGTCACCACCACCGCTAAGCTAAAGGAGGCTAATGTTGGGCTATAAAGGAACTACAGCACGGTCACATGACTTCACGTCACCACCACCGCTAAGCTAAAGGAGGCTAATGTTGGGCTATAAAGGAACTACAGCACGGTCACATGACTTCACGTCACCACCGCTAAGCTAAAGGTGGCTAATGTTGGGCTATAAAGGAACTACAACACGGTCACATGACTTCACGTCACCACCGCTAAGCTAAAGGTGGCTAATGTTGGGCTATAAAGGAACTACAGCACTACCACTGCTAAGCTAAAGGTGGCTAATGTTGGGCTATAGAGGAACTACAGCACGGTCACATGACTTCACGTCACCACCGCCAAGCTAAAGGTGGCTAATGTTGGGCTATAAAGGAACTACAGCACTACCACCGCTAAGCTAAAGGTGGCTAATGTTGGGCTATAAAGGAACTACAGCATGGTCACATGACTTCACGTCACCACCGCTAAGCGAAATGTGTGCAGTGTAACTTGATGCGCTGACCAACAAAGAATTGGTTATAACTTGTTGAAACAGTGTGATATGAAGTGTGTTTGCACGCTATCCGGAGCACTCACACAAATACAGACATGTGAAAATATGTCAACCTTCACCGGTTGTTGGGCTGACGGTGGAATATTGGAGGATTTCAACATTGCATTGCCCAATCCTTATCTAGATATTTACACATTTTAGAGGAAAACTGAGCAACACAGAGACAGCTCAGTCATGCATTCTCCATCCGAATGACTTTGCAAAACTCACACTCAATAAGAGCCCAACTTCTGACCAACAAATACATAACAGAACAGAAACAGGATGTGGTACACGTGTCACAAAAAAACCCATGTGTTGTTTCATCAGCTCTCCTCCACTCAGACAGACAGAGCCTGAAGGGTGACTCACTTTAACTCAGGTTGGTTAAAAGCAATTCCATTCACCGTCTTTGATCGCAACTCATCTGCATAATTCAAAAGGAAACAAAAAAAATTGGCTGAGGCATGCATGCGATCCTTAAGGCAGAATCACTGAGTTTTGCAGACAGAAATGTCTCGTTGAATTCAAAACTCAAACAATTTTTCTTCTTCTGAAATTCATAATTCCCCACTAACCCAGCCCAGGACAGCTGTCCAGCTCGGCCCGCTGCAGTGTGAGTGTCCGGGGTGTATTTGCTCCAGTGAGCCTGCAGAATGCCAGCTGTCACACACCACCCCCCCAGCTGCTAACCCAGCACAAGACCAGCATTACCGGATCAAGGAGTGGCCGTGGACCAAAAACATAAGCAGGTTGAAATAATCAGGAGGCGTAAGTGTAACACAGTGGACTTAAAGGGATGGAGAGTGTGTGTTTAGGGCTGTAAATCTGTAAATGTACCCGCTGCGGGACGAATTTTAAGATTTTTATTGTCGTTTGTACAAAGCCACAGTGGGTCTGTTGATCGTGTATATATAGGATATACATATTGTCGACATAGATTGTCGATCTCTCCGTCTCTACACACAAACTGAAAGATTGACAATAAAGTTGACTTTGATATGTCAATGAAAATCTGAGGTGACAGGCTCCTCCAACAGTGCAACACAATAAAACAGATAAAATAGTGCAAGTAAATACAAGTAAATAGAATAGAAAGAGTGCAAGAAGAGTCTATATACAAGTAATTGGGATATGATATTAATTTGTAAGTTGCAAACAGATGTTATTTCAAAAGAATAAACGCTCGATGAACACACTTAAAGGAATCCTGACTGATGTCAATGTGTCAGAGCCAAGCCTCACACAAAGAGCCTGAGCCTCGGGGTGTGTGTGTGTGTGTGTGTGTTGACACACCAAACAGACCTTTAAGAGCTCGCTGCTACAAAGACACACTGATCTAACACTGAGGCTTTCAGCCCGGCGGACACACAGCTCTCTGCTCACATTTGCTCCGGCATTGTCAGCTTGTGGTCGACTGCATGTGAGGGATATCGAGACTGAGAGACTACAGACATGACACTGCTTCTGTGAGGACTGAGGCACAGAAGTGATTTGAGCTAGGGCTGATGTTTGCCAGGGATTGCATGGCAGAGAAAAGGAAAGAGAAAGTGAAGGATTGTGCTAAACATGGGCTGGTTTCTATAGGTTGCAAGAGAGCAGAGGGTCACCACTGTAGGAACAGATGGGGCTCAGTGTGATAGCAGCAGAGAGAATACACCTGGTGTAGCACACATTATACAGAGGGTGATCGCTGTCTGAATACTACCATACAAGTACAAGTAGTACACATTATACAGAGGGTGATCGCTGTCTGAATACTACCATACAAGTAGTACACATTATACAGAGGGTGATCGCTGTCTGAATACTACCCTACGAGTATAAGTAGTACACATTATACAGAGGGTGATCGCTGTGTGAATACTACCATACGAGTATAAGTACATACTATCCGGAGGGGAATCCCAACATCTCTGTCTTCAGCTAAATGTCAGAACATTGTCAAAAGAATGCCCAAAACCCTCAACAGTTACAACACCATGCATGCATGTGATTAATCTCCCCCAAAAATGAAAAAATAGTATTTTAAACTTGTCATTAATAATGAATAATCACATGTTATTACTGTGATTAACGCTCACAATGACAGCCCTACCTACACCTCATGTGTTAAAAGGGTCCTACTAATAGATGCTCTGAACTCCAAATGAACCCCTCTGCTAACAACAGACCGGGCTTAACACCGGCACACAGGGCGTCTACAGGGGGTCCGGGGTTAAACCACAACATTTGGAGGTCCTATTCTGACAGCACTTTCCCAACAATGATCTTAACTGGTGAGTTTTACAAGCCGACGGTACGGAGAATTAGGCTGATCACGCGTTTTAGCACACACAGTCTGTTAAATAAGAACTTATACGTAACACCACAGCTTCTCCTGGGGCATCAAGTCCAACGAGAAGCTGCGTCTGAAGAATTGATGAAAGCATTCTTAGAATCGTTGCATTTTCTAATAATTTCCTCAATTAATAGCTTCTGTATAAACAGAAACTATTAAAAAAAGCCCCTAAGGTGTTTTGAGTAGCGAGCAGTCTGCAATGTTTCCTAATGAGAGGTTACACAGCATGTACATTAGATAACATGGTAAAGAAACATAAGAAAAACACATGTTATATCACTTTCTCTCATGGTGCAAAACAATGGATTTCAAGCATCCAGCCCAGCTAACGTTAATTACACTGTAATCTGAGTTTTCCAATTGAAACGTATTGTAATATTATATTTTATTGACCTGTACTTTATGCTGTGTTATACTTGTTAGTGTGATAGAGATGATGCAATGTTAGTGTGTGTTGATGCCTAAAGACTGCAGATGGAAATTAGCTATACAATAAATGTATTTTGTATGCATGGTCCTTGTTCAAATAAATACATAAAATTAAATAAGACTAGGCTACAGTACATTAGGCCTGTGTATTTATACCATGTGTAGCCTACTTTTAAAGAAGGGCTTACAATGCATTTGTTTTAATAGTATTTATTTTTACACCATAGAGAATAATTCTATAAATATATTTCTATTTGATTTATTTCGAACGTGTAAAACAATAATAGAAGTGGTGGGATTAAATAAGTGTACATTTCTTACCACCCCTTTTCAGATGTGTAATTAAGTAGATATATAATTTAGAATCAGTAATATTTGTGTATATCAATTTGACACTGATTACATTGTATAATCGTTCTACATTTTTGTATTATCGTTTTACACATTCGAATCAAAATTAATCCCACCCCTTCTCACAAAAACTAAATTATTGACTTTTTTCCTCTATAAAGTCAGTGTCCTCTTATTTTACTGAGGACTCGTACGTCTCCCAGTGTTTAGTCTAGAGCAGGGGGGTCAAACTCACGGCCCGGGGGTCAAACTCACGGCCCGGGGGCCAAATCCGGCCCGTGACCTCATTTCATGCGGCCCCACAAGAGCTTTCAAAGAATATAATATGTCCATTATACGGTTACATGCCGATTTACAGAAGCATGTTGTCCATAAACTACATATCCCACGATGCATCTCAAATTTGCCTTTTTTCTCAGACTTTGACTTTTTTTCTTCAAAATATTTATTTATTCTTAGAATCTGCCTTTTTTTCAAAATGTCACTTATTATTTCGGATTTTGACTTTTCTACAGAATGTGGCTTTTCTTTTTAAATCATTTTGTGAGATGCGCACTGAAGAGACTTGCAATTATTGCCCTAGACTTCTGCTTTCAGACGCAGTTAATTATGAAGTTATTACCCTATCCGATAATAATCCAATGCAGAAGCAATAATGTAAAATAATACATTATTTTATATATTAAATATTTATATGTATTTTGATATAGTCTTATAGATAAAACTGGCCCTTTGAGTGCAACTATAGGCGCTTTCACACCGGAGTACTTTTCCCAGGAATAGTTCTGCTCAAACCAAAAAGATCTGGAACTAGAACTTTTTTTCGGGAACCTCTTCAGTCCCTGCTAGAGAGGTGTTACTTTCCCAGGGAGAAAAAGGTTCCAATTTCTGATTGGCTGGGCGAATTGCAAACCATGCCGCGTAAAACTCCGAAAGGTTTTTGTGAAGCCGCCATTTTATTTCCTCAAATTAGCATTATTAGCATTAGGGCTGCTCGATTATGGCAAAAATCATAATCTCTATTATTTGGGTCAATAATTGATATCACGATTATTAAAAACGATTATCCATTTACTTTGAAAACATCAATTTATTGGAGAAAAAACATTTGAACGGTATGTTTTTAACAGTTGACTGAACTTTAAGTATAATTTAAAAAAAAAAAAAGTAATAATAATAAAAAAATAATCTTTTTATTTCGATTACGTTGTTTTCGTAATCGTTGCAAGCCATAATCGTAATCGCGATAAAAATACGATTAATTGAGCAGCCCTAATTAGCATTAGCCCTGCGCACCAACGAAAATACATGGGAGCGGTGGAGATGAGGAGGTGTCGGCGTTTCTGGCGATTTACTCGGAAGGCTTCCCCAACTCCGGGGACTTCTGGCCGGGGACTTCGGGTGGCAGTATACGCCGTGAAGTTGTTAGCGGCCTGCCAGTAAACCTAAAGCAGAAGAAGTGACGTCAGCGGCTTCATTTGCCCAATCCTCCCTCAGGGAACTTATTCCGGTGTGAAGGCGATCTGCTAGATAATTCAGGAACTAAAGATTTCCGGGGAAAAGTACTTGGTGTGAAAGCGCCTCATGACGCTAATGTGGCCCGAGATTACATTTAGTTTGAAACCCCTGGTCTAGAGTCCTGGCAGAAGCAGAATCTCTGGGACTCCATGCCACCAGTCTGTATGAACTGGAGTAGCCTTTAATAATCACCCAGTCTACAACCGAAGCTAAAAGTAGCCCCAGCAGGTGCTGAGATACACCGAACGCCTGAGATTATATGAATTACTAAAATGCTTAAGTGAATTTTCCAGGCTATTATTAAAAGAAGCCAGTGTTTGTAATCAGGTGTCGTGATGTCTCTCTGCTCCATAGCTTCTCTTTGGATAACTGGACATTTGACAATTTAATAATTCAATTCCCTAAACTCTAATTGATAATATCCTGCTTCATATCGTGTCTAAAGCCCTTCAATAGAGTTTTGTCAGAGTTTAATCTTTATGGTCTACTGTATATTTTCTACTTTTTAAAGCTGTTTTAATTCTATTTTGAGATGTTTAAATTCTAGTATTGTTAATTTCTACTCTTTCATTTCTACTTATATGCAATGCCTTATCACCTGAATCTCGTCTAGAGCACCATTGAGTTCTTTGTAACCAAATGTCTCTCAGAGGGGCGTGGGGAGGGGCTCCTTATTTTCATCTAAAGTAACAGACAGAGAATCAGCACTTTGGAAACAGGGCTGAAACAGAGGGGATTATGGGTAATGCTGCAATGATCTGTTTGGTGTTCCAGCCAATCAGAGACAGGTTCTGTATATATCTGAGACCTGTATAACAGTATAATAGACGACCTTTAAAACAGACAATTGTAGTAGTGATAATGTGAATGGAAAGGAAAGAGACAGTCAATGCGTGGAGCAACTGATTGACTAAATCGAATACAGAGAGAGAAACATCCCTCACCGCCTACAAAAATGTCAGCTGAGGGATACGTTTCTCCGTCCACCCAGCACCACTGACATCCATTAGTAGGTTTTCCGACCACAGAGCATGGTGTGTCGGGGCGCCGCGGTGAAGAAACCCACATGCTGCTCCTCCAGCACGTTGAGAGCCCTCTTATCTCACAATCTCTTTACTCCATCTGTGGTGCAGCACACTGAAGGTTTCAAACACAGCAGCACGTTGGTCACCAACTTGTGATTAACCCTCTGAGACCCACATAGGACATTTCCGTTTTGCCTTATAAATGGTCATTTCTTTACAGTATAATCAAGTTTTACACATCCCAGAAACCAGCACAACCTCAGCTAATGATACATGTCACTCATTAGAGACTTATATACACTATAATAGGTAGAGATGTCCCGATCCGATCACGCGATTTTCAAAAGACCGGAAGAAAAAAATCGGGGATCGGGAATTTTTTTTTTATTATATAAAATATTTTTATTATTTTATTTAAAATGACCATGTTCACGTCTTAAAGTTATCCGGAGGTCTTAGTTTTGGTTTAAAATTACACAACATCATGTATGTGTTGCTTCTTTTGGGCTTGTTTTCAGACCTGGTTGCTTATTCCTCTCAAATCTGGCAACAGAGTGGGCGCAGTGTCTAAGATACCTCATTCACACCAACTCCGGTTCAAGCTCCGTGATAGAGCTTTTCAGGTTCAGAACCAGTTCTTCGGTTTAGCTCCGGCTTTTTTCACACCGCCTAGAGTCCGACTGGTAATGCGTCGTTGCGTCATCGTTTGCGTAATGACGTAACCGTTTGCGCGCCTGCTTCACAAAGCCAAACCGCGCGGATGAAATCAGTCGCATTCATTTCTTATGGCTCGATCTGCAGCTTTCCTTCACCCAGGTATGTAACAGCTGTTCTCAAATGTGAAGTAAAGTTTAATATTTATAGTTTTATAGATGTATAATGAGTTATATTGAGAGGTGATCAACGTGAATGCTCAGGTTCCACCTTAACACACAGACACGTTGCTTCACCATGAGCAGAAACCTTTATATATACAGTCTATGGCAGAAACACTGAAACTCTTAAGTTTCTCCATCGTTGTACAAACTGGATAAAACGCGGGCTTCTTGTTGTTGTTCAGGAGTTGATCCCGTCTCTGCCCCTGCCTCGACATAAGCGTGACGTATGTGGTGCTTTTGCTCTGGCCGGACAATTGTTTGGTGCTTGAAACGAACCGGATTCCAGAGCTAAGAGGCTGCTCCGCTGCGGTGTGAAGAGGAAAACCCGGTGCTTTTCAAGCTCCAGCTCCGAACCGGCCCTGAAACACCGTTGGTGTGAATCAGGTAATAGTAGCAGCAAGCTAACGAGAGGCTACGTTCAGCTGGTGACTCGGGAGTCGGGACGGAGAAAATGTCAGGAGTTTGAAAGTATTATAAAATTGAAAGTGAAGGCAGTGTAACAGCCAGATGCAATGTTTGCAAGGCGGAGACTTTTAAAAAGGAAAGAGAAACTGCCACAGAACAGTGAAACAAAACAACAGCCAAGATAGCTGAATTAATCGCGTTGGATGACCAGCCGTTATCTGTTACCTTTTTTTACGTTTCTGTAGTTCAAGAGGAACAACACGGCATGTCTCTGGCTCAAACAGCTGAGAAGTTATGCCGCTTTGAACACAACGTGATATTTGGGATCGTATACGGCCCCGTGGGTCTCAGAGGGTTCAATGGGCCATTGTCAAGTTTGTGAAATTCCGATTAAAACACAGTTGACATGATTCAACACGGCTTATTTCCTCATTTGAAAGCCAATTTTAAACACAGTATGTACGCACTGTAAAGAGCAGTGTGTACCAAGTGTTGTGAAAATGGAAGCAAGCAGTCTGAATTTGTTTATTACATGTGAATCGTCAAATTGTTCTTATTTGACCTTGATCTTCATTGTTTGAGCTATCAACTATCCCTTAACATTTTAGCGTCACTCCATTTCCCTCCAAGAATCACAGTGTTTCCATCTATTCACAGAGAGAGTTTGCTAGAGAGAATTCAACATACAATTTGACATGCTATTCATCAGGGGTTGCAAAGGGGCGGAAAGTTTCTGGTACATTTCCGGAAAGTTTCCATGGGAAGTTAAGCTGGGGAATTTTGGAAATATTCTATGCAAAATTAAACACAATTTCAACAGATTGTTTTTAAGTAGAACAGAACAAGTTTTAATTATTTTATTGAACAATTATTTGTTTCATTGAAGAACGAAAACAGGATTGTTGAGTTAAATGTTACTCATCCCCCACGAACCCCACTCATTAAAAAATGAACAAAAATGCACCCCCATCCAAAAATCCCCACAAAGCCCCATTAAAAACTTTAAATGAAAAGAGCCCTTCTCCCTCCACAAAGTCCCATTAAACATGCAAACCTTCCTTCAAGCAATCCTCTGCATTTTGGCTAAACCCTTTCAGTCAACGGGCTCTTCCTGGGCCTCATCAACATCACACTCTTCCTCTTCCGTGTCACTGTCCAGCCTGTTGAGGATGGCTCTGTGTCCGACTCAGAGAGCCTTAGGTTCCAGTTTTTCCACTCTCACATGTGTGAGCCTGTTGCGAACCTTTGTGTGGTCTCAATAGCCATGCAGTAAGCAGTGTGCTATGGCATGGATATTCAAGTGTACTGTTTTAGTCAAGATTATGCTAAAATATACTTTCCCCAACTATATTTGAGTTCCCTATGAAGAGCCAGCCTTCAATTTTGAAAATTCCCAGTTTATTCCTGTGGAAAGTTTCCATCTTTGAAAATTCCCGGAATGTTGCAACCCTCATCTGGGGTAAAACATTTTCTGATGTACTCTCTAGGAAGAGTCTGTTGCAGTTTGCTTCAAATATGGGAAAATTGCACTTATTTCAAGATT
This sequence comes from Harpagifer antarcticus, assembly GCA_902827135.1. Taxonomy (NCBI): domain Eukaryota; kingdom Metazoa; phylum Chordata; class Actinopteri; order Perciformes; family Harpagiferidae; genus Harpagifer; species Harpagifer antarcticus. The sequence continues at coordinate 272,253 of CADEHL010001244.1, forward strand.
ACCGGGTTCCAGGTGGGCGGGTCTAAGGGAAGCTGGAAATATGTTTAAAGAATATTGGAGCAACTAGTTTGGAATAGTTTGGCACTTGTTAATAGTCAATTATTCTCCAGATGAAGACTCTTCGAACACTACTCTTGAATAATCTTGATTTGTAACTATTTGAGGAATAGCTGAACCTTTTGAGAGATATTAGTTTTCTAGTGAAGATGAATGTCATGTGTTTCCATTATTTACAAATGCACGCAGATGTAGCTTACTTTGTCATTCAGACTGGAACCAGGAAGAACAAACTATCCTATATCTGTCAAACCAAACCTACATTTGCCCTCTGACACTTTAGCTTAACATGAAATATATAACGTCCTTTGATAATCTGTACAACATCTGAAGGGTTGAAAAACACAATTTACCTTTTACTGCCATGAAGCAAAGAAGCATATTAATACGTCTGAATATGAAACACTAAAACCTTTCAAAACAAACAGCAGTTTCTACCCTTTCTATCCCATTTCCCCCCCCCCCTCTAGGTTATTATCTTTATAGCATTTAGGAGACGTTTGCTGAACCCATTTAGAAAGATAAAGCCTGGATATTGAAAGGGAATTAGATTGTATGCTTTGAAAGAAAATGCATCAAATAAAGCTCGGCGTGGACGCTCGGCTTGCCTCCGTAGTGACATTTGAACTGAAATGCTTCAGCTCTGAAACCCCAAAGGATGGCAGCCCGTGAGGAAAAGCAGAAATGAAATATTCGCTTGGCTTGCAGTTTTTTTTTTTATTGTAAACCATACAGTGAGCAGACAACCACAGCATTGTCTGAACTGAACTCTGTTATAATCCAACATCTCTCTCTATCCCTCCCTCTCTACCAAGATCTTTGTGTCTCTTTAATCTGATTGAGCCACAATAGTTTTAGGAGTTTCTATTTTGAGAGGATTATCTCGTCCACAGCTGCCACGTTAGACGCATCCTCCCCATGTCCCGCTTTATCACACGCTCAAATATTATAGCATTCACAAAAAAGACCTCCACTCAGAGTTCAGTGTCTCTCGGTCATACTGGGAAGTTATACAATAATGTCTTTAAATCCATCAACGGCATTAATCTTATTTGCAAAAGATATTTCGTCTTTGCATCAACCCTAAGCAAATCTCTTTTTCAGAGGATTCATCTTTAATTTATTACATAATGAAAAGTCAGCGTAGCAACTCTATCATTATAAATCAAGTTTCATTTATAGAGCACATTTTAAAAACGATTTTTGGTCGAGCCAAAGTGCTGCAGATGCAATAAAAAACTCTTTACTGCGATAGACAATAAATTACAACAGCAAATCTAAAAATCTAAAATCTAAAAATCAAACCCAGGGAAATGTCAGGAGTCGTGTTGTCACGGTAACAACATTTTGGTTTCGATACTAAGTCAAGATTTGCGATTCCGATTCTTTTTCGATACTTTTCTTAAAAAAAGGGAAACAGTCTTAAATGTAATTATTGTGCTTTATTTCACACTAGAACACAAACTTTTAAACAATGAGAACAATACATTAAATATATGACTAGAATTTGTATTAAATAAAATTAAGCATCATCTATAAACAACTTAAAAACATAAAGGTGTTGGCTTTAGGGAAATGTCCCAGTTTAGGATAATGAAGGCTCTCATCTAATCTATTACAAAGCCATTACATTTCTAACTCCTGATGACAGAAATGTCTCCCTTCTTTTTTTCTTGAACAATGTACAATATAATAATTTTAATAAACCAAATATGAACAATTGAGGAAATGAGGAAGAACCGATGATTCAAATGTTGCAGTAGTAATGTATAAGTTTGCGCATAAATTACTATTGCAAAAAAATGTGTTAATTTTCTTCCTGTCTAACGGCCCGTCCACACAGCGGCGTGCGTTGAAGCTTCCAACGCTTCTGCGCATTCACTTTGAATGGGGTGACGTCACTTTTAGCCGAACTGCATTTTGGGAAGTGACGTGGAGCGTTGCTGGCGTTGCTCGCTTCAAAAGTTGAGCAATGTTCAACTTTTGACGCCTCGACGGAGGCGTCAGCCAATCGAATCATATGCCAGTACAAGCTCTAGCCAATCAAACCGCGTGCTTGTGTGTCTGGGGCGGGAGATTCATGTGATTGGTTGTTGGTCGAGTGTCAGACACGCCCGCCGGCAAGCGTCAACGCACGCCGCTGTGTGGACGGGCCGTAAGAGTCGATGTTTGGACGAAGGCTCCGGGCCGGTGACAGATGTTTCCCCTTAATGTCTACCCCGGTAGAGTTATTGCAATACGATTCGGAATAGAAGACGGATTGATCATTATTCTCCTTTTGAATGAAAAACACATTCAAATGGTCATGTGCTTTATTTTGCTTTTGAGAAGTCAGAATAATGACGTCATGAAGATGTACAGAAAATGGACATGAGGGTTTTCAGTGACAAAAACGTTATTTATTAACCTTGTTGCGGTGGTGGTGGTTTTGGGCTACAGATGTAAAAAAACAGAAGACATTAAGTTAATATACATTTTGGCTGCATTTAACAAAGTGCTTTTTGCATTCTCAGCCCTAGCATGATCAGAAATCAGTTATCGCCATCCTTTGTCGGGATGTTTTTTTGAGGTGATTCCATAGCTATTTTTAATACCTTTTCACTGTTTATACCAATGCCGAACAAATATAGATTTTGGTTTGATTCAGACGTGAAAACAAGAAGATTAAATCCTTACTCTCTAAACTTGAATGCCACAAAGACAATCCTTTGTATAAACCTTAAGTATGTGAATGAAAGAGATAGCCACGCTCCAGAAGTCCGGGTTGCATAAGGTGCACGAAGGACAGACTTAGTAAGCATCGCCTGGCACGAGATGGAGACGGTCAGAAACAACAAGATGATAAATAAAGCACATGTCTGCATGGGATTGCAATACATCATCATCAGCAGCAGCAGCAGCAGGGATTACTGAGGAGGGGTCGAGTTAATCTGAGCGAGCGAGGTCATTCAGAGAGAAAGAGAGACGAGCTTTATCAGAACCTCCCGGAACAAACACTGCCACCAAGTTACTGAAACCGATAGAGCCTTTCTGCTGTCTATTTGCACCGTGATAACATCTGTAGCGCAACGAAACTGAACAAATAAAACTGAAATATAACTGCCGCTGAGACGTTGTGGTGACGTTGTGGAGATATCCAGAGCTACAAATGGTTTTCTACAGACTTAATTAAACAAACTAAATCATTTGTATATATTTTACAATGAGAATGAGAATAATAAGGCAACAATGATCCCTGCGCTGGAAATCACCCTCAGGGAACGATGCAAGTCCAGGCAAGAATATCCTTCCAACAGTTTCCCATGTACTCTTGCCCTTTAGCCTTTCCTATGGCCGCTTGTTTCACCCTGTGCTTTCCCTGGTAAAAACCATGTGCCTATACAGGTGGTCTAATCCCAACACCACCTGCCTCCAATATATAACAATCACCAAAACTGCCTTCAACGTAAAAGAAGGATTACCAACTCTTTCAAAAAACTAAAATCTAGCAATTGATGATCAGATCAATCCTATTTCTGGCCCTGAAACTGTAGATCGAAAAGACGTAATTCTGTCCTTCTGCGTCATCTATGAGAAAACATGTCATAACTTTAACACAACATATTCGAGGTGGTTTTAAATTACATTACATTGCATTTAGCTGACGCTTTTATCCAAAGCGACTTACAATAAGTACATACGACCACGAAGACACAACCTTGAAGAAAACAGAATCATAATGTACATCAGGTTTCATAGAGCAAAAACATTTCAAGTGCTACTCAGCTGGCTATAGATAAGCCAGTCCTTTGTTAGTATATAAGTGCCTTGTTAGTAATTCTATGGCTGGAAGTGGAGTCGAAAGAGATGAGTTTTCAGTCTGGAAGGTGTGTAAGCGTTCTGCTGTCCTGATGTCAATGGGGAGCTCATTCCACCATCTTGGAGCCAGGATAGCAAACCCACGTGTTTCTGCTGATGGGAACTTGGGTCCCCGTCGCAGCGAGGGTGCAGCGAGTCGTTTGGCTGATGCAGAGCGGAGTGCACGCGCTGGGGTACGGATACGTAAATAACATATCCGTATTTATTTATTTCTCCAAGTTATGTGTGTGTGTGAGCACTGAGGAGTCTCAAACGTTTGTTTAATCATTTTAAGATTGGCTTCAATCAATGTTTGAAAATGAATTCTTCATATCTGATAAATGAGAGGTAACATTTTATTTATGGTATTATTTCCACATATTTCTCTCCATTCTTCCTTCTGCCAACGGTGTCGCAGTTTCTCGTCTCTCCCGTTGTTGTGCTTGGTGCTTACGCATGGGTCAGAGTTTGCGTGGAGGACCGCACGTTTTCCCGTCAAGTTAGTTTTTTATAAATCGCAAACATTGCTTAGAAACTGGACATTGCTTAGAAACTAAATGAGGCCACTATCTGGGACAGTATGGAGGGACCATGGGTCAAGTTTGTATATTTAAGATAATTATAATAATAAATCAAGGTTTTTATTTTAGCGTTTTTCAAAAAAACAAACGATTGACTTCAAGACTAGCGAAAAAAATACCGACTCGTTTTAGTTTTTTTAGGACTCATTCCTGCACAACTCCATTGGTGTAATAAATGATTTCTAAACACCCTGTATTGTCTAAAGATGATCAGCTGTTCCACCCTGTGTGACAGATACAGAGCAGATTAAATGCCATCAGCTTTAGGCGTGTGATGGGTTGTGTGTGAAGAGACACGCAAGTCAACATTTTGCTTTGTTTGGCAAAAAAACAGCTTTAGAAAAAGAACAAAAGCCGTCAAAATGAGTTTGACCTGCTTTGCTCCCAGCGGGGGGGCGGCAGCCTTGGAGCAGGAGGCGATGAGTGCAGAAAGACTGAGAAAGAGATTACATTGGATTCCAGTAAATGAAGGACTTGTAACACTCTTGTAATTAAAATAATGCTGGAGGTCATTAGCACACGAGGAGCCTCCCGTATAGAGCAGCATTATTATAACACCTCTCTCAGGGGATAAACGTTAGAGACCCCCGGATAAAGAGGCTGAACGTGGCTTTGTTGTGGCATTACAGTCACAACGGGTGGTAAAATAAAAACCTTAGGTCGTTATTTATTGAAAAGTGTAATGGAATCATGTGGTTTTAGAAAGGGATATAAACACAAAGAGGTTTTAAGCGTCTCGATTTGCGTTGTTCTTACGTTTGCTGTTTTGAGTGAATAAGGGCATATCTTAGGTAATGGAAGTTACAAACACAGCACTGGACTAATTACAGATAAATCAATATTTAATTTAATTTAAGAGTACCTCTATACTGGTGTCAAGAAACATACTTTTACTAAGAAGAATATCCCAATATATATCATGAACTATATCTACTGTCTTTGTCCAAACTCTAAAGACGTTGTGTTGAATCAAGAGCTGCGAATATTCGATTCATTTCAAAACATATTGATAATTTTCCTTTACATGCTTGAGAAATGTTTACTTAAAACATCCCAATTTCTTTACTCCTGTATGAAAGGAAACGGATTAGCTTTGAGTTATGGAATTAAAAGATATTTGAGGACATCATCTTGGGATTTGGGAAAAACAAATCATAATTTTTCACCATTTTGTATAAATAAAATCACCAGATTAACAAAGTGTTTCTTAAAGCGCTAGTTTAATCTGTATAGTTTTGCAAATAATCCCACAATGCTTCACTGCAGCTTCAAATCCACCAACTCTCAAACACAGCTAATTCTCAAACTTCACAAGATGTCATTTTACATTAAATGTCACTTGTTAGACGCTTTTCGAAAGCTAAATTAAGTGTCTTGCCCAGGGTCACAACGACATGCTGACTGCAATGGGGCTGGAACCAGTGTTCCAATGTGCTCCAATGGGGCTGGAACCAGTGCTCCAATGGAGATGGTAGTGCTCCAATGGGGCTGGAACCAGTGCTCCAATGTGCTCCAATGGGGATGGAACCTGTGCTCCAATGGGGATGGAACCAGTGCTCCAATGTGCTCCAATGGGGATGGAACCTGTGCTCCAATGGGGATGGAACCAGTTCACCAATGGGGATGGAACCAGTGCTCCAATGGGGATGGAACCAGTGCTCCAATGTGCTCCAATGGGGATAGAACCAGTGCTCAAATGGGGATGTAACCAGTGCTCCAATGGGGATGGTAGTGCTCCAATGGGGCTGGAACCAGTGCTCCAATGGGGATGGAACCAGTGCTCCAATGTGCTCGACGGGGATGGAACCTGTGCTCCAATGGGGATGGAACCAGTGCTCCAATGGGGATGGAACCAGTGCTCCAATGGGGATGGAACCAGTGCTCCAATGGGGATGGAACCAGTGCTCCAATGGGGATGGAACCAGTGCTCCAATGTGCTCCAATGGGGATGGAACCTGTGCTCCAATGTGGATGGAACCAGTGCTCCAATGGGGCTGGAACCAGTGCTCCAATGGCGATGGAACCAGTGATCCAATGGGGATGTAACCAGTGCTGTAACGCCTGAAGAAAATATGGAAACAAATCTGAAGCCACCGGGCAAACTATCTGGGTTCTACTCTATAAACAGGGAGGGTGATAATTGATAAGGAAGGATCATTTTAGCCTCTTGTTTCTCCTCTCAACGTCAATCTGACTCGGGGGAGGAAGCTCTTACGTCACGAGGTTGTTTGTCTCAGCTTGAATACTTGGAGCAGTTTATTTTTGACAAAACCCTCTATTGACTCGTGCTTTAAAAAAAGAAAAAAAATCAGTAGTGCTTAACAGATGTGAGAGCTTAGGCAAGTGTGTGCATTTAGGAACAACTGCTATAGCGTGAGGAATGATCTGATGCCAGCGTGAGTATCACCAGCTGTTGTTGGAGAGATTAACCCCCAAACACGAGAGGAACCAAATGCAAAGTCAGTGGAAGTGTCGATGCATTGCCTCCTATGTTATGTCAATGAATAGGGCTGCACAGTTAATCAATATGGTAGGAACATCGAGATATAGTCTAGCTAGTATCCAGATTGCAGTAAAAACTATTTTTGGTAAAGACAAAATATGTAAAAATATCTGAATGAAGTATCTGCAGAGAAGTCCCGGCCTTCAAACAGTATTCTACAGATTTAATACCAAATTAAGAACAGAATCTCCCTAAAATATCCAAATTAATTGCAATATTGGTCATAAATAATCGCAATTACTTATTTTTCCAAAGTGTGCAGCCCTAAAAGAGTTATCTTGGTCACTAAGGCGCTAGTAGTAGAGTATTTATCATGTAGTGAGAAGGAATATTTCCCCCTGAAACATATCATAATTCCTTTTTCAATGAAAATTTGAATAATTATTCAAAGACAATCAACCCTACCATTTCCGTAAATAATATCAGTCAAAATATCTCTAAATTTGTCATTTTTACTTCACAAAAACATGCATTTTTGCCCAAACTTGAATATTTAATAAACTCTGGACTTGAGAGATGGGTAGCGTGCCTGCAAGCGTGAAAGTAACTGCAAAAAAGTGTTTTAAATACTCAAATGCATGGGGTTTGGGAAGTAGATTGGACTAAGAGGAGTTGGATTAGACTGCAGGTGTTTTAAAAATATGTTAATTGATACTCAAATGATTTATAAAATACAATAATAAAAGATTCTTCTTTATTTTGCTTTGATTCGTTGTTGATAGTGAAGACAAATGTCAATTAACACAGGGTCAGTAATTGAAATGGTAATTGTGTCAGTGAAGTATTCCTTCAAACTGATCAGTGTCTGGAATAGTTTTCGCTCATCAGACATGGCAAAAGTACACACATCCTTTACTCGAGTAGAAGTACAGATACTCGTGTTTAAAAAGTAGTGACTAAACTTCTTTACTCAAGTGAAAGTAAAGAGGCTTTGAAATGTACTTCAGTAAAAAGTACCCATAGCTAGCAGCTGTTTTAAAGAGTACCTGACCTCCCTTTATATTAATAGAACAATAATGTCATTGTTAGCTAATGAATGTTTCCATGCTGAACAACGGCAACATGACAACGTTTCCATTGGTCCCTCTTCTTTAGAGAAGACCAGGAAGTGATGGATACACGGATCGTGTTCAAATCAATAGGCACGCAATGACTCTAAAGAATAATGATCACGCATCAAACACACATTCAGACTAAAGGAACCAGCTGTTTGGGAAATGAGAGAAGTAGAAAGTACAGGTATTTGGGTTCAACATGTAAGAAGTAGAAAGTACAGGTATTTGGGTTCAACATGTAAGAAGTAGAAAGTACAGGTATTTGTGTTCAACATGTGAGAAGTAGAAAGTACAGGTATTTGAGTTCAACATGTAAGAAGTAGAAAGTACAGGTATTTGAGTTCAACATGTAAGAAGTAGAAAGTACAGGTATTTGGGTTCAACATGTAAGAAGTAGAAAGTACAGGTATTTGGGTTCAACATGTAAGAAGTAGAAAGTACAGGTATTTGGGTTCAACATGTAAGAAGTAGAAAATACAGGTATTTGAGTTCAACATGTGAGAAGTAGAAAGTACAGGTATTTGGGTTCAACAAGTAAGAAGTAGAAAGTACAGGTATTTGGGTTCAACAAGTAAGAAGTAGAAAGTACAGGTATTTGGGTTCAACATGTAAGAAGTAGAAAGTACAGGTATTTGGGTTCAACATGTAAGAAGTAGAAAGTACAGGTATTTGGGTTCAACATGTAAGAAGTAGAAAGTACAGGTATTTGTGTTCAACATGTGAGAAGTAGAAAGTACAGGTATTTGAGTTCAACATGTAAGAAGTAGAAAGTACAGGTATTTGAGTTCAACATGTAAGAAGTAGAAAGTACAGGTATTTGGGTTCAACATGTAAGAAGTAGAAAGTACAGGTATTTGGGTTCAACATGTAAGAAGTAGAAAGTACAGGTATTTGAGTTCAACAAGTAAGAAGTAGAAAGTACAGGTATTTGAGTTCAACATGTAAGAAGTAGAAAATACAGGTATTTGAGTTCAACATGTAAGAAGTAGAAAGTACAGGTATTTGGGTTCAACATGTAAGAAGTAGAAAGTACAGGTATTTGGGTTCAACAAGTAAGAAGTAGAAAGTACAGGTATTTGAGTTCAACAAGTAAGAAGTAGAAAGTACAGGTATTTGAGTTCAACATGTAAGAAGTAGAAAGTACAGGTATTTGGGTTCAACATGTAAGAAGTAGAAAGTACAGGTATTTGAGTTCAACAAGTAAGAAGTAGAAAGTACAGGTATTTGGGTTCAACATGTAAGAAGTAGAAAGTACAGGTATTTGAGTTCAACAAGTAAGAAGTAGAAAGTACAGGTATTTGAGTTCAACATGTAAGAAGTAGAAAATACAGGTATTTGAGTTCAACATGTAAGAAGTAGAAAGTACAGGTATTTGGGTTCAACATGTAAGAAGTAGAAAGTACAGGTATTTGGGTTCAACATGTAAGAAGTAGAAAGTACAGGTATTTGAGTTCAACAAGTAAGAAGTAGAAAGTACAGGTATTTGGGTTCAACATGTAAGAAGTAGAAAATACAGGTATTTGAGTTCAACATGTAAGAAGTAGAAAGTACAGGTATTTGGGTTCAACATGTAAGAAGTAGAAAGTACAGGTATTTGGGTTCAACAAGTAAGAAGTAGAAAGTACAGGTATTTGGGTTCAACAAGTAAGAAGTAGAAAGTACAGGTATTTGGGTTCAACAAGTAAGTAGAAAGTACAGGTATTTGGGTTCAACAAGTAAGAAGTAGAAAGTAGCTCCACTAGCCCCCCTCCCGTCAAGGCTCGCCGGCAGCACACTTTCCGTCACAGGAACACGCTTTACTGGCGGCGAAAATAATCCCACCAGACTCCTTTGCCCCTCCAACACAGGGACGTCCTTGTCCTTTTTTCTTTTCATCATTTCAAGCGATAAAAACTCGATCTTCTCGCCCTCGGCTCGAGTTCAGGGCGTTCGAGCTGAATAAGGGCGTCAAATGACGGCAAGACGCCCCCCTGGCGGAAACGCTGGGAGGGAGTGATGTGAGGTGAGAAGGAGATAAATCTAATTACAGCTCTCTGACTCAACACTACCGAGAGGAAGAGCAGAAGAACGAGGCAAGAGAAAAAGAGTAGTGACGGAGGAGAAGAAGACAGAGGAGCACTTTGAAGAATCTCACTCCTTGTGATCAGCTTAGGAAAACTCCTCAGGGGAAAATTACATAAAATGAGGGCATCTCTCTTTCTCCAAGCGAGCGTTTCTATGGACTGTCCTCCATCTGTGGCGGCTGGCTCGCTAAATGCCTTTCTGTGAGAGCCCATCAATCCAGAAAGAGAAAGAAGTTGCCTTTTCATTTCCCATGATGCACTGCGTTCCCATTAGATGCAACATCCAACATGCGTCCCACTGAGATATCCTCTCTTCCTCCTCGTCTCTTTGTGCTTTTAAGACGTCAAAATAATGAGGAAGACGTCCAGAAAGTAGAGAATGAGAGTTGTCTGTGACATCAACTTGCATTTTAAAAGATTTAGATCATTTTTGGTTTGGATTTTTTACTTTAAATGGAATTAAACAAAAGAGGACATTGAGTTCGTAGAAAATGGAAAAAACTGCTTATTGTGATTTTTTTTTTTTACTCCTATTCAAATCAAATCAAAGTTTATTTATAAAGCACATTTAAAAGTGATTTTTGGTCGGGCCTTTTGCATCAAATTTCTCGTAAACATTAAAAAATACAATAAAACTTAGGGCTGCTCGATTATGGCAAAAATCATAATCTCGATCATTTGGGTCAATAATTGTAATTATTAAATGCGATTATTCATTGACTTTGAAAACATCCATTTATTGGAGAGAAAACATTTGAACAGTATGTTTTTAACAGTTGATTACCCTGAACTTTAAGAATAATTCAACTGGAAAAAAAAAAATGAAAAAAAAAGTAATAATATAAATAATAATCGTTTTACGTTGTTTTCGTAATCGTTGGAAGCCATAATCGTAATCGCGATTAAAATACGATTAATTGAGCAGCCCTAATAGTTATTGTACTGGAAATATTGACTGAGTGAGTGACTGGATCCATAATGCCAGCGTTACATAGGTATGAAAGCAGTGGCTGTCTTAATGCTTGTCTTTCTGTAAGGAAACAGAAACCCAGTAAACCTTCCCACACCCAATAGGGCTTATATTTTGAAGGGGTGTGGGTATGGTGAGAGGGGAAGTGAAGCGGGCATGGTTTGATTCTCCTTTAGGAATATCTGCGCCAATTTGTTTAGTAGGTGTGTTTTAAGAGGTTTGTAGGGTAGGATATCTCTGCAGCTGTAGAATACTTAATCAACATTTATTTAGCCTTCAAACTCAAATGTTCTGCTCAATATTATGCAATTTTGACATAATTTAGATCAAGCACTACTATGATAGTCGTTGATTAAGATATTTCTGTCCATGGGAAGTGATCAAAAAAGAAGGGAGAAGTTGTATTTTAGGATTCAGAGGGTTTGAAGAAGTGTTCATAAAGACCACTGAGGCTCCAAATAATAAGCTGTGAAATGTCTGAATCAACTCTTCGACCCATAAGTCAAAAGGAGACGTCTTGAAAATGACTTTAATTAGGTTATAATAATACATTTTATTTAACAGGCGCCGTTAAAAAGCACCCAAGGACACCTTTCAATTCATAAAATGATCGAAAGAAAGGTTTGAAACAGTACAAAAAGTACAGTAACAGTGAGCATGTAGGAAACAGGGGGCATGTAGCACTACAGTGAGTAGGCTGATCTGAACAGGTGGGTTTGACTTTAATGTGGTGATCGAGTCAGACTGTCGGGTGTGAAGGGGGGGGGGGGGGGTCGGGGGGAGTTCAAAGTTTTAACGGTCACCTATTAAGCTAAATCCTCTTCTTCATGTCTCTTCTACATCAACATGTGTCCCCTCTTCTTCATGTCTCTTCTACATCAACATGTGTCCCCTCTTCTTCATGTCTCTTCTACATCAACATGTGTCCCCTCTTCTTCATGTCTCTTCTACATCAACATGTGTCCCCTCTTCTCCATGTCTCTTCTACATCAACATGTGTCCCCTCTTCTCCATGTCTCTTCTACATCAACATGTGTCCCCTCTTCTTCATGTCTCTTCTACATCAACATGTGTCCCCTCTTCTCCATGTCTCTTCTACATCAACATGTGTCCCCTCTTCTCCATGTCTCTTCTACATCAACATGTGTCCCCTCTTCTCCATGTCTCTTCTACATCAACATGTGTCCCCTCTTCTTCATGTCTCTTCTACATCAACATGTGTCCCCTCTTCTTCATGTCTCTTCTACATCAACATGTGTCCCCTCTTCTCCATGTCTCTTCTACATCAACATGTGTCCCCTCTTCTCCATGTCTCTTCTACATCAACATGTGTACCCTCTTCTCCATGTCTCTTCTACATCAACATGTGTCCCCTCTTCTTCATGTCTCTTCTACATCAACATGTGTCCCCTCTTCTTCATGTCTCTTCTACATCAACATGTGTCCCCTCTTCTCCATGTCTCTTCTACATCAACATGTGTCCCCTCTTCTCCATGTCTCTTCTACATCAACATGTGTACCCTCTTCTCCATGTCTCTTCTACATCAACATGTGTCCCCTCTTCTTCATGTCTCTTCTACATCAACATGTGTCCCCTCTTCTCCATGTCTCTTCTACATCAACATGTGTCCCCTCTTCTCCATGTCTCTTCTACATCAACATGTGTCCCCTCTTCTTCATGTCTCTTCTACATCAACATGTGTCCCCTCTTCTTCATGTCTCTTCTACATCAACATGTGTCCCCTCTTCTTCATGTCTCTTCTACATCAACATGTGTCCCCTCTTCTTCATGTCTCTTCTACATCAACATGTGTCCCCTCTTCTTCATGTCTCTTCTACATCAACATGTGTCCCCTCTTCTTCATGTCTCTTCTACATCAACATGTGTCCCCTCTGTGGAAAGAGACTCTGAAAGTTTCAGGAACAAAGATTTTCTCTCTTTTTGATCCATTTCTATAAAAACCTGTCTGTAAATGAGCTGATCAGATTTTGGCCACTTTGTGATGTCATAGCGATGTTTTGTCTTGTGTAACCATTAGCCAATCAGCAACCAAGGTACCTCCCCCCCCTTATCACCTGAATCTCCTCCTAGAGCACCATTGAGTTCTTTAGGCGCATTCACACTGCGGTACTTTTCCCACAAAGGTTCATGAGAACTCTTTTGTCGCGTTCACACCAAAAAGAGCCGGTACTAAAATTAGTTCACGTGAACCTTTTTACCCGCTCGTAAGTCCCTGCTAGAGAGCAGGGACTTACGAGCGGCTCTTTTGTGAGAAAAGAGCTATATTTCTGATTGGCTGTGCGGATTGCAAACCACGCCCCCGTAAAACTTCCAAAAAGTTTTGTGAAGCCGCCATTTTATTATCCTCGCATTAGCATTATTAGCATTAGCATTAGCCCAGCGCAGAAACGCAGAGAGACTAACGTATGGCAACACAAAATAAAACATGGGAGCGGTGGAGATGAGGAGGTGTCGGCGTTCTGGCGATTTACTCGGAAGGCTTCAGTAGAAGCTGCTGGGAGTCCCAGCAACTTCTACTGAAGTCCTCTTACAACTCCGGGGACTTCCGGCCGGGGACTTTGGGCGGCAGTATCCGCCGTGAAGTTGTTTATAGCCTGCCAGTAAACCCAAAGCAGAAGAAGAAGAAGTGACGTCAGCGGCTTCATTTGCCTAATCCACCCCCAGGGACTTATTCCAGTGTGAACGTGATCTGTACTTAGTTCATGCGAACTAAAGAGTTCGCATGAACTAAGTTCACATGAACCTTTGTGGGAAAAGTACTGCGGTGTGAATGCGCCTAGTGTAACCAAATGTCTCTCAGAGGGGCGTGGGGAGGGGCTCCTTATTTTCATCTAAAGTAACAGACAGAGAATCAGCACTTTGGAAACAGGGCTGAAACAGAGGGGATTATGGGTAATGCTGCAATGATCTGTTTGGTATTTCAGCCAATCAGAGACAGGCTCTGTATATATCTGAGACCTGTGATATATTGATGACAAACAGTATAACAGGGGACCTTTAAAGTCACCCTCATGTCCTAACTTCACATGTTCAGTACAGAGAGTTTCCACCGTATTCAAATGATATGCATTTCCTCAGAGTCTGAACCCTCTGCACTCAACAACTGGTCTTTGTGTGCAATGAGCTTTAACATTGAGCTATAAACCGAGAGGTTCTTTAAGGGCATTAGTTAGGAAAAAAATATCATGTGACTTTACCAGAGACGGATACAAACACAAAGGATGGTCTGAATCTATATAAAGAGTGAACTATTTATACTGTCTGTAGCTAAACGCAGAGTTAAAAATAATGTGTGTGCTATACTGTTCCTTATAGAGGGGTGCAAGAATGAGTCTTAAACGCTGAAAGAGTCAGCATTTTAACCACTTCCTGTTTACTTGTCAGGAAGTTTTTCTGAACATGCTTTTGGTTGTTATCCTGAAATAAGGTCTGTGGTTAACACAAGCTGAAGAGATTTTTGGTTCTATGACATAAATCAGGGATCACCAACTACATTTGTCCAAGGGCCAAAATGTATCCAATAGACACTATCGCGGGCCAGCGGGGGGGTGTACAGGTACTGCATAAAGCTTAGCAGACTCTTCACGCTAACGAAGGATCACTTCTAGGCAGGGTTGGGAGGGTTACTTTGTAAATGTAATCAGTTACTGATTACTGAATACATGCTCTGAAAGTAATCAGAATACAGTTACAGTTACGTGTTCAGGTTACTTTTACAATACTTTTGGAATACTTTCTTTTTCCATAACAGATGGGTATGTTTTGGTAAACAGGAGACACTTGTTTTACTGTTTTAATGGCTTATCAAGAACTCAAACACAACATCTTGGTGTCATTCTGGACAGCTCCCGCTCATCTGCACCCCACATAACAAACATCACCCGGACTGCATTCTCCTACTGTAAACCTTTCCTTAGAATATGTTGTGAATTGTAAGGTGTCCTTGGGTGCTTTGAAAGGCGCCCCTAAATAGAATGAATAATGATTATTATTTATTATTATTATCTGAAACGATGTAATAACTTTTAAAACTTGTTCCAGTCACTTGCCCCATGCATTCAGCAGCAGCACGCCATTCACTTTGATTTGATCCCGTTATAAATGTCATAATTTCGACAATAAAGAAATGCTACATCAACGTTATCTTGCACATTTTATCTAACCATCTGCGTTTCTAACTTTCAATATATTTTAAAAGAGATCTCTCTCTCTCATCTGCGTGCGGGGGCGGGGCCTCACAGACACGCTGCATCTCTCTCTCTCGCTCACAGACACGCTGCAGCGCCGTGCAGTGTGCACACAGTTCTGCCGGTAATGAATATTACATTTTGTGAGGAAACCTTTCCACCAATAATTCCAATAAGTATTCCAAAATGTATTCACTTCAGGTTTACGAAAGTAACTGTAATCAGATTACTCGTTTTTCAAATGTAACGCCAGCTGAATACAGTTAGCCTACTTGATTTTTGTATTCTGATTACGTAACGCCGTTACATATATTCCGTTACAACCCAACCCTGCTTCTAGGCTACTGTCCCGCAGCTCCTGCCTCTCTGTTGGACTCTGTCGCAGCGGGGCTGCTGCTGTGGTGCGGAGCGCACAAAGCAGACTCTTCACAACGAAGGATCACTTCTTCTTCTTCAAGGAAGGGAAGGTTTCACAGTACGCAGTCTACTGTCCCGCAGCTGCTGCCTCTCTGTTGAACTCCGGTACTGCACCTTACTCACGAGACGTTGTATAAAAAAAAAAATGGGTGGGGGGGCGAATGCAGTACCACTCCGCCAACGCCAGTCACCCCCGTCGAGCGGGCCGGATGAGAATGTCTGGCGGGCCGGATGTGGCCCGCGGGCCGCCAGTTGGTGGTCACTGACATAAATCATGTCAGTAAATACCCCACTGGTGAATATAAAAACGGAGGTTACTAACCAGTGTCTTAATGAGACGACTAAACGTCATCACGCCCAACATTAGCCACCTTTAGCTTAGCGGTGGTGATGTGAAGTCATGTGACCGTGCTGTAGTTCCTTTATAGCCCAACATTAGCCACCTTTAGCTTAGCGGTGGTGACTTGAAGTCATGTGACCGTGCTGTAGTTCCTTTATAGCCCAACATTATCTTTTTACTTCAGAAATCATAAAGTAGTGTTAACATGTGGAGATTATCCTGCTGAACTAAACGTGTAAGTATCATAAACGTTTGTTTGACACAGAGATGATATTCTGCAGTAATCAGAAAGGGAAAAATACCATTGGATTTTTGTGGAGGGAACCAGGGAGATGCTACCTTCCTCGCTGCACCTCTCTATGGTTACTCTACTGCTGCGACTCTTTGCATAAGCTCTAAACAAACTGTCCCTGAGCACAATGTACTGCTCTAACAAGCTGTGAGCAATCAAGGCCTCAGATATCAATAGAGATTGTCAACTCAATGGAGCGAGTTTCAGCTTCAGCAGCATGCTTATTAAACCATGCACAGTTGGGCAGCTATTAGACCTTATGAGTGGGAAGTCGCTTGGGCAAATAACTGTCACAACATTGAAACAGGAGAAAGGCAGGAAGAGGTTCATGCAAACACACTCTCCTACATTACTAAGCTAAAGCAATATTTGCAGTTTCAACATCGCCTTCCATTGGCTTTGTGAACAGCAGCATGATGGTAGCGGCAACGCGAGAAGAAAAGGGGTTTCTATTTGAAAATACAATGTTAGCTCGTGTTTTTAGTAACTATTAATAATGAAAAACTTAAGAAACACAGGTTGTGATTCCATTGGATTAGAACCAAATAGAAAATAAATATTACCAGTAAATATACACATAACAGTTACAAATATACATCTATCGCTATATTGATTGAGAACGCAATATAAATATACAGAAATGAAGTATGTTTACATTGATTGATGATCTGCTAACCTACAACGAACCGATGTTAGCAAAGCAATTACAGTTATATCACATATACAGAAATTCTGTACTACTTTATCCTAAACGACTAATTTCTTAGTGTGTGTTTAAAGACTGCCTTAAAACCTATATTCCTCGTGGGCTATGTATCTTAAGGCAAGACCACGCAGCAAAGTCTTTAAAAAAGTTTTTCTTAGAATTAGACAAGAGAAAGAAGTGAGTCAGGGAAATGTACTTATCGAAGCTCTCTCTCCAGAGATCCAGCCCTTAATTAGAAAATAGTCTGCTCTTATGCTAATGTGAACAGAACACCAGTGAGATCCTCAAAGGCCCGTGGCAGTGTGAGGAAGGGTGAATCTCTGAAGACTGCACAATGAGCAACATAGCAGTAATTTATTGAGGCTTCAGATCCACAGTCAGCTGAACGGCTGCTTCACACAGACGCCAGAGAAAGAAATCTGCTGCTGGCTCTCAGCGATCAGAAAGGAAAAATCAAATTGAGGGATTTAGATTTTAGGATTGGAGCTAATGACGGCTTATGAGTCTGTGGAGTGAGCTTTGGATTTTCAAGACATTTAAGGATACGACTCTTCCTCCCCTCATAGGTCAGAGAAGCAGTAATAGGCCACGAGGGAAGCATTCATCTGGGTGAATGTGGGGGGGGCAACAAAAGAAAGGGTTGAAAGTACTGGCTTTTTTGGGAGATAAACTAAGAGATTTTAGCCTTTGCAGTCGGGGTGGGGGGAATAATCGATCGCTGCATAGTATCGCCATACTTTGCGTGGCGATACACGGACGCCAAGTATCAATATTTTATGATATAATCTGTAGCATATCCCTCCGAAAGATGGTCGTACACTGGTGACTTCTAATTTATTGAAAACTCCAAAAACCAACGTAAGAACTACACAAAGACACAACACAACAAATACATCTAAGCTACATCCATATGAGCATGACTTTACCATTAAACAAGTGAACTTCAAATAGTTAGCAAACTTATAATACAGTATATAAACAAATTAAGACACAAACCACGTCGAGTCACGTGACTTGAATTTTGAATTGCGCCGTCCCTTATCCTATCTCTTAACGTCTCCCTCCTGACAGGGACACCTCTCCTGACAGGGACACCTCTCCTGGCATGGTCCTTGGAAGATGCGGTGGTGTTTTGTATTTTTCCGCCAAAGAACGCGCTTTGCTGGCGGCAAAAATAATCCCACCAGAGTCCTTTGCCTCCAACAGAGGGATGTCCTTGTCCTTTTTCCTTTTTGTCATTTCAAGCGATAAAAACTCTCGATCTTCTCTCAAATTCTTTATTTTTTTGGACGCCCTCGGCTCGAGTTCAGGGCGTTCCGAGCTGAATAAGAGCGTCAAATGACGGCAAGACGCCCCCCTGGCAGAAACACTGGGTATGACCCATGTGATTTGCAATATCGCAATACTATCGTATCGTGGCTATAGTATCGTGGGGAGCCTGGTGATTCCCACCCTTACTTTGCACACAAACCTTTATAACACGCGACAGGGAAGGGAAAACCCCAAAAAGCAGAATAGGGCCTCTTTAATTCACTTAGTGCGAGATATCAGATTTTCGGTAAAATGTTGCCTCGCTGTGCAGCCTTCAAAGGGTTCAGGATGAGGCGAAATCATTTCACTTTCAGGTATTTTGTCTCGTAGTGAGAGACTTGTGCTCTTGGCGCAGTGGATGCACACTGCAGAGTTTGCTGAGGAGACACAGGAAGCTGCTGGGTGTTGGAAGACACGTCAAACAGGATGTGAACACACTCGGGCTGATGCATTAAGTGAAGCATGTGCAGACACAAGGACACACTCATGTTGGGAAAGACAACTTTACTTCTGATTCTCGACCGAATTTGATATGAACATGACAACGTTTCCATTGGTCCCTCTTCTTTAGAGAAGACCAGGAAATGATGGATACACGGATCGTGTTCAAATCAATAGGCACGCAATGACTCTAAAGAATAATGATTACGCATCAAACACACATTCAGAATAAAGGAACCAGCTGTTTGGAAAATGAGAGAAGTAGAAAGTACAGGTATTTGAGTTCAACATGTAAGAAGTAGAAAGTACAGGTATTTGAGATCAACATGTAAGAAGTAGAAAGTACAGGTATTTGAGTTCAACATGTAAGAAGTAGAAAGTACAGGTATTTGTGTTCAACATGTGAGAAGTAGAAAGTACAGGTATTTGGGTTCAACATGTAAGAAGTAGAAAGTACAGGTATTTGTGTTCAAAATGTAAGAAGTAGAAAGTACAGGTATTTGGGTTCAACATGTAAGAAGTAGAAAGTACAGGTATTTGTGTTCAACATGTAAGAAGTAGAAAGTACAGGTATTTGTGTTCAAAATGTAAGAAGTAGAAAGTACAGGTATTTGTGTTTAACATGTAAGAAGTAGAAAGTACAGGTATTTGTGTTCAACATGTAAGAAGTAGAAACTACAGGTATTTGTGTTCAACATGTAAGAAGTAGAAAGTACAGGTATTTGTGTTCAACATGTAAGAAGTAGAAAGTACAGGTATTTGTGTTCAACATGTGAGAAGTAGAAAGTACAGGTATTTGGGTTCAACATGTAAGAAGTAGAAAGTACAGGTATTTGTGTTCAAAATGTAAGAAGTAGAAAGTACAGGTATTTGTGTTCAAAATGTAAGAAGTAGAAAGTACAGGTATTTGAGTTCAACATGTAAGAAGTAGAAAGTACAGGTATTTGAGTTCAACATGTAAGAAGTAGAAAGTTCAGGTATTTGTGTTCAACATGTAAGAAGTAGAAAGTACAGGTATTTGTGTTCAACATGTAAGAAGTAGAAAGTACAGGTATTTGGGTTCAACATGTAAGAAGTAGAAAGTATAGGTATTTGGGTTCAACATGTAAGAAGTAGAAAGTACAGGTATTTGGGTTCAACATGTAAGAAGTCAAAGTAAAAAGTCGTCAGGAAAATAAGTAGTGGAGTAAAGTACTGATACCAGAAAAATGTACTTAAGTACAGTAAAGAAGTATTTGTACTCCACTCCTTCCCACCTCTGCTAAATATTACATTTAACAGTATAATAAAGATTTACATCTTCTCTTTGTGAGCCGACATTAGCCTACGAGCGTCTTAATGTTCCTCAAAGGCCTCGGCTCCATCGGTAATCTATCGGCAGAGCTCTCATTCGATTCCTGGGTTGGCTTTAAATTGGCGTTTGATGGCGTAGTATTTCATTAGTGGCTGCTCTGTAGGATTCACAGCAGCACGGCTCACACAGACGTCTCATAACGAACGATCTGAAAGGCGGATCTGGGAGTTCAAAGATCTGATGATAGGAGCTAATTCTGTCCGCCAGCAGGGCTGTTAATCTTTATTTATTTAAGGAGGAAATGAGAACAAGTGCACAGTGCTCAGGGCAATGGCCACACTCTGCTAAGGCCTCCATAGCTTTCCTCTAGATCTGACACAGAAAATGACTCTGCGTAGCATTTTAAAAAACAGATGATTTCACTATTCCTAATTGGACATTTTACTCCAACTTCTTAGGTTTAAAATATGTGTATTATATTTAATTGTATTACATATTTGTCTTTTTTATTGAACATGTGTATACCTTCTTATACACATTCATAGAAATGTCGATATTATTCCGACAAAGCCTAATTTCTCACAGGATAAATATAGTATTCTGATCATTTCAATATAAAACTGTGGGAGTTTACCACCGACTGTAGATGTGGCGGGATGATACGTCCTTACACGTGACGTGCTTCTATGTTTTTGAGAAGGGAAACTGCGGTGATGAGGACGATGATTTATCTGTCGGTTGCCTTTCTGTTGAAACTCTGCAGCAAAAGGTCAAGCGAAACAAAGTTCTCATGCGTCTGAAACCATCTCCAACAATGGATTTCTCACTTTTATAAATGACCTCAATCAGAATACCTTTAATAGTCCCACAGAGACCATTTACAGTCGTGATCTCCCAAGGACAAATATTACTAGTAAGGACGTCAAAGTGATTATAACTGTTTTCCACCTCAAGAGGACACCGAGTGGTGATACTAAAGCTTTAACTGTCAAATAAACAATAGCAAAAGTGTAGCTTTGACAACGAAAATAGTCTAAAACACCTCCATGAATACATCATACAATACACTTAAATACTGTGATGATATATAAATATGTGGATTCAACATCTAAAGTGAATGTTCTGATGTGAGAAAATGCACAAAAAAAACCTCCAAATCTTACAGCTAGATTTAGAAAAAGATCTCTTTCTCACGAGTGGTGACTTCCCCTTTCTGTCTATGCATGATGGGAGATATCAGTGAAACGTAACTCGTTTGCATTATGCAAATGCTCACGGGCCCACTCCCTGCACTGCAAGATGTTTTACATATAAACCCACGCTTCAGTGCTTTCAAATCTTATTTCTGTATCCACTAAAGTAAGACTCAAAACAACAAATCCGGCTCCATGTTCAGATTACTGGGAAGCAGTTTAACTAGAAACTGTGTGAAAAGATAAAACAGGATGGTGGTTAAAACAGTGTGCCAGTAACTGATAAAGAGAAGCAAGCAGAATATGTACAGGAAAGCACAGACACCTCGATGTGAGAGTAGATAGCTTATAAGAAAATACAGAGTGGTGTGCTGTAGTTCCTATACAGCCCAACATTAGCCACCTTTAGCTTAGCGGTGGTGACTTGAAGTCATGTGACCGTGCTGTAGTTCCTGTATAGCCCAACATTAGCCGCCTTTAGCTTAGCGGTGGTGACGTGAAGTCATGCGACCGTGCTGTAGTTCCTTTATAGCCCAACATTAGCCACCTTTAGCTTAGCGGTGGTGACTTGAAGTCATGTGACCGTACTGTAGTTCCTTTATAGCCCAACATTAGCCACCTTTAGCTTAGCGGTGGTGACGTGAAGTCATGTGACCGTGCTGTAGTTCCTTTATAGCCCAACATTAGCCGCCTTTAGCTTAGCGGTGGTGACGTGAAGTCATGTGACCGTGCTGTAGTTCCTTTATAGCCCAACATTAGCCGCCTTTAGCTTAGCGGTGGTGACTTGAAGTCATGTGACCGTGCTGTAGTTCCTATAGCCCAACATTAGCCACCTTTAGCTTAGCGGTGGTGATTTGAAGTCATGTGACCGTGCTGGAGTTCCTTTATAGCCCAACATTAGCCACCTTTAGCTTAGTGGTGGTGACCTGAAGTCATGTGATTGTGTTGTAGTTCCTTTATAGTCCAACGTTAGCTTTTTACTTCAGAAATCATAAAGTGGTGTTAATATGTGGACATTATCCTGCTGAACTAAACGTGTAAGTATCATAAACGTTTGTTTGACAAAGAGATTATTTTTGGGAAAATTCCATTGGATTTAGTCGAGGGAACCTTTGCGAACTTCATTAATTCAATTTAATGAACTGATATTTTAGAGAACAAAACGTTGGAGAATGACTCAGGGCTGCGAATCAGAGGGGATTCTGGTCCAGCATGAGTCACAGTGACGCTCTCCACCTGACAGCTGTGACAACTGATTACTAAATATATTGGAGGAATTGGACAATGTGGGCTTCATTTAATCTAATAAATGCTATTTGTGTACCTTTATCAAAGCAGGAGTGTGTGTTGTAACAGTTATATTGATGAGTGAAGAGGAGCTGAAGAAAGTAATCACACAAGAAGTTAAAGTAAAAATTGGCAATAAAAGAATATTAAATAACGTCCCATTTGAAATCACTCCCATTCATGGTTATGTTAAGTGATAGAAGTCAGCATGTACACATTTCAGGATGATTAAAGAGTTCGACACAACAGGATTTCATGTTCCCAAATCAACCTCTTGATCCCTCTCTGGCAGACCATTAGATAAATGGTTATACAACAGGTCTTACATTTAAGCTATTGAAACGAGGTGCAAACTGCTGTGTGGAGTTCAGCCAGAGATGGAGCTGCCTAATATTTGGGCTTCATTTGAGTGAGAGACACTCAAACTGTCATTAAATATAGGTCTGATGCCAATAGCACTTGTAAAGGCCCAGACACACCAAGCTGACACCAAAGAACACGTCCCGACGGAACACGACTGTGGTGTTGCCTCAGGTCTCTGCGTCTCGGCCAACAGTCGCACTGGAACACACCCTAAAGACTTCAGCCGACGGCCAAGTAGCACGTACGAACTGCGCATGCGTGAGTGGCAATAACTCTCCTCACCAGCAGGAGGCGGTAGTGTGTATTCGTCATTCAAAAGAGGCAACCGGAAGACAGACTGCGTGATATATACAAACAACAAATAGCGTGTGCGTTCCATTTTCACTCTCGTCCGTCGAAAACCTGTGTAGTGCGGTACTGGCGGTGTCAGCCCTTGGACGGTTGCTTGTGGAAGCAGATCGATGAAAATGAAAAATAATAGCAGTCTGTGTGTGCCTTCTTAATTGTTTGTTTGTATACCTCGCTTCTCATGGACTGATTCGCTATGCTGAACAGCCAATCAGAGTGATTTCTTTTGCCGACACCTTCCACCCCCGATTCAACTTGGCACTAGGGCTGAACGATTAATCGCGATTTTTACTTGTGTGTCAGTCATCCACACCAATCAGAAGTGCTGTGCTCCACATGTACCAGCCATTGTTAACCAATCAGAAGTGGCCCATGATAGAAGGTGATCGACAGATTGATCCAATCACCTGCCAACTATTTTTGAGAGTGCCTGCCCTTTCCAAATGGCTTCCAATGGAGCTTTAGATGGTTTGGTGAAACCAAGCATCTGAGTCAGGTTAGTGATGCTCCATCACATGTTTCTATTACAGGGTGAGTCTGAAACTGAAGCTTGACTATAAAGCAACCCAACGGAAGTTTCATGTAAGTTTAGTTCTTTCACTCGTAGCTTTGGCTGCGGGGGTGCTAGAGACGGGAGCAGGTTGATGCGACCTTCCTAGCCGGAGATATGGCCGCATTTTACAATAACCTTCCGTTGGGTCGCTTAAAATCAAATATCGCAAATCGAATCGCAATATCTGACAGAAAAATCCCAATTACATTATTTCCCCAAATCGTGCAGCCCTACTTGGCACGGCCGAAAAGACACGACGGTGCGGGACACACCAATCTGAGGAGGGCGACAGGAGGCTCATCCACGGCCAGACATCTATCGACGGCCGAAATCGGCTTGGTGTGTCTGGGCCTTTAGATGTCTACAGTTACACAGGCTTCATGTACGCTCAATATAATGTTAACAATAAAAGAAAGCAAAAGTTAATAATATAAAATAATCGTAATAGGGTTTTGTGGGAGTAAAATATATAGAAATATTTCTTAAACTAAAAATATAAAATGTTCAATAGAAAGATTATAATAAAACAGAAATAGCTATAAAAGCACAAGAAGTTAAAGTTTAAATAAACAAATGTAAAAGTAAAAATGTATGATTAGTACAGCACGTAACAATGACACATATGTAGAATTACTGTTGTCTGTGTACTAGTGTAAATAAAGATATTAATGCTGAATTGCACACGTTGAGACGCTGCCGATGGCGACGTTAGTCCAGCGATATTGAGAGTGAATGAAAGCAGGAGTAAATAAAGACTCGACAGATACAGCCGCCGTCTCCCAGTGACACCGAGACTGGGGAGGAGCTAAAGGATGCTACATGCAAACAGAGCTTTAACACGGACCTACTTTCTCATGAGAGGAGCCTTTGTGCTGCGAGCAGAGCTGCTTAGTATTAGTATCAGCAGACTGATAGCTCTGCAGATGAAGAAAAGGAGCCACTATGAACACACTGCACCTCAGGGGAGCTTCTGTTCGATGCTGTATGCTGTAGCCTCTGGCGAAGTTACACGTTATGCAACAGTCCTCAATAAACAAAACACACTCTGGTTATCTTAGTATTTATCTTTACGAGTGGTAGTTTCAATAGAGGGAGAGGCGTCATGTATGTGTACAATACTTTTATTTGATCTCTATTTTTGGACGGATCAACAGTCACAAAACCAAATTTCCTCCCGGGGGTAATTTAATATTCTGATTCGTAACCAAATGAGCAAGGGAGGCGTGTGGCGCAGTGGATTAGTGCGTTGGTGTTCCGATCAGGGGGTTCAAACCCCACTGCAGTCAGCATGTCGTTGAGTCCCTGAAGACACTTCACCCCAAATTGCTCCGTGGGGATTGTCCACAGTATTGAGTATGGAAGTCGCTTTGGATAAAAGCGACTAACAAGTGTCAGAACAGAAGCAACGTGAGATACTAAATACTTATCTCCAGGAAATTAGCACCAAAAAGAGTTTCACACCCTCAAAAGATGGCGTTCACACACAGCTAAAACCAGGCTAGCCAAAGGCATACTCAATGATATTGGTAGGTTACTTTATTATTTGTTTACATACTGTATATGTGATGGATATATGCAGCGAGGAGGTCAATATTGCACCTCTCGTTGCACAGTATCCCTTATTAATCTCGGGAAATGTCCAAATCAACCATATTTCCTTCACATAAACATTATCGTGTGTCTTTTTTTCCACAAGAGGCATACGATAAGTACTAGAGATGCATATCGTTGACTTTTTTTACGATACCGATACCACTACATATCGTGATACTTTGAAAATGTATCATCCCACAATTGCTCCCATGAAGCGCTTTACGATATAGTACACATGTCAAATCAATATTAAATTCAATTGTGGGACTTCTTGGACCTTTAAGTTCTGAACAAACAATGAAAGATACATAACAGATATGAAGAAAACCGATTATGGAATATCTTGTATAACACATCAGGTGTGCCGCGTGAATAGCACATCTTGCCAAACAGACCGTTATAGCTCCGTTATAATTAATGTTAAACCGGAGATTCCACTAGAGAACAAATACATGATAGAATAAAGGTCATGAGATCTCGGCATTGCACAAACAAACAAATCTCATCTTTAAAATCAACATTTGCCTTCACTGGTGAGAGAAAGCAAATCCCAGTTCATTTGTGGGACTTTTACCTTTCTAGTATTGAACAATGAAAAATACATCTACAAAATATGAAGAAAAACGATTATGCAATCTAATTTATAACACCCGCCATCACGGGCCACGGACTCACTTTGAAAATGTATTAAAAAATAAATATTTTTTTTTTTTTTTTTTTTTTAAAAGTAACGAAAACGGATCTGATTTCGGTACGGTATACCGTAGCCACCAGTAACCGGTATTTCGGTAATACCGGTATGCATCCCTAATCAGTACTAGTTTGAATGTTACCGTAGGAAAAATTACTTAACTTTGCTCATAGGTTACCCAGAATGACTTTCAAACTGCGGCTCCATAAGGATAACATTTGAAGTAATGTCCTCTGAATGACACGAGCCTGTCCCATCCTGTTCCTCATGAGTTACCGGAGGGGACAGATCCAGCCTTAATGTACGAGGAGGAACAAACGCAGAATAAAAGATGGTGAAAGAAATGCACAGTGTGGGGGGGGGGGGGGGGCAATGGATTCTGAGAAAAATAGGGCCATTTCACTCGGTCTTAAAAAGTGAAGCGGTCCTTTGGGCAAAGCAGCATTGTCTCAGACGAAAATGTGGACAGTGCTCGAGGCTTTCCTTCCCCATTTCAGATTCAGTCTCCGTCCAGAAATAACCTGCCGAGCTTTTTCCTGTAGCTCTTACCGTCCTGCACTTACAGTATGATCGAGCTAGCTGGGTCACATATGGATGAGTCAGGATATAAGAATATATGTCCGTTTTAAAAGCAAATGTGTGTAGCTTTGGTCGGCCTATTACAATAACCCTGCTATGTGATGTATAGACTCTTCTTATACATTATTCTGGCTGCTTGAAACTTTCAAATTAGTCTCCTTATCTTAAAATGCTGCTACTGATGTGTGCTTGACTCTACATTGAATGCTTACACTATAGTTCAGCCTTTTATCTGCACCTTCCCCGTTGCAGGACTTATAAGAAATGTCCGATTTTGATTCTTAAAGTAAGAGGTTTATTTTCAAATATCCACAGTGTTTATACAGTATGGCAGGTGGGGTTAGCTACATGCTACATGCTATCAAATGTAAAGATTTAGGAAAGAATAAGATATGTATTTACACATTGATAGGTGTAGGTTTTGAGCGGGAACTTATTTAAACGCCAGAGTAGAGCTTCATTTAACGAACAAGAGTTCATCTGAAGAAGTGAGCCCTTTCTTGGGGTGGGAGACTTCTGTAAACGAGTTAAAAAAACGCCTTAAAAATAACCATCTTGCAGGAAGGAAACAAACTAAGAATGACGCGCCGAACTTATGAGGAACTGAGAAGTGCAATACAGGCGTAGCACATTTCTGAACAATCTTTAAAAGATGTCAATTGCGGGAAGAAGAAAAAAAATATCGGCGGTATTTCCCAATAACATCTCGACTGGAACGCTGCCTCTCTCTCTCTCTCTCTTCTCTCTCTCTATTCTCTCTCTTCTCTCTCTCTCCTCTCTCTCTCTCTCTCTCTCTTCCTCTCTCTCTCCATCCCTCCCTCCCTCTCTCCCTCTCTCTCCTTAAAAAATAGGTATGGACACAAACAAAGCTCAGGGGAAAATGTGGATTCATAAATAAAAGAAAAATATATTTTATGAACATA
This sequence comes from Harpagifer antarcticus, assembly GCA_902827135.1. NCBI lineage: Eukaryota > Metazoa > Chordata > Actinopteri > Perciformes > Harpagiferidae > Harpagifer > Harpagifer antarcticus. The sequence goes on from CADEHL010001244.1 coordinate 299,859, forward strand.
AGTTAAAAAGTAAAAATGTGCAATAAAATCCAAATTAAATAGATTTAACAAATGTTTATAATAAATTGAAGTACAAATGTGGATTAAATATAAATATGTAAAAATGTACATACAAAAACAAGAAGTAAAATAAATACTGTAGATTAAAAATGTAATTAAATCTACATAAAAGTGGCTGTGGCTCAGTGGATAGTGCGCTGAATTTCGAATCAGGGTTCAAACCCCACTGCAGTCAGCATGTCCCTGAGACACCTCACCCCAAATGGCTCCTGTGGGGATTGTCCACTGGACTGAGTATGTAGGTCTCTTTTGGAGAAAAGCGTCCTTTGAGCTAAAGGGAAGTTCTTAAGGTCAGAAAAGATGTCTTTAGCAACACAGAGAAAATGTGAAGCTTTATCTCAATCCTCGGCCTCTTCATCCTGCTCGTCATCACTCTGACGCTCAACAAAGGGATTATGATGATTGCATTTCAATCCAAAGAGATTCTCTGAGCAGGAGAGTCGCAGTATGTACTTCTAATATCTTATCAAGGTCACAGTGACATAAACGCTTTTTAAGCAACCAGGAAGCAGAGGCTTTGAATAAGCTTCTGAAGCCTCGGGGTTGGCACTTTAGATATTTCATAACGGAACAAAACGCTTCTCTTTAATCACGGGAACTTTTGAGCAGACAAAGGCACGCATTGCTCCTTTAAAATACTGTCCAGAGCAGCTCGAGCTAACGTTCAGCTGGTTTGTGTCCACGTGTTATTAGCAGGGGTGTCGTCACATGACGCATGGTGTTGTGGATTTGAGGCTAAAGCCGGGGCTACTGATATTTGGGTATTTTAACGGATACACTTGACAAGTGTATGATAGTGTAAAATATAGAAAAAAATAACATGTTTTTGAATCCAAGATGAAGACGTAACACTGTAGATTTAATCGTCTGATATATTGACATATTTAATATTTATTATATTATTTTTTAAATGTATAATATTTTAGAAAAATAGGTAATTTTGGTACATTTTTGATCAAATGAAACCGAATGTAAAATCAAACACTATGTTATTTTACTGCTATTAAAGCACTACTTGTATCCGACAGATGTTTTCTGTTCAAACTCAAACTTACCCCGTGTAACCATGTTTAATTCAACGCACTACGGATATGATTTACTACACAGGAAATAAAAACAGCAAGAGCAGACTTCCCAGCAGCACATCGCCATGAGTAACAGACATGTCTTGACATTTGAATACCTTGGTTTCACTTACCTTGAGGACTTCTCCACGCTTGAAACTAAGCTCGTCATCAGCAGTGGCTTTGAAAATCGTATTTTGCTATGGCCTCCATGCTTGTAGTGGTTGCTGGAGAGAAAAAAAAAATCACTTGCTTGTCTGTGGTTGTGTTTCAGGGGTTGAATAAAAAATAAAAACACGTATCCAGGCTCCTGTGGCCAGATAATATCCTCCGAGTCTCTCCTCCCGTCTATGACCCGCTCCTTTAGGGCTGAGACCTCACATGCAGGTCACAGGAAGGTACCTGCAGACAACAAACAAGATGCAATTAGACGCAACTTAGAGGGACAACCAGGTGTAAAGGTTCTGAGCTACAGTGTAGTTGTTGGCAATGAACACCTTAAGCTCCTACAACAACGCAACATACTTTACACTCAAGGCATAAAGAAAAATACATTAAATAGTGCGAGAAAAGTGAATTTTAAGACCTCATCGCCACTTGGAGTTTTAACCGGTTACCTTGGCGACACACTTCACCTCACATTGACTATATACAGTATTGATCGTCCTTCCTCCTTATCTTCCAACCATTTGGACGCAGACTTGCATTTCCCCAAAACGATGTTGCTTAGCAACCGGCGTAAACGGACCTTCGCGCGCCATCAAGCAGTGAGCGTGCGACGTCCTGTACAGATGACGTCAAACCCAACGGGATGCCATCAATAAACTCCATGGGGGGTGCTGCCTGAGCGTGGGGGGGGGGGGGTTTTTTGAAACACCTTGAATTTCAGGGGGGGGCGCGGGGCTCCGTTGGCGGGGCCCCTCCAAGACAATGGTAGGGGAAACACTGGAATCACACTACCAGTGTGCGAAAAAGTACACGTCCCACCGTCCGGGACGTGTTATTTACAATATCGGACAAGTAGATCTGTCAATTGACTTGTCCGGCGGACAAGTGACGTTTATTGACAAATTCAGTTTACAAAAGGCAGAACTCATTGGCAAATTGTACGTGTCCGCCATTGTTCGTTTAGAAATGTTAGTTTCGGTTCTGCTCGCCGCTTTCTGTACAGTTAGGCGGGGGCAGGGATGGGAAGCAAAACTCGGTTCCGAGTACTGCAGCTCTCTCTATGCTCCGTATCAGCTGATCGCTGCACGGTGCAGCTCAGCGTCTCTCTCTCTCTCTACACAGCAGATCCGCTGCCCGTTTAACAGCCTCATCTTTGTCAAACTTTCTTAAGTTCTTTCTCGAACACTTAATGAAGGTTATTAAGCGTTTTAGCTCCTGTGTTGTTAATATTGACGCCATTTCCTTTATGAAGTGAAGCAGCCTCCCTGTCTGTCCTCGTGCTGTCCTCACATTCCCGGACCCCCAGGCTCGGAGGAGCACAGGGATGTCAGTATTGTTTATGAAGCAGGGTATAGAAAGTACATTATTGAAATGAAAATACTATTTATTTACTTTTACAAACAGTGAGCAGCTGGGCAGCTGCAGCATGTGTATTGCAGACATGTGTAAGTGTGCAAGCGTCTTTGAGTTGTAGAAAAGCGCTAGGCCTATAGGCTATACATCTAATGTGTCATTATTATTATTATTAGGTTATTTCCTATGTGTTGGACATGTGTGGTTGGACTGTGTCTCACAGGCAGGAGGTTGCAGTGTAACATCAGAGGAGACTGGGCCAATTGTACATTCTCAAACTGCACCACTTAGAACTAACTAAACAATGCATAGATTATATATAATTGTATTCAATAACCGTAAGAAATTCAACAGTATGAAGTGATTTGTAAATAGGAATACAGATTTGACTTAATGTTTTCATAAATATATTTTTCTCCCAGTTTGACTTATTTTTACCCTCTCAAATAACCGGAATCGAAAAGCAGAACCGGAATCGTTAAAATCCAAACGATATCCAAACCTACAGTATGTGTGATGCAGTAAAATCTTACCGCTCACTTACGTTAGCGGTGTCGTAAAGACCGTGGGAAAGTGTAAAATACGATGACGAAGAAGAAGATTCCAGTGGCCCAAATTTTTGTCCATTCTGGACAAGTACTCTCTAAAAACTTGTTCTCACACTGACTACACACCTACACAATGATTACATTCAGGCAGACTGTAGAATACAACCTCTTTGGACCATTTATATACTTATTGGAAACAAGCTACAAAATGTAAGACCTTGGAAAATGCCGTTTCATACTTTTTAATAACCTTAATTTTCGCTAAATTGATTTATCAACTTTTAATACTTTCTAAGACCCCGCAGACCAAAGAAATCCCAAATTCAGGATCAATATAGTATATCTAATTGAATCTAATCTAATATAAAGTACAGGTTATTGGGAGCTGCAAGGATATCCAGGCCCAAAACTCGTATTTACTATGATTCTTATTTTTAAAAAGTAAATGAGAATGAATCGCAATTGCAAAAATCTGTCAAAATAACTTGTATTTTCCAAATCCAGCACAAATACTAATGTCAAACATAAGTGTAAAAGTGTTTAGGTCTACAGGCTACAGCTGATCTGCCCAACTATAATAAGAGGATAAGAGGACATTGATGCCAAATTCACTCAATCAATAGTAACTCGTAGTGACTTTCCTGACAGCATGCCACCTGGCCTGGAGACGGATAAGTCACTCAGTATCCTTCTTAAAGCTGGCAGTGATACGCCGGCTAAACCTACAGTTGCTGAGTTAAATGGATAAAGCCGTGTTATCTCATTAAGTTGTTCTCCAATATGCCACCGTGTAGCTCTGATAGCTCTCACACCAATAAAGCCCTGCATCCAATACCACGGGACGGATAGACAACTAAACACGGTGGCAATCTTAAGGCAAATTATCTATTTCTTTAAAAAAACAATCCATGTTTTCTGCTGCTGGATAATCAGTTAATATGAATGTTAGCGTCACAGGACAGACGATCAGTGGTGGAACGCTGTGTACACTCTGTTATAATCTACTTTATTATTGATGTAAAAAGTACAATATTTCCCGCAGAAAATAGATATCCTTCAAGTAAAGTACAATTAGAGTATTATCATGTTATACTACTTCTACTCCACTACATTTTAGAAAGCCAATATTGTAATTTGTACTCCACTACCTTCATCCCATACTTGATTAAAGTTATTAGCAAATACAATAGATCAAATCGGTGAATTAATACCGATTTGTCATATCATTATAGGTTAAGATATCCTCCAGCAGTATACAAAGTAATTACAATAAGCTCGACACTAAGCAAACAAAATAATCCAGTAATGAAATATAAATGATTCAGGAGTGGGCCATTAGGTTTTAATGTTTGGTAATTTAAGTATATTTGGATGCTAATACTTTGTACTGTAAGGTTTTAAATGCAAAACAGTTACTTGTTATTGTCTCTTTTACCTAAGCACACAATCTGAATACTCTGCTGGAGATACAGGACAGCTATCTAGTCATTTGACGTAACGGTACGTATTAAAATGTAGCCTGCAGCCTTTGTTTACAGCAGTACAACCTTCAACAACACCATGAAGACAGACAAACAACAAAGCACACAGGGACAGAAGAACATCAGTGAAGACAAAGTGAAGAAAGGGAAGCTGAAGACGAAAGAGAAGCCATAACCCTGAAGCTTTTACAACCTTCTTACGGTCCTTTACAGTCAAAACTATGGCAGAAATATACAATTTAAGCTCACATTTTCACTGTCTTTCACGCCACTTGGAGCAGATCTTGAGAGCTTCTTCCATCTCTGCACTTTACTCGTATAAGGCTTTGAATGCAGGACTTGATATTTATACAATTTAGTAATGCCTCTTAAGCTACATCAGTGAAGACAAAGTAAAGAAAAGGGAAGCTGAAGACGAAAGGGAAGCAGTCTGCCACAAACCTGAAGCTTTTACAACCTGCTCATGATTCTTTACAGTCAAAACTATGGCAGAAATATACAATTCAGAGCATTTTAACAGTTTTCTCACGCCCCTTCACGAGTTGATGGCCCTTATTTACATCATTAGGGTCTAAAAAGTTGTAAAATGTGCTTTTGAGTTTGATAGACTTGCCAAGCATAATGTCCACTGCCTTCTAGTCAGTATCTTCGTATTAAGCTATGGCAGAAATATACATTTGAAAGCATATTTAGCTCTAGTTACTGACTGTTTTTCACACCACTTCAATAGGATTTAAGCACTTCTTCCACCTCTGCAATACGTTGGTACTTTACTCATATAAGGTTTTGAATGCAGAACATATACAACCTTCTCATGACTCTTTACAGTCAAAACCATGGCACAAATATACGATTTTTTAGCATATATAGCTCACATTTTCACTATTTTTAACGCCACTTCGGGACAGCCACAACCCTCAATCATATACAACCTTCTCGTGATTCTTTACGGTCAAAAATTGACACACTTTGACTGTTTTTCACACCACTCGGAGCGGATCGATTCCGTTCCAGCTAACCGAGAGCTAGCATGCCGGCTAACGGTCGTACAACAATAACTGCGATGCGGTGTGACTACTAAACTTAACATATATATATTAAACCAGGCAAAACGGGCACATTAACGCTGACACTACTCACCACAAGTGTCCAGTTGGGAATACACACGAGCTAAAGCGGGAGGCCTACGAGCTAGCTTCACGTTGGCAGATGTGAAAAGGCAGAAAACACCTTTTTTTTTCGTAACGCTAGCTGTTGTTGCTAGCTCAGTTAGCCCGCAGCTAAGCTAATTGAAGCAAAGACCTCCAGGAAGTGAAGCCGACCGTTGAGGCAGATTTTTGAAATTGGCACAGTGGCCACGAAGCGGTGCTACAGCTTCCGTGACGTCATAATGGCCCAAATAGGACTTGTTCCCCATTGATTGACATTTGGGAACAAGTCTATCAGAATCAGAATATAGGGGACATTTAACAGCAAAAGTGAAAATAGAGACAACTAATAAAACATTATTAGATAAGGGAATACAAATAGCATTAAATAAAAACGTTGTTTCCAATTTAAAACTAACATTCGTGATACATTTCTCCAATTTACATATTGTCAAGTCAGTGGATTGGAGAGTATTCTATTTTATTCTGTAAATATTTTTATAATGTTTAGATACTACTCTGAATATAGGTATTGTTTACTGAGAATTTTTAAATTGTAAAATGTTTGCCTTTATTTTATTTGTATTTTTTCTAGTTCACATATTCCATTATACTGTTTATAATTGTTTCCACTTTTTTAAATAATTTCCCAATTTGCCATTAATTAAGTATACCATTAATGTGACTGACAGATAGCAGCAGATCGTAGGCGGGGCTTAAGGTAAAAACCTCCACTGCGCATGCTCAATGAGCCCACATACGGGTACTTTCTGAATCTACGGTCGCTCCTTTTTGGGGCTTCAAGCGCCTCTGAGCAGCTCTCATAGGAATGAACGGCATCCTCCACCAGTTCTCTTTAAAACATCCATGCACTGAACTTGACTAGCCTGCGTCGGGTAAAGGAAACACTGCACAACTTTAAAGAGAAAAGCATTAAAAACTCACCACTCAGAATATATTCCGTTTCGATGCTGCCACCGAAAACCCTGTATGGTGTTTCTAATCCACTCCCTGCTTCTTCCTCTGGAGAGGCAACAAAACGCTGCAATGTCTCAGGCTGGTCGTCCTACATGTAGCTGCTAGCAGAAGGGTTTATTTCCGCTTCCTTCCCCCAGAACAGGGAGGGTCTGCCCGCTGTTGTGACTGGAGCTCCTCCCTGTCAGTCTGTACCACCATGGACTGATACTTATTTATTCATTAAGCTTACTGTATTATTATTATTTATTTTCCTGACATGTGTATAGTTTACTTTACTGCATTACTTGCCAGAGGTGGGAAGCAACTAAGTAGATTTACTCAAGTACTGTATTTAAGTTACATCTTGAGGTACTTGTACTTTACTTGAGTATTTACATGTTATGCTACTTATGCTCCACTACAGTTCAGAGGTACATGGTGTACTTTTACTCCACTACATGTATTTAATACCTTTACACTAGTTGAAGTACTTCAGACTAGCTGCACCTTCACCAGCTTTGAGAACACTTTCATGATCAATCATTATAAAACATATCATATATATTATTCTGAAATGGACCAATCTGCACAACGAATACTTTCACTGTCTTTCACTATATTTTGATGAGAATACTTTCCTACTTTCACTTGAGGAACATTTTGAATGCAAGACTTTTACTGTAGCAGAGTATTCCTACACTCTGGTACTTCTACTTTTACTCAAGTACACGATCCGAGTACTTCTACTTTTACTCAAGTACAAGATCTGAGTACTTCTACTTTTACTTAAGTACAAGATCTAAGTGTAAATAGTTAAGTAAAGTTGAAGTACCTCGAATGTGTACTTAAGTAGCTAACAGTACTTGTTTAAATAGTTATTTATATCCCAACACTGTTTTTTTACCGCTGTCCTCAACTGGCTTGACTTATCCCTGTGATTATTATAAGCAGCTTAATACTAATACCAAATAATAGTATGTACTTTATGACATAGATCTATCTATACAGTGTTGGAAGAAGTACACACATGATTCACTTAAGTAAAAGTAATAGTAGATTATATTATTGTAATTAACTCATTGACAGATTACTTTACATCAGACTTTTATAGCTGCTCTCATCTTTCCATCTAGATTCAGGGAGACTAAAATTAGAGGGCAAGACAACATTATTCCATTTCAGGCATTACATATTTAGTTAGTGTGGCAAAATAAGACAAGATGGAACATCTGATCAAATGCGATAGATAAGGTTATGGCATCCTGATGCTGTAATATATGACAAGGCTGTTTGCCACAACAGTGCTTTGACATAAAAGTAGAAATGTATTTGGGACAAAAACGGCATTGTATGCAATCATATTATTCACAAACTCATAATTGATGCCTGGACATGTAGCTAAATGTGCTGTAAATGTGCACCAAATGTATTATTTTAATGATTTCTGGAACAATGTATTGAAAGAAGTGATCCTATATCAGATTAAATGGTATTCTTTCTGCTTTGTTGAACCCGAATTGCGTTTTGTAGCATGTTAACACGGATGTGCACATGAGTTAACCATAGAATACAATTCTAAAAGGTATTGAATTATCAACAGTTGAAAGATATATATCTATAGAGTATAGCCAATATAAATATACAGAATAAGTAAGAATACACTGTAATACACCAATCTACTAATACAAAATATGAACAAAGGCTACTATACCCTATTTATTTGACATCTGCTTGACATGGATATAGGAGGGTGCATTTAAATACCTGGACAATGCTGACACCTAGTGGAGAAGTCTAACATCTAAATGCAGTTTTTGCAATATGACATGTTACTATTCATATCTTAGACTGCACTGTAACTTTTATCCATGTATTTTTTCTTTTAATGTTATTTTACTCGCTTTTCTTTTTAATGATTTTAAATGCCATTTTCTTAATGTCTTTCATTTTTTGTAAAGCACTTTGAATTGCCTTGTGTTGAAAAGTGCTATATAAATAAACTTGCCTTGCCTTGCCTTGCCTTGCCTTGCCTTGCCTTGCCTTGCCTTGCCTTGCCTTGCCTTGCCTTGCCTTGCCTTGCCTTGCCTTGCCTTACTTACAGTATTTTGACAATATACTGTAGAATACAAGCTGTTCATTAATAATACAAATTAAATGGTATAGCATTTTTATTTCACAGGATGCAGCTCAAAGTGCTATGACACCTTAAAAGCATCAAATAAGATAGCATTTCATATAAGTTAGAGGCTATAATATAATAGTAAATGCAGCATGTGTACCCGATTACAGACATGATACATGTTACACACACTATATTCATACATGATTAATACAATATACACACATAGTATTACATGGAATAGAGGGAGGTAAATAGAAAAGAGAATAAATACAATAAAATAAGACAAAAGTTAATCACTGATAACCCAAACAGTAAAAGTAAGACAGAAATTAGACAAAATGATTAAACAGAAAATATTATAGAATAAAAATGTGATTTAAAAATAAAAATATATGTAATTAAAAAAATGAAAATGAAATGTAAAAAATTACAAAATTAGAAATGTTTGAAAATGGAAATCAAGCAAATAAACAAAGAACAATAGAACGTGTGTACTGCTTATTGTAAGCTAAGTACAATTTGGTATTCAGCCTCTGTTTCAATAAGTAATTGTAAATCATGCAAATCCCGTCAGAGGTTCAAGGATGAGTGCATTGGTATTATGGGATGATACATCTTTTCATAATATGATGTACAAGACATGCTTACTCATTCTTTTAATATTTCCATGTTACTACTCTCTCTCCTCTCAATAAGTGATTGGGGGCGTCACTCCCCAGCTTAACCAATCACTTCGCTCTATTCTCACAAGCCTATCATAGCGCTCTGCTAACCTTTTTAACTCTGCTCTCCCCCGTCTGACAGCTGTCATTTCAGGTGACTCAACGCAACCCTCCACCACCCCCTTTTCACCTGCTGTCCCTCTGAATCCAGGGTCAAGCTAAGCCCCTCCCCCTCAGACCCACCCCAACTATCCATTCACCACCACCAGGGTCAAGCTAAGCCCCTCCCCTTCAGACCGACCCCAACTATCCATTCACCACCACCAGGGTCAAGCTAAGCCCCTCCCCTTCAGACCGACCCCAACCATCCATTCACCACCACCAGGGTCAAGCTAAGCCCCTCCCCTTCAGACCGAACCCAACCATCCATTCACCACCACCAGGGTCAAGCTAAGCCCCTCCCCTTCAGACCGAACCCAACCATCCATTCACCACCACCAGGGTCAAGCTAAGGCACTCCCCTTCAGACTGACCCCAACTATCCATTCACCACCACCAGGGTCAAGCTAAGCCCCTCCCCTTCAGACCCACCCCAACTATCCATTCACCACCACCAGGGTCAAGCTAAGCCCCTCCCCTTCACACCGACTCCAACTATCCATTCACCACCACCAGGGTCAAGCTAAGCCCCTCCCCTTCAGACCGACCCCAACCATCCATTCACCACCACCAGGGTCAAGCTAAGCCCCTCCCCTTCAGACCGACCCCAACCATCCATTCACCACCACCAGGGTCAAGCTAAGGCACTCCCCTTCAGACCCACCCCAACTATCCATTCACCACCACCAGGGTCAAGCTAAGCCCCTCCCCTTCAGACCGACCCCAACTATCCATTCACCACCACCAGGATCAAGCTAAGCCCCTCCCCTTCAGACCGACCCCAACTATCCATTCACCACCACCAGGGTCAAGCTAAGCCCCTCCCCTTCAGACCCACCCCAACTATCCATTCACCACCACCAGGGTCAAGCTAAGCCCCTCCCCTTCAGACCCACCCCAACTATCCATTCACCACCACCAGGGTCAAGCTAAGCCCCTCCCCTTCAGACCTAACCCAACCATCCATTCACCACCACCAGTGTCTAGACTCCGGGGGGTTTCATCGGATCGGTTCTCCCCTCCCGAATGATACTCCTGCAAAACGGGGCCTAATCACCAAAACTCCATTACATTCATTTGTGTATTCCTGGCAATAAATATGTGTTCTTATCAAAACCGTCTCTCCTGATTGAAAAGCCACACGGTGCTGCAGGGGATAAAGATGGACATGTACTCTTTTAACAAGGAGACACCTCAAATATCTTTATTGACATGAAATTACAACATGCATCTATACATAAACCGTCGGAGACTATGTGTTTGTGCATTTTGAAGAAAAGCAGAATTAACACATTTAAGTAAATACGTCCCTTCAACCCTCGTGCCATCTCCTCACACCTTACTGTGACAATAGGCAAATTATAGATTATCGTGCAGTTTATATACCCATATAACGTGGGAGAATAAGAGAGGAGAGAGCTGGTGCAAATAAAGCCGTTCAGTCTCTCTCTCTCTCTCTCTCTCTCTCTCTCTCTCTCTCTCTCTCTCTCTCTCTCTCTCTCTCTCTCTTTCTTTCGTTGGCTTTTTCTTTTTTAGTGCGAACAATCAGCCTCTCTGCACGTTGAGCTCTTGTTGAGTGGATTTTAGTTGTATTTCCTTTACAATGCTCTTCATTCAGTCTTCCTGGACTCGCTCAAAACAGATATATTATATATTATTATTACTTTAAAGAAAGACCACGAAAAGCTCTTTGGGATGGACTTTGAAATCATTTTAAATTCATCTTTTTCACCCTTCAGTTCGGCTGAGAATCTAACAGAAGGTAGGTTTTGTTTCTCCTCTCTAACAATGCTTTGGCTTAAGTCAAGTACCTGCTTTAAGCTTTTGCTGATGTTCTGAGTGGCTTGTGAGTCACTTTGCTTTGAGCCAAATTGATTGCCAGACTCAACACACATTGATAGTGCTTCGTCACAGATGTAAAAATATGTGTTGAATCGTTTAATCAGATTTTTAGTTTGGATTGATTTATGATTTGTTTCCTCAGAGTATGAGCAGTACACCAACGGGCTCATGCCAAGCATCTTTGGTGTCATCTGTTTCCTCGGGACCTTTGGAAACTCCATCGTCATCTACACCATTGTGAAGAAAACCAAGTTCTGCTCGCAGCAAACAGTGCCAGACATCTTTATCTTCAGCCTGTCCATCGCAGACCTCCTCTTTCTCCTCGGCATGCCGTTTCTCATCCACCAGCTCCTGGGTAACGGGTCGTGGTGCTTCGGGGGCACCATGTGCACCGTCATCACCGCTCTGGACTCTAACAGCCAGATTGTTAGCACCTACATCCTGACTGTGATGACTCTAGATCGCTACCTGGCAACGGTTCACCCTATTCGCTTCAAACATGTCCGAACGCCCTTCGTAGCCGGGGCGGCGGTGGCTCTGGTTTGGGTTTTTTCTCTTCTCTCCATCACTCCAGTCTGGATGTATACAGGACTCATGCGTCGGAAGGATGGCTCAGTTGGATGCGCCTTATTGCTGCCCAACCCAGCGACAGACACATACTGGTTCACCCTCTACCAGTTCTTCTTGGCCTTCGCTCTACCATGGCTGATCATCTGTGGCGTTTTCTTCAAGATTCTCCAGAATATGTCCGCTACAGTTGCTCCCTTGCCCCAGCGCAGCCTGAGGGTTCGGACCAGAAAGGTAACCCGTATGGCGGTGGTTATCTGCCTGGCGTTCTTCATCTGCTGGGCCCCGTATTACATCCTGCAGCTGGCCCACCTCGGAGTACAGCGGCCCACTTTTGCTTTTCAGTACGCCTATAACATTGCCATCAGCATGGGCTATGCTAACAGCTGCATCAACCCGTTTATCTACATCGTGTTGAGTGAAACCTTTAAGAGGAAGTTCATTGTGGCCGTGCAGCCGTCCCACTGCAGGGTCTTCAGAGTGGCCCCTGCTGCTCTGGCTGATGGCAGCATGAGTCTGAGGTTGGCTCCTGACAGCTCTCAACCCTCTCAGTCAGCAAGGGAACTGCTTCAGAACATGCTGCCTGTCACTGTGGCTGTGCACTGAAGTGGAGACTTGACCGGCAACCACCAACCACCAACCGCTATCTCCAAAGGTCAATCGCCAACAGCCTTTGCCAATGGCTTGACCGAATCTGTCATGCTTTTGGATTTATGTCGCCATTTTCCGGTTTTATTTTCAAATTCTGTTCTCCCTTTGTCTGGTCTTCCTTCCTGTGTCTGATTGTCTCTTTGGGTTTCTGCCTGCCCTGCCCAGCTGTGTCGTCTCCTGTGATTCCCCTTCTGTGTTTAGTCTTGTCTTCTCCTTTGCTCCATGTTCGGTCGTCGTATTTTGGTCAATGTTCCCTGCCTGTCTGTGAGTGTGTTCCCTGTCTGTCTGTGACTGTGTTCCCTGCCTGTGAGTGTGTTCCCTGTCTGTGAGTGTGTTCCCTGCCTGTCTGTGAGTGTGTTCCCTGCCTGTCTGTGAGTGTGTTCCCTGCCTGTCTGTGAGTGTGTTCCCTGTCTGTGAGTGTGTTCCCTGCCTGTCTGTGAGTGTGTTCCCTGTCTGTGAGTGTGTTCCCTGCCTGTCTGTGAGTGTGTTCCCTGTCTGTGAGTGTGTTCCCTGCCTGTCTGTGAGTGTGTTCCCTGCCTGTCTGTGAGTGTGTTCCCTGTCTGTGAGTGTGTTCCCTGTCTGTCTGTGAGTGTGTTCCCTGCCTGTCTGTGAGTGTGTTCCCTGTCTGTCTGTGACTGTGTTCCCTGTCTGTGAGTGTGTTCCCTGCCTGTCTGTGAGTGTGTTCCCTGCCTGTCTGTGAGTGTGTTCCCTGTCTGTGACTGTGTTCCCTGTCTGTGAGTGTGTTCCCTGCCTGTCTGTGAGTGTGTTCCCAGCCTGTCTGTGAGTGTGTTCCCTGCCTGTCTGTGAGTGTGTTCCCTGTCTGTCTGTGAGTGTGTTCCCTGTCTGTCTGTGAGTGTGTTCCCTGCCTGTCTGTGAGTGTGTTCCCTGCCTGTCTGTGAGTGTGTTCCCTGCCTGTCTGTGAGTGTGTTCCCTGTCTGTCTGTGAGTGTGTTCCCTGTCTGTCTGTGAGTGTGTTCCCTGCCTGTCTGTGAGTGTGTTCCCTGCCTGTCTGTGAGTGTGTTCCCTGTCTGTGAGTGTGTTCCCTGTCTGTCTGTGACTGTGTTCCCTGTCTGTGAGTGTGTTCCCTGCCTGTCTGTGAGTGTGTTCCCAGCCTGTCTGTGAGTGTGTTCCCTGCCTGTCTGTGAGTGTGTTCCCTGTCTGTCTGTGAGTGTGTTCCCTGCCTGTCTGTGAGTGTGTTCCCTGCCTGTCTGTGAGTGTGTTCCCAGCCTGTCTGTGAGTGTGTTCCCTGCCTGTCTGTGAGTGTGTTCCCTGCCTGTCTGTGAGTGTGTTCCCTGTCTGTGAGTGTGTTCCCTGTCTGTGAGTGTGTTCCCTGCCTGTCTGTGAGTGTGTTCCCTGCCTGTCTGTGAGTGTGTTCCCTGCCTGTCTGTGAGTGTGTTCCCTGCCTGTCTGTGAGTGTGTTCCCTGCCTGTCTGTGAGTGTGTTCCCTGCCTGTCTGTGAGTTTTGTTCTTGTTTCACCTGATTAGTGTTTCTTAGTTTTTCTTTGTTTGTAATCAGATTTTCTTTTGTTATTACTTCTTGGTTCCCTTTTATACTGCGTTTGGGTCCGCCAACCACAATCACCAAAACAGCAATTTCCAACTGCGAACCGCCAATCGTCCACTGTGCCAACAACTATTGCCAATGGCCAACCGCCAACTCCCCATTGGTGCCAACAGCTTTTACCAATAGCATGACAACAATAGGCAATGGTTGGCCGCCAATGGCCACCTGCCATTTCTGACTGCTGCTTATCCCTGAGGAAACACCTCTTCTTACATGAATACATATTGTTCATTACAAATGCTGGGGTGGAAGAAGTACACACAACTTTTATTAAAGCAAAACTACTAATACCACACTGTGAAAACAGCAAAGTTTATGAATAAGTATACAAAGAAAAATGCTCCCCGTCAGTGTGTTACTATTATGTTTGTGTTGGATGTGCATTTTTCATTTGACTGCTGTACATGTGTATGGATCCTTGATGCATTGATTGAAAATGTTGATTTAACCTGATAACGAGGAACACTTTCTCAAAACCAGAGGTGAAAGAAGTACTCAGATCTTGTACTTGAGTAAAAGTACTCAGATCTTGTGCTTGAGTAAAAGTAGAAGTACTCAGATCTTGTGCTTGAGTAAAAGTAGAAGTACTCAGATCTTGTGCTTGAGTAAAAGTAGAAGTACTCAGGTCTTGTACTTGAGTAAAAGTAGAAGTACTCAGATCTTGTACTTGAGTAAAAGTAGAAGTACTCAGATCTTGTGCTTGAGTAAAAGTAGAAGTACTCAGGTCTTGTACTTGAGTAAAAGTAGAAGTACCAGAGTGTAGGAATACTCTGTTACAGTAAAAGTCCTGCATTCAAAATGTTCCTCAAGTGAAAGTAGGAAAGTATTCTCATCAAAATGTAGTGAAAGACAGTGAAAGTAGTCGTTGTGCAGATTGGTCCATTTCAGAATAATATATATGATATGTTTTATAATGATTGATCATGAAAGTGTTCTCAAAGCTGGTGAAGGAGCAGCTAGTTTGAAGTACTTTGTAGACTGCAGGGTAGCTGGTGGAGGTGCAGCTAGTCTGAAGTACTTTGTAGACTGCAGGGTAGCTGGTGGAGGTGCAGCTAGTCTGAAGTACTTTGTAGACTGCAGGGTAGCTGGTGGAGGTGCAGCTAGTCTGAAGTACTTTGTAGACTGCAGGGTAGCTGGTGAAGGAGCAGCTAGTCTGAAGTACTTTGTAGACTGCAGGGTAGCTGGTGAAGGTGCAGCTAGTCTGAAGTACTTTGTAGACTGCAGGGTAGCTGGTGGATTTACTCCAGGTGGAACTAAAGTCTGATTCAACACTTGATTAGATTTCACATCATTCATCCAGATCTGTGAAGTAACTAAAGGTATTAAATACATGTAGTGGAGTAAAAGTACACCATGTACCTCTGAACTGTAGTGGAGTAGAAAGCAACAAATGGAAATACTCAAGTAAAGTACAAGTACCTCGAAATTGGTATTGAAGCACAGTTCTTGAGTAAATGCGACTCTACTGACCTTTAAAGTACATTCTGATATATTCTGTGACATTTCAAGGCAAGTGAGTAATTGTTTAGTGATTAAGTCCAACATTTGTCTAAAAGGGTAAAAAGGAACAATAAATGGCCCCTTGTGTTGCTGATGGTAATTTGCTCTGGGTAAACAATTAAATTAATCGTTACTTTAAATGTTTTAAAGTCCAATATGTTATTTTTCCACCTTGCCCAGTGGCACTAATCACTGCAAACCACATAACATTTGTTTATATGAAACATATTGTTCATAAACAGCATGTAATTGCTCTCTAATGTTGCAATCAGTATATTTGTGTTCCATAATGACCGTGCATGTCATTATGTCTGCCTATTATTCAGTCTGTGGTCCAGATTTCGCCGCGGCACTAATAGACACATCCTTTGTGCCAATCATAGAATCCATCTCATTCACATTTAAATGTATGCACTCATCAGTATTCACAATGTTGTATTTTATCTATGTTATGGCATTTTCTTGACACAGAGTTTTCCTGGGCCACTGCATGCATATTTAACAGTTGAGAAATATTTGTTATTCAGCGGCTGCAACATCATTAAAGCGTGCACAAAGAGCTTGAGGCATTAATCAGGCTGAATGTACACACTGCTCCTTACACTCGATGTGGCTCGTGCTCAATTTGAACAATTTCTCTGACTAAGTGACGACAGATTGCAAAGTCTCACTGAAGCGAGGACAAAAAGTCGCGTTGGGAAATCTGTATCGAAGACAATCCCATCAGTTTCGTGATGCTGTGAAGTGTGTACTTCAATATCCACTGTGATGCAACTTCTCCACGAGATAAAGACATCTAATGTGAAAGGTCAACTTCAGTTCACTCTTATCGTTGTATTTTCAGTGTGTCATTGACTTTATTGGATGTCTTCAAATGTACGAATAAAAAGGAAAACTTCTGCAAGAGAAAACTTCCCATAAAGTTTTGAACTCGTCAAAATGTGTCAGTCGATCCCCTGCGGTTGCATATCAGGGTAAGAACATTTGAACCAGGAATATACACATGAGCATTTCTCCCGAGTGAAAGCGGGGGCTCAGCCGAGCTGCTCAGTGGGAGGGCTCAGCCGAGCTGCTCAGTGGGAGGGCTCAGCGTCCCCGCTTCTCTAAATGTCAGATGGCGGCAAATCCTCGCATCACCCTTTATCTTGAGAAGAACAGCGGTGTGGAATAAAAGACAGGATTACACGGCATGAACATCTTAAATCCGTAACAATCTCTATTGAGAGATTATCTTTGAATAGTAATATCTCATATGTGTCACAAATCTGCATGACGTCTATAATTACATGCTTATCTGTCCCTTTGTCTCTGAACCAAAGCCCCATTATCCTCTTTTTCTATTGCAAGTATAATGATTTATTTATATAGCACTTTGCATACAACATCAGCAGGAGAGGACTCTTTAAAGTAGAGACACTACATACTGATATACACCTGAACATCAGCAGGAGAGGACTCTTTAAAGTATTTCTTTATTTAGTGTCTCTACTTTAAAGAGTCCTCTCCTGCTGATGTTCAGGTGTATATCAGTATGGAGTGTCTCTACTTTAAAGAGTCCTCTCCTGCTGATGTTCAGGTGTATATCAGTAGTGCCTCTACTTTAAAGAGTCCTCTCCTGCTGATGTTCAGGTGTATATCAGTATGGAGTGTCTCTACTTTAAAGAGTCCTCTCCTGCTGATGTTCAGGTCTATATCAGTATGTAGTGTCTCTACTTTAAAGAGTCCTCTCCTGCTGATGTTCAGGTGTATATCAGTATGTAGTGTCTCTACTTTAAAGAGTCCTCTCCTGCTGATGTTCAGGTCTATATCAGTAGTGCCTCTACTTTAAAGAGTCCTCTCCTGCTGATGTTCAGGTGTATATCAGTATGGAGTGTCTCTACTTTAAAGAGTCCTCTCCTGCTGATGTTCAGGTGTATATCAGTATTGTCACGGTTATCATGTCATGTCACAGTTCTGTCTTGGTTTGGGTGTTTTCGCTGTTCTCTATGTCATGTTTTCCTCCTGTCGTTAGTTTCCCTGGTGTGTCTCGTTAGCTGATTGTGTTCACCTGTGGCCCTTGTGTTTCTCCTCCCCTGCCCGGCTGTGTCTCGTCTTGTAATTATCCCTCCCTGTATTTAGTCTTGTCTCGTCCTGTGTTCAGTGTTGGTGCTTCTTTTGTTGGTGACTGAATTCACCCCGGTGAGTGTTCTGTTTTGTCGGTATTAGTTTCATTTCCTTGAAATAAAGGTTTATCAGAGTTATCTGCATTTGGGTCCTGCTTCCTTCACTCAACCGTGACAGAAAGCACCAACCAGAAATGGACCCAGCAGATGATCCATTTGAGGTGGAACTACAACATTTTTCCTTTGATTTGGCTTGCTGCTATGATTGGTGGAAGGGAGCGTCCAGTGTTCTGCAGAAGGAGGCCGCTCTGGTAGAGGCGCACCGGTTGGCTATGGAGAAACCAGACTTGGTGAAATTCTTACCTGGCTGGATTTTGAAGTTCATCTGGGTGTGTGATTTCCAGCCTGCTGACTATAAACGTCTCGGTGTGTTCCGTCTGGAGTCAACCAGTGCTTCCGCCCCAGTTCCTGCTCCTGTCCAAGAGTCGTTTTCTGGAACTCGGCTGGCTTTTGGAGGTCCACGGAGTCTTCAGGCGGCTTCTAAGAGAAGGAGTCGCAAGTCCAGGCTAGCAATCCGAGCCCCAAGAGCCATGGTTCCGGCTACAGAACCGGCCCACACAGCCATGGTTCCGGCCCCAGTACAGGCCCCAGCAGCCATGGTTCCAGCCCCAGTTCTGGCCCCAGCAGCCATCATTCCGGCCCCAGTTCTGGCCCCAGCAGCCATCATTCCGGCCCCAGTTCTGGCCCCAGCAGCCATCATTCCGGCCCCAGTTCTGGCCCCAGCAGCCATGGTTCCAGACCTAGTTCTGGCCCCAGCAGCCATGGTCCCGGCCCCAGCAGCCATGGTTCCAGCCCCAGTTCTGGCCCCAGCAGCCATGGTTCCAGACCTAGTTCTGGCCCCAGCAGCCATGGTCCCGGCCCCAGCAGCCATGGTTCCAGCCCCAGTTCTGGCCCCAGCTGCCATAGTCCCATCCCTGGTCCCTTCTCTAGTCTCTCCTCTTGTCCCTTCCCTAGTCCCTCCTCAGGTCACTTTCCTAGTCCCTTCTCTAGTCCCTTCTCCAGTCCCACCTCTAGTCACTTCTCGAGTCCCCTCTCGAGTCACCTCTCAAGTCAACTCTCCAGTTCCCTCTCGAGTCACCTCTCAAGTCAACTCTCCAGTTTCCTCTCGAGTTCCCTCTCAAGTCCCCTCTCTAGTTTCCCCTCAGGTCTCCTCTCGAGTTCCCTCTCAAGTCCCCTCTCAGGTCCCCTCTCGAGTTACCTCTCGAGTCACCTCTCGAGTTCCTTCTCGAGTCCCCTCTCGAGTCACCTCTCCAGTCGACTCTCCAGTTTCCTCTCGAGTCCCCACTCAAGCCCCATGTCCGGTCTCGTTGGAGGCCCCGCCGACTACTCTCCTGCCGGGGGTCCTGCCAACCCCATGTCCTGTCCCGTTGGAGGTCCCGCAGACTAGTCTTCTGCCGGGGGTCCTGCCAACCCCATGTCCTGTCCCGTTGGAGGTTCCGATGGGGGTCCTGCCAACCCCATGTTCTGTCTCGTTGGAGGCCCCGCCGACTACTCTCCTGCCGGGGGTCCTGCCAACCCTGTGTCCTGTCCCGTTGGAGGCCCCGCCGACTACTCTCCTGCCGGGGGTCCTGCCAACCCTGTGTCCTGTACCGTTGGAGGTTCCGCTGGGGGTCCTGCCAACCCCATGTCCTGTCTTGTTGGAGGCCCCGCCGACTACTCTCCTGCCGGGGGTCCTGCCAACCCTGTGTCCTGTCCCGTTGGAGGCCCCGCCGACTACTCTCCTGCCGGGGGTCCTGCCAACCCCATGTCCTGTGCCGTTGGAGGTCCCGCAGACTACTCTCCTGCCGGGGGTTCTGCCAACCCTGTGTCCTGTCCCGTTGGAGGCCCCGCCGACTACTCTCCTGCCGGGGGTCCTGCCAACCCTATGTCCTGTCCCGTTGGAGGCCCCGCCGACTACTCTCCTGCCGGGGGTCCTGCCAACCCCATGTCCTGTCCCGTTGGAGGTCCCCGCCGACTACTCTCCTGCCGGGGGTCCTGCCAACCCTATGTCCTGTCCCGTTGGAGGCCCCCGCCGACTACTCTCCTGCCGGGGGTACTGCCAACCCTGTGTCCTGTGCCGTTGGAGGTCCCGCCGTCTACTCTCCTGCCGGGGGTCCTGCCAATCCTATGTCCTGTGCTGTGGGAGGCCCCGCCGACAACTCTCCTGCCGGGGGTCCTGCCAACCCTGTGTCCTGTCCCGTTGGAGGTCCCGCCGACTACTCTCCTGCCGGGGGTCCTGCCAACCCTGTGTCCTGTCCCGTTGGAGGCCCCGCCGACTACTCTCCTGCCGGGGGTCCTGCCAACCCTATGTCCTGTCCCGTTGGAGGCCCCGCCGACTACTCTCCTGCCGGGGGTCCTGCCAACCCCATGTCCTGTCCCGTTGGAGGTCCCGCCGACTACTCTCCTGCCGGGGGTCCTGCCAACCCTATGTCCTGTCCCGTTGGAGGCCCCGCCGACTACTCTCCTGCCGGGGGTACTGCCAACCCTTTGTCCTGTCTCGTCGGAGGTCCCGCCAACCGCTCTCCTGCTGGGGGTCCTGCCAACTCCTGGTCCTCTTCCGTGGGGGATCCTGCCGAAGCCTGTCCCGCCGGCTCCGGTTCCTGTCCGGCCGACACCGGGTCCTGCCCGGCCTCCGGAGCTGTCTGGTCTTCGCCCTCGATCCCGACCCTCTGTGAGCCGCGGTCTTCGTCCGCGGGCCCGGCCTCCTGACTCTTCCTGCCGCTGCCCTCGTCCTCGGGCCCGGCCCCCTGACTCTTCCTGCCGCTGCCCTCGTCCTCGAGCCCGGCCCTCTGTGAGCCGCGGTCTTCGCCCGCGGGCCCGGCCTCCTGACTCTTCCTGCCGCTGTCCTCGGGCCCGGCCCCCTGACTCTTCCTGCCGCTGCCCTCGTCCTCGAGCCCGGCCCCCTGACTCTTCCTGCCGCTGCCTTCGCCCTCATGCTCGGCCCCCTGAGTTCGCCCGCTGTGGCCTTCGCCCCACCATGGACTCTGCCTTGCCCCCGGGCCGTCCGCCCGAGACCCCCACCATGGACTCTGCCTTGCCCCCGGGCCGTCCGCCCGAGTCCCCCCACCATGGACTCTGCCTTGCCCCCCGGGCCGTCCGCCCGAGTCCCCCACCTTGGACTCTGCCTTGCCCCCAGGCCGTCCGCCCGAGTCCTCCTTCTCGGCTTCTGCCTTGCCCCCGGGCCGTCCGCCCGAGATCCCTTCCTGGTCCTCTACTGTGCTCCTGGGCGGTCAGCTCAGTCCCGTCCTCCGGACCCCCTCCACCCACCCTGCTGGACGTTGTTGGATTTTTGTTTTGGTGTTAGGGACGTCTAGAATCCGTCCCTTGAGGGGGGGGGTTCTGTCATGTCACAGTTCTGTCTAGGTTTGGGTGTTTTCGCTGTTCTCTATGTCATGTTTTCCTCCTGTCGTTAGTTTCCCTGGTGTGTCTCGTTAGCTGATTGTGTTCACCTGTGGCCCTTGTGTTTCTCCTCCCCTGCCCAGCTGTTTCTCGTCTTGTAATTATCCCTCCCTGTATTTAGTCTTGTCTCGTCCTGTGTTCAGTGTTGGTGCTTCTTTTGTTGGTGACTGAATTCACCCCGGTGAGTGTTCTGTTTTGTCGGTATTAGTTTAATTTCCTTGAAATAAAGGTTTATCAGAGTTATCTGCATTTGGGTCCTGCTTCCTTCACTCAACCGTGACAAGTATGTAGTGTCTCTACTTTAAAGAGTCCTCTCCTGCTGATGTTCAGGTGTATATCAGTATGGAGTGTCTCTACTTTAAAGAGTCCTCTCCTGCTGATGTTCAGGTGTATATAAGTATGTAGTGTCTCTACTTTAAAGAGTCCTCTCCTGCTGATGTTCAGGTGTATATCAGTATGTAGTGTCTCTACTTTAAAGAGTCCTCTCCTGCTGATGTTCAGGTGTATATCAGTATGTAGTGTCTCTACTTTAAAGAGTCCTCTCCCGCTGATGTTCAGGTGTATATCAGTATGTAGTGTCTCTACTTTAAAGAGTCCTCTCCCGTTGATGTTCAGGTTGTATATCAGTATGTAGTGTCTCTACTTTAAAGAGTCCTCTCCCGCTGATGTTCAGGTGTATATCAGTATGTAGTGTCTCTACTTTAAAGAGTCCTCTCCCGCTGATGTTCAGGTGTATATCAGTATGTAGTGTCTCTACTTTAAAGAGTCCTCTCCTGCTGATGTTCAGGTGTATATCAGTATGTAGTGTCTCTACTTTAAAGAGTCCTCTCCTGCTGAATTTAGCTCTTTATTGTTCTCATACGGCCTGTGCTGCAGCACCTCTTTTCACCCTCTGTCTGAAACCAGAGCCCAGTCTGCTCTGATTGGTTAGCTGGCCGGCTCTGTTGTGATTGGTCCACCGCTTAGAGATGTCACGTACAATGTGTTGGAGCGCTACCCAATAGGAGAGGGAGTGTCCCATATAGATGTCCTTATGTTCAGGAAGTAAACAAAGGAGTCCAATGGAGGGGTTTCAGAGTGTGTGAGAGACACTCCCTCACTAACTTGAGATATTAGCCTTTACAGACCATTTACATGCACAGAAACATACTTAACACACCCCCAAAAGCACAATAGAGCCCCTTTAATAATTCCCCTCGAGCAACACACACTTCAGGAAATAGGAAGCAATTCCAGTAAAGAAAGTTCACTTGGAAAACTTCTGGGAAAAGATCCAACATTTCGGACAGGTACCAGATACAAGTGTCTCCGGCTGTTCTTACACTCAGATTCGTTGTAAGGGTGTGAACTCTATAGCGCAGCAAGTCATGTTACATCATTGAGCCGGCATTTATCTTTCCAAGTTCAAAAGATATATAAAAGTGTATGAGATAGAAGAAAGGCCCAAGGCACTGGTGTGCTCCTGGTTTGATTGCTGATCAGAGCGACTGTTTGAAGTGATGGTTAATAATTCACATTGAAAAGTCAATCAAACAACAAAGATAAAGATCAAAGAAAACCCACAGACACGGAGAACAGGACACAAAACAAAAGAAGAGATCAAAACATTACTAAACACAATGTGTACAACGAACAGAGATGCTGAGGGACTTTCTCATTCCTCTAATTTCCCCTCCTCGACTCCTCGACTCCTCGACTCCTCCGGTAGTGACCCGGAAATGGATTTCATCGCGCCATGTTGAAGGACATCTCATTTCTCTAAATGCACTTCGAGGACCGAGCATCGAGCATCGAGGAGGCTCTCTGGAGGAGCTCTGACCGGGTAATATTCCAGTCTCTGATTCTGTTACGTTATTATAAGAGTGCTCTCATACTGTCATAAATTGTAGGCTATATATTTATATAAATATATAAATATATGTGTGTGTGCATGTGTGTGTATGTGTGTGTGTGTGTGTATGTGTGTGTGTGTGTGTGTCCACATCTGTAGCCTGTTATTGTCTCATGACACAACCGCACTGTGAATGAATCAAAGTAAATATATAAGTATGAACACATCTGTCCATCAGACAGAGGGCTGCTGCCTCCTGTCATCATTAATGGACGTCTCTTTAAAATGACCGCTCAGAGGAGAGAGTTTCTCTCTTTCTCTAACCGCCCTGCTGCTTCCCCTCCTCTCTCCTCGTTCCCCTCCTCTCTCCTCGGCTCCCCTCCTCTCTCCTCGCTCCCCTCCTCTCTCCTCTCTCCCCTCCTCTCTCCTCCGCTCCCCTCCTCTCTCCTCGGTTCCCCTCCTCTCTCCTCGGCTCCCCTCCTCTTCTCTCCTCGGTTCCCCTCCTCTCTCCTCGGCTCCCCTCCTCTCTCACTCTGCTCCCCTCTCTCTCCTCGGTTCCCCTCCTCTCTCCTCCGCTCCCCTCCTCTCTCCTCGTTCCCCTCCTCTCTCCTCGGTTCCCCTCCTCTCCTCCCTCCTCTCGCCTCGTCTCCCTCCTCTCTCCTCGGTTCCCCTCCTCTCCCTCGGCTTCGGCTCCCCTCCTCTCTCTCGGTCCGCTCCCCTCCTCTCTCCTCCGGCCTCCCCTCCTCTCTCCTCGGTTCCCTCCTCTCTCCTCGGTTCCCTCCTCTCTCCTCGGCTCCCCTCCTATCATCCTCCGTCCATCCTCGGCTCCTCTCCCGGCTCCCCTCCTCTCTCGGCTCCCTCCTCTCTCCTCGGTTCCCTCCTCTCTCTCGGCTTCCCCTCCTCCCCTCCTCGGCTCCCCTCCTCTCTCCTCGGCTCCCCTCCTCTCATTCCTCGGTCTCCCCTCCTCTCCTCCTCGGCTCCCCTCCTCTCTCGGAAGCTCGGCTCCCTCCTCTCTCTCTCGTCTCCCCTCCTCTCTCCTCGGCTCCCTCCTCTCTCCTCGGCGCCCTCCTCTCTCCTCCTCGGCTCCCCCCTCCTCTCCTGCCCTCCTCCTCCCCTCCTCTCTCCTCGCGCCTCCTTCTCCTCCGTCATCCTCTGCTCCTACCTTCGCTCCCTCCTCCGCTCCCCTCCTCTCTCCTCCGCTCCCCTCCTCTCTCCTCGGTTCCCTCCTCTCTCCTCCGCTCCCCTCCTCTCTCCTCGGTTCCCCTTCTCTCTCCTCGGCTCCCCTCCTCTCTCCTCGGCTCCCCTCCTCTCTCCTCGGTTCCCCTCCTCTCTCCTCGGCTCCCCTCCTCTCTCCTCGGCTCCCCTCCTCTCTCCTCGGTTCCCCTCCTCGGCTCCTCCGCTCACATCTCCTGTGGGCGGGACTAAGTCTCGAGGATAGGAGTCGAGGAGGGGAGTTAGAGAAATGAGAAACCTTCAAGGAGAACAGGACACAAAACACAACAAGAGATCAAAACCTTCCACAAACGGACCAAGACGTCGACGCAGAGAAACAAAGCCACACTAAACACAACGTGCAGAACAGAGAGACAAATATTCAATTCACCAAAAACAGATGCAAAACGACCAGAGATGCTGATACATAAAACATTCCCAAACCCAGTGCTTCTCTCCGGGGCGCGTGGTTCGGATACGATGAAACAAACAGACTGAGTCCCTACTGTTATGAACATTTATCTTTTCCGTGCACATTTGGGAGTCGCTCTTTTTACTAGCGTTTCATTTCTCCTCAGCTCCTACGCAGTTGTGTCTGAGAGCAGAAAGCTTTTCCCTCTACTTGCTTTGAGAAACCGTCTCTTTCATTTCTTTCATCTCTAAACCCATTCAAGCTCATTTCAGATGATTGATAAATAGAAACATGTTTATCACTCGCGGCCAAGACATTGAAATATCCTTCGTTACCGTCAAAGTAAAAAAGCAGAGACAATCACCTTCTTTTATACAAGGCATTAAATATACCAAGAACAAATTCAAAACTAAGTTAATACGTTGATATAATGTGACATAAAGTTTGCCTTTTAATTCAATATCACTTTTAAACACATACATTTTTGTTGACTTCTAAATATATGAACTTATCTTTCTGTTTTCTATTCAATAAGAAGTTGTTTTATACATTTTAAGAGAAGAGAAGAAGAAGAGAAATGAAAAGGGGAAATATATTTCTGTAATAAACCATAAATAAATCCATGTAAAAAATGACCTACATTTAATAATTCATACATAAATAGATGCATATAAATAAATGAATGTAGTGAAATACGTGAAAGCCATTAAACAAATCAGATGTTTCTCTGTGTAGTTTATTAAAGAAGCAATAAATACAAACCCGGCACAATTATCCCTTAAACAAAAAGGCATTTCATGTCATTGTGGGGCCCCCACAATGTGGGGGGTGCCTTCATGATGACAGAGATAAAGGGGGGGCTCTTATATGAAACACAACCCCCTTCCCTTTCAGCTGTGTGGTGAGCACAGCGGCAAAGGCCTCCGGATATTCAAATAGCCGTCATTCTTACACCACCTCAATGTGAGCAAGAGCTGCAATCAGCCTCTCTGTAATGACTTGGCCCGGAGGCTTGACCGGAGGCTTGGACCGGAGGCTTGGACCGGAGGCTTGGCCCGGAGGCTTGGCCCGGAGGCTTGGACCGGAGGCTTGGACCGGAGGCTTGGACCGGAGGCTTGGCCCGGAGGCTTGGCCCGGAGGCTTGGCCCGGAGGCTTGGCCCGGAGGCTTGGACCGGAGGCTTGGACCGGAGGCTTGGACCGGAGGCTTGGCCCGGAGGCTTGGCCCGGAGGCTTGGACCGGAGGCTTGGACCGGAGGCTTGGACCGGAGGCTTGGTCCGGAGGCTTGGCCCGGAGGCTTGGGACCGGAGGCTCGGACCCGAGGCTTGGACCGGAGGCTCGGACCGGAGGCTTGGTCCGGAGGCTTGGCCCGGAGGCTTGGACCGGAGGCTCGGACCCGAGGCTTGGACCGGAGGCTTGGCCCCGCCTCCAGGCCTCACACGAACACCTTCATGCTGCCTTTATGCAGGTGTGTGGAGCCGACTCTCTTTCCTATTATTATTCATAGCAGTTTTATATCAGCTTGATTTCATTTCAGACAATCAGCACCTTCACTCCTTTGTTCCAGCAACAGCTGTTGGAGAAGGATGAAGAACATCCTTCACAGTTTTTCTTGATTGCTAAAACACTCAAATTCTACATAAAGCACAATTATTGTAACTGACACTCAAAGAGCGAAACATCGCTCAAATCTCCAAAACACGTTTTCAGCTTTTCACACAAATCAACATGGCACTTTTTGCAAACCACTGCACACGTCTCTCCACGTAAGACCAGTGTTTTAGTTACTTAAAAAAGGGCTCCCATTAATGCCCTTATAGCCTTCATTTCAGTTTGTTATTGCATTGGAGAATAATACAATCTGTTGATCAACTTGCATTATATGCAATCTGGATTGCATCGATATTAGCTGGCTTTCCAGTTTTGTATATTCTTTCTCCAGGTAGTTGGAAAAGTTTTCCGTCCCATATGCCGTGTGCCGCCCGGACATGGTATCATGCTAACTAGCTCCCTGAAAGCGGGTGACTCCACTGTAGCAATAGCCTGCATGTGTTCTACAACATACCGTGCAATGGCTTTATCGACTTTCCCCTGGATAGCAGTCCCTTGGTTAAAATCCAGCCGCTGTTGCTCAGGTGGAGGTGGAGTGGCGTTGGCTGAGTCTGGGTCTGTGCCGGTCTTAGCTACTAGCTTCGTCCCAGCATGCTGTTTTTGCAGATGTTTTAAGAGATCTGAATGACTGGTTCAGGCAGTAGATAGACTCTTTGACCCGCCAGGACACAACTTACATTTAACAGAAACGTTCTTTTCTTTGTGCTCGACAAAAGTGAAATAGTGAGAATATCTCCAGGTGGAGAAACTAGACTTGAGCTCCGCCGCCGCCATGATAGTCTTGTTAAACAACACAAACACGCCCACAGCGCGTCTCCGCATGTGACGCAGGAAGTATCTAAGTACATTTACTCAAGTACTTAAGTACAGTTCTCATCTCTGTTCGCCTGGCTGTTGACTATATAAACTAAACTAACGCAGTAACGGAGTAACACACCATGTAGTAACGGTAACTGAGTTACTGAATTTAAAAAGTAATGCGTTAGAGTACTAGTTACTGGCAAAAATAACGGCGTTACGTAACGCGTTACTTTGTTACTTTGTAACGCGTTAGTCCCAACACTGGTTTTCACAGATAATAAACAGAAGGCTGATATAATGATGATCCTCAATAACAGAATGACGGTCACTGTAATTCAGGGTAGATCATTGATTAGGACGCAGTCATGATGAGCTGCACATTTCAGACCTGAACATCTGACTGGATTATAAACAGATTCTTATCCTCATCATGTTTTCTTTATTCAGACTGAGAGGCTGCAGCTTGTCAGAGATCAGCTGTTCTGCTCTGGCCTCAGCTCTGAAGTCCAACATCCATCTGAGAGAGCTGGCCCTGAGAGGCAACGCTCTGCAGGATTCAGAGAAGCTGCGGAGAGATCTTCTGGAGGGTCCAGACTGCAGACTGGAGACCCTCAGGTCAGTACGGGTCTCTGCTGGTTCAGCAGTTAGTATTGAACACAGGGAGGTGTTTCTCTCACTGGGGAAGCAGGTCAGTGATGTTACCCACTGACTGCAGGCTCTCTCATTCTTCCATCAACTAGAGAAGGCCAGCTGAGAATGCAAAGCCACATTTATATATATTATTATTTATTTATAGCCACTGTCACTTTATTTTATATTGATTGTTGTATTGTTTTATTTAGGTCTTAATGTAAACATGTGTCTTTGATTCTGTATATATATATATATAAATATTTGCACACATATTTTTATATACATTTGTTTTTATATTCTGGATTGTGGGAAACGGTATTTCGATCTCTATAAATAATAAAGTTGACTTTGACTTGATATTTAGTAATCAACTCTCTCTCAGACAGATGGGGTTTGACTGAAGAGTGGAAAAGCTAGTCTGCTTTATGGGATGTTTTTAGTTTCTAGACTAATGACTGGTTACTTCCTGTGATGCAGCTGAGAGCAGTCAGTCGTAGTGTGTTTGCAGAGAAGATATGATGGGATGTAAAGCCTTAGATCAGTCAGGACTCTGAAGCTGACTAACTCAAAGAACAAACTCTTATTTTAAACTGGATCTGTTGGGTTGTGTTCATCCCCACAGGATCAGAAGAAGAGTCGATCAGAGCCACGATCCAGAAGACCTGTGAGTACTGAATATCCTCCATCCATCCAGATATGAAACTCTTTGATGGAGCGTGACCTCAGAGGAAAACACAGTCTTGTTTCTCTCTTCATCATTCTGGCTGTTTCTCTTCATGTTTTATGATCATAATTATTCTCTCTCTCTCTCTCTCCTCTCAGGTGACAGGAAGTGAAGACACACAGAAAGGGGAGAGGTGAAGTTTGTTTGTTGAGGTTTCACCACGGAATAAATGTAGTTATTGGTTATGGTTTTTCAAAATGTTCCTCAAGTGAAAGTAGGAAAGTATTCTCATCAAAATATAGTGAAAGACAGTGAAAGTAGTCGTTGTGCAGATTGGTCCATTTCAGAATAATATATATGATATGTTTTATAATGATTGATCATGAAAGTGTTCTCAAAGCTGGTGAAGGTGCAGCTAGTCTGAAGTACTTTGTAGACTGCAGGGTAGCTGGTGGATTTACTCCAGGTGAAACTAAAGTCTGATTCAACACTTGATTAGATTTCACAACATTCATCTGTGAAGTCACTAAAGGTATTAAATACATGTAGTGGAGTAAAAGTACACCATGTACCTCTGAACTGCAGTGGAGTAGAAGTACACAGTACATCAAAGTACAAGTACATCAAAATGTTACTTAAGTACAGTACTTGAGTAAATGTACTTAGTTCCTCTCCTGATCTGTAAAGCTCTCCCAACATATGCAGGTTAGCATCCGGCAGCTTCTATGTGCTGAGGACCCGTACTCTACATTTCTGTCATCACACCTTGGGCTCCTCCACATCTCTGGGTTCCCAGCAGGACTCTCTGAGCTGCAGACACATTCTTTCTGTGAGTTGGATCCAGATATTTGGAGCATAATAACTGAAGCTGTTTCTCCATGTTCAGGAACTCTGAGTCCTGCGGCAGGAAGCGGTCCTTCTCTCCAAGAACTCCTGGAGCCAGGCCTGCAAGCTGGTCCAGAACCAGAGTCCAACCGGTCAACCTCGTAAAGTTAAAGGTCCCATGTCATGGCCATTTCCACTGATCATAATTCCATTGTTGAGGTCTACTAGAATAGATTTATATTGTGCAATTTTCCAAACTCACATTGGTTTCTCACAGCATCTCTGTAAACTACGTGTATTCACTGAATTTCACTCTCTGCCTTTAACGGCTCGTTGTAGCTCCAATAGCTCCAGCCCCCACCCTCCCTGTGAGCACAGTGTGCTCTGATTGGTCGGGACGTTGTGAATCGCGCTAAGCTCCGTGGAGGTGTTGTTTCCTTGTTTAGCGATACACAGCGAAACACATCCTGAGCACACAAAGTCACAGCCAAAGTAAAAACAATAAGTGTGACTTGATATTGAGTAAGAAAAAGGTTGATAAACGCTGTGAGAATGGGTCTGCAGAGAGAATGGGTCTGCAGAGAGAATGAGTCTGCAGAGAGAATGGGTCTGCTGTGAGAATGGGTCTGCAGTGAGAATGGGTCTGCAGAGAGAATGGGTCAGCAGAGAGAATGGGTCAGCAGAGAGGATGGGTCTGCAGAGAGAATGGGTCTGCAGAGAGAATGGGTCTGCAGAGAGAATGGGTCTGCAGAGAGAATGGGTCTGCAGAGAGAATGGGTCTGCAGTGAGAATGGGTCTGCAGAGAGAATGGGTCTGCAGAAGAGAATGGGTCTGCAGAGAGAATGGGTCTGCAGAGAGAATGGGTCTGCAGAGAGAATGGGTCTGCAGAGAGAATGGGTCTGCAGTGAGAATGGGTCTGCAGAGAGAATGGGTCAGCAGAGAGAATGGGTCAGCAGAGAGGATGGGTCTGCAGAGAGAATGGTCTGCAGAGAGAATGGGTCTGCAGAGAGAATGGGTCTGCAGTGAGAATGGGGTCTTGCAGAGAGAATGGGTCAGCAGAGAGAATGGGTCAGCAGAGAGAATGGGTCTGCAGAGAGAATGGGTCTGCAGTGAGAATGGGTCTGCAGTGAGAATGGGTCTGCAGAGAGAATGGGTCTGCAGAAGAGAATGGGTCTGCAGAGAGAACGGGTCTGCAGAGAGAATGGGTCTGCAGAGAGAATGAGTCTGCGGAGAGAATGAGTCTGCGGAGAGAATGAGTCAGCAGAGAGAATGGGTCTGCAGAGAGAATGGGTCTGCAGAGAGAATGGGTCAGCAGAGAGGATGGGTCTGCAGAGAGAATGGGTCTGCAGAGAGAATGGGTCTGCAGAGAGAATGGGTCTGCAGAGAGAATGGGTCTGCAGTGAGAATGGGTCTGCAGAGAGAATGGGTCTGCAGAGAGAATGGGTCAGCAGAGAGAATGGGTCTGCAGTGAGAATGGGTCTGCAGAGAGAATGGGTCTGCAGAGAGGATGGGTCTGCAGAGAGAATGGGTCTGCAGAGAGAATGGGTCTGAAGAGAGAACGGGTCTGCAGAGAGAATGGGTCTGCAGTGAGAATGGGTCTGCAGAGAGAATGGGTCTGCAGAGAGAATGGGTCTGCAGTGAGAATGGGTCTGCAGAGAGAATGGGTCTGCAGAGAGAATGGGTCTGAAGAGAGAATGGGTCTGCAGAGAGAATGGGTCTGCAGTGAGAATGGGTCTGCAGAGAGAATGGGTCTGCAGAGAGAATGGGTCTGAAGAGAGAATGGGTCTGCAGAGAGAATGGGTCTGCAGAGAGAATGGGTCAGCAGAGAGAATGGGTCTGCAGAGAGAATGGGTCAGCAGAGAGAATGGGTCAGCAGAGAGAATGGGTCAGCAGAGAGAATGGGTCAGCAGAGAGAATGGGTCTGCAGAGAGAATTTCGCTACGATCCCAACTGTCTGTTATCAGCCTGCAGCCAGGGAGGAGAAATCAGCAGAGCTGCCTGCACCGAGTGTGTGAGGAAGTCCGTGGATTGGTCAATTTGGACCAATCAGCGGGGGCTTAACGTAACGGCTCCGCGGACGTAACATAACGGCTCCACGGATTGGTCCATTTGGTTCCAGGTAACGCATGACATCATGAGTTACCCGGAAGAATCAATGGACAGTGACGTATCTCCAACGAGGCGTTTTGGGGAGGTCTTCTCTGTGTTAGAGTTTTACTCGCTACAGGGTGTACTTTGAGGGTTTTGACTCTGCAGACCGTTTACATGCAGAAAAACCTTCATACGTGATTCAAGATGGCGCCTGTGTCGGCACGCCGCTCGCTCAGCTGTCTACCTATAGCTTTCCTGTTTTTGTTTTATGTTTGTCAGAATGTCTCTGCTCTGCTCGTCTATGATCGCCAAGCCCTCCTCCACCTCAGACCCTCACTGGAGTTGATACTGCTGCCCAAACCACATCTGGCAACCAAAAATCGTCCCCCCCCCCTCTTCTGTTGGATATACCCACCTACCTGCGCCGGTTGCCCTGCATCCTGCCTCGCCGAAAGCGCTTCAGACGACGGGGAAAGCGTGGTGGTGCACTGGTCCACCTTAAGGCTTACCTGACGGCTTCTTCCGGGACCTATCCACGCCTCGGATGTCATGGCCCTCCCGCTGCACGTCATGTGAGGGATCGGTGGATTCGCCCTGTCTTTCCGGAGCTACGGACCCTGCTGGACCCGCTGGCAGCTACTCCTGCCCGTCTGGCAGCTACTCCTGTCCGACTGGCAGCTACTCCTGCCCGCCTGACTGCTCCCGGCCCGCGCGGCGTTCAACACGGACATCTTCGTCAGCTGAGACGAACTACACCGTCGGCAAGCCCGGAGCAAAAACTACGTCTGGCTTTGCTAAATGCTAGGTCGATAGCTAACAAAACGTTCCTGCCTGAACGACTTCTTCACTCCCGTGAACTGGATTTCATGTTCCTGACGGAGACCTGGGCACACGCTGGCGAGTACACATCATTCTTTGATCTTCTTTCCTCCTGACTGTACATTCTTCAGCTCCCCCCGTGCCACCGGCCATGGCGGGGGCATAGCTTCGGTGTTTAGAGCTAGCCTCCAGTGCCGATTGCTACACCATGTCACTAGCTATGCTAGCTTTGAGTTGCAGCTTTTTGAACTGAATCCGGCCTCGCCTATACTCTGCGCAGTCGTGTATCGTCCGCCAAAGCACAATAAGGATTTCATAAATGACTTTTCTGACTTTCTGTCCGGGATCATGGTGAATTATGATCGTGTTTTGATCTCCGGAGATTTCAATGTCCATGTGTGTTGTGAGTCCAAACCTCTGGTTAGGGACTTTTTAAATCTCCTTGATTCTTTTGGTCTTGTTCAGTCCGTGGCTGGCCCAACACACGAAAAAGGACACACTTTGGACTTGGTATTGTCGTTTGGACTGTCTGTATCTGTGGATGAAATATGTGCAGCAACGCGTATCTCAGACCATTTACCGGTTCTGTTTACAACCTCCATCCCTTCCGCAGGAGTCGAGTCCCGTGCCCCTGCGCGTCGTCTGCGTTCGATTAACCCCTTGACTGCCTCACAGTTCTCTGATGTTTTTAATGCTTCTCCTATCTGTAAATTAGATGTGGACTGTGCTTTTAATGCTGATGAGCTTCTCTCTATGTTTGACTTGACATGCACACCAATACTGGATTCTGTTGCTCCTTTTACGCTTAGACGCAACAAAGTTCTATCAGAACCGTGGCTCAATGACTGTACTCGTGCTCTCAGACGCGCTTGCAGGCGTGCTGAGAGAAAGTGGAAAAAGGATAAACTCCATGTCTCCCTGGAAATCCTTCGTGCTACCCTCTCTGACTACCAGACGGCAGTCAAAGCAGCCAAAACAGAGCACATTTCTCTGTTCATCTCTAAAAACAGCCACAAACCTCAGGTTCTTTTTAATGTCCTCAACTCCATCATTAATCCCCGTGATGTTTCTTCTGTTGTGCCATCGCCTGCTCTCTGCGATAAGTTTCTTAAATTTTTTATTGGAAAAATATCTGCTCTTAGGCTAGCTCACACTAGTGCTACCCCAGATCCTGCTCCCTCTCTGTGCCCTGCTGTCCTCGACCACTTTGAGCCTATTTCCCTCTCTTCTCTCTCGGACATAGTGGAGCACCTGCGATCGACAAGCTGCTCCTCTGACAGCATTCCCTCACGCCTTCTCAAAGAGGTTTTTCATTCAGTTGGAGCAAGTATTTTATTACTTTTAAACACTTCTCTTACCTCAGGATGTGGTAAGAAAAGAAAAGTCTCGACCCCTCCACTCTCGCAAATTTTAGGCCCATCTCCCAGCTACCGTTTTTATCAAAAGCCCTGGAGCGCGTAGTCTACGCCCAGCTGCAGTCTTTTTTAATCCTTCATGGCATCCATGAAAAGTTTCAGTCTGGCTTCAAACCCATGCACAGCACTGAAACAGCCCTTTTAAGAGTTTTTTAACGATCTGCTCCTAGCCGCCGACTCAGGTAGCCCAGCTGTCTTGGTGCTGTTGGACCTGACAGCTGCCTTCGACACCGTGGACCATGGCATCCTGCTGTCACGGCTTGAACAGTCCGCTGGCATCACAGGCTCTGCCCTCGCATGGTTCAGGTCCTACCTTAAGGACCGTAGCTTTTCAGTGCAGCTAGGTGCCTTCTCCTCTGCCAAAGCCCCTCTTACCTGTGGGGTCCCCCAAGGCTCGATTCTGGGCCCCATCCTGTTCCTACTGTACATACTGCCCCTAGGTTCTATTCTAACAAAACACAATATTCCCTTCCACTGCTACGCTGACGACGTCCAGATATATCTCCCGCTCAAAGCAAACATCAAACAGTCACTACAGCAGCTGATGGACTGCTTAACGGAGATCAAATCCTGGCTGAGCAACAACTTCCTGACTCTTAACGAGGGCAAGACGGAGGTCATCTTTTTTGGACCACAACCTCCAGCCTCTCAGGTTGATATTCTGGGCTCCCTCCAACTAAACATCCTCCCCTCGGTCATGAACCTTGGCGTGACCTTGACGAACACTTTTAAATTCGATAAGCAGGTCAGCAGCGTAGTCAAATCCTGCTTTTTTAAAATAAGACTATTGGCCAAAACCAAGTCCTATTTATCTTTTAAAGACCTGGAAAGGGTCATCAACGCCTTTGTTACCTCAAGGCTGGACTATTGCAACGCTCTGTATGTGGGTATGGACCACGCGTCAATTAAACGCCTGCAGCTGGTCCAAAATGCAGCTGCACGTTTGCTGACTGGACACAAAAAGCGCGACCACATCACCCCAATTCTGGCCTCACTACACTGGCTTCCAGTTCAGTTCAGAATTGATTTTAAAATCCTTTTATTTGTTTTTTAAAGCTCTAAATGGGCTGGCTCCTTCCTATATAGTTGAACTCCTCCAGCGCTACACCCCAGCCAGAGCTTTAAGGTCTGCTGACCAGCTGCTGCTGGTAGTGCCGAAGACTAGGCTCAAAACCCGAGGGCACCGAGCCTTCGCAGCAGCTGGCCCGAGGCTCTGGAACACTCTGCCCCTCCATGTGAGGTCGGCCCAGACCCTAGGGGTTTTTAAATCCTCTCTCAAAACATACTTCTTCTCTCAGGCTTTCTAGCTAGAGCGGAGCACGACTTCTGACATTTCCCTGTGTATTGTTTTTATATTTGCTGTTGCAAAATGACTGTCTCTTGTTACAATTGCACTGCAGTAAAATGTTTTTATTACATGTACAGCACTTTGGCTCGACCAAACATCGTTTTTAAATGTGCTCTATAAATAAAACTTGATTTGATTTGATTTGATA
Organism: Harpagifer antarcticus; assembly: GCA_902827135.1. Taxonomy (NCBI): domain Eukaryota; kingdom Metazoa; phylum Chordata; class Actinopteri; order Perciformes; family Harpagiferidae; genus Harpagifer; species Harpagifer antarcticus. The sequence continues at coordinate 335,053 of CADEHL010001244.1, forward strand.
ACACACAAGGGGACGGGTAACCGGAAAAGCATGACATGGGACCTTTAAACTAAACTACACAATTATTAAAGATCATGTTTAAAGTTAAAAAAGGATGCTTTCAGACTGCAGGGTTTCCCCCACATAGACTCTACTTGTATACAGGTATATTAACGGCCGCCAAAGTATATTTCGTAAATATATATTTTTTATATCCGTCCGCAAGCACCACGCCATCTGCGATCGATTAGCTAGTGGACAATGATCCCTCGCTCTACGCCTCCTGTACCTGTTCGCTCTGTGTTGGGAGAATACTGAATGTTCCTTCTGTATCAGAGCTCATGATAACAGAGGCCCTACGTAGCTGTGTGCGTAGCCGGATGTCTGACTACATGGATGACGCTCATGAGACACTGTGTTGAAGTTATGATAGCTATGTTACTGATGACACAGTCACTCGAGAGATAGACGTATGCCTCTCATGTCATGCTTACGCAGGCCTTAGCTAATCTGAACTAATGTCAGAATACTGCTTTGAACCGGTATTCCTCCATCTTGTTGACTGTAACTCCCTCTCTTGTATATAAGCATATCAAGGACTCTACTCTGGGAACTATGTGTCCCACGCAGCCCTGTGTGTGAGGACTACTTCCATTCTTGCAAGGATAATAAACACATGGACCCTGATATTGAAGACCAAGCCGGTGACGAGTGATATTTATAACACTCTGCTATCGCGTGAAGGGTCTGCTAACAAGCGTCCAGCAGAAAGGGAGACCTCACGAGAAACAGAGAAGACTACAGTCAAAGCAGGGGGAGGTAGGTTGTGTAGAGTCACCTGAAATGACAGCTGTCAGAGGGGGGAGAGCAGACTTAAAAGGCTTAGCAGAGCGCTATGATAGGCTCTTGGGAATAGAGCGGAGTGATTGGTTAAGCTGGAGAGTGACGCCCCGATCACTTATTGAGAGGAGAGAGAGTAGTTACATGGGAATAGTAAATGAATGAGGAAAGACGGTTTTCCTGGTTGAACTTGCGCTGAGCTCCATTAGTCCTATTCAGCCACTTGGTAACAACCATCGTTTTCCAGACACGTCAACTCTTCAGAAATCACCAGTGGGGTCGCTGCTGACTGTGTCTCGAAAACACATGTTGGCGACTGAGAGATATCCAGTGTTTGGTGTTTTCCTGAAGCATCCTTCACCTACAGTGTCTCAACTGAAAGAGGACCACAAACACACACAACATATAATAACATTTTGAGATTTGGGGATATTTATCTCCCATTCTTTCACTTTTTCTGACATTTTCAACACCAAACATGTCGTTAATGTCTCTGTTTAGTGACTACAGCAATCTGAAAGCCTGTACATTATTTATATCACACTTTATCAGTAGAACAATGCAGGAAATTACTTTTTTAATGCAGTATTTTCTGATTTATGGCGCAACATGAAACAAGAATATTTCATTTCATTTCAAACCTTTATTTAGACAGATAAATCCCATTGAGATCATTGATGTCTTTTTCAAGGGAGACCTGCTCAAGTAGTTCCACATGAAACATAAATAGAACAACAAAAGGACATCATACAACACCATTTACATAATTATCCACATAAACAGATACCAATAGCTTCCGATTGAGGAGCATCCAACCAAGCTTTAAAAACATTTAGTGGCACCAGATTGCTCAGTTTCCATTTAATTTGCAGACTGTTCCAAGACAGAGGAGCAGCATCTAAAAGCTGTCTTCCCTAAGACAGTCCTAGCAGTTGGCACATTTAATAAAACCACAGCATTCGATCTCAGGCAGTATGTCACAAGTTAGACACCTATATTATTGTTTGTTTTTATGCCTCATCTAAACTCTTCTGTCATTTCAGATCCCGCTTTCCCCCAGGCCCTTGTAATCAGCTCATTTCCCTCACCTGGTCTCCTCAGCCCTTCCCCTCACCTGTTACTCATTCCCTCATCACTCCCCAGTATTTATACCACCTCATTTTCAGTTGTCAGTTGCCAGATTGTCTTGTGTATTCTGCCAAGCACTCCAGCGTTTGATTAGCTCTTGCCTAGTTACCTGTCCTGCCCGGTTTTGACCCCTGCCTGCCTGTTATCGGACCTCGAGTTTCCTGCCTGCCCCCTGTTTGGATTTGTTTGCCTAACTGCTGGATTTCCTGGTTTTGACGCCTGCCTGTCCCTGACCCGATTAAACTGAACATTACTACACTGGTTGTATCTGAGTCGTGCTATTGGGTTCTTATCTGTACCTGTGACCGTGACAGTACAATCTGGCCAAAAATGAATCCAGCCGACTCAGCGACAGAACCGCCTTCGCACGATATCGTGTTACAACGCCACGAGCAGCAGCTTACCTTCATGGCTGAAGCGATGCAGGAGATGGCCGCTCGTTTCGAACGGACCTTTGTGAATCTCCGTGATCATCTTCAGACCCGTCCTGCAACGGTCCATGGCCCGGAACTAACTCCAGCTTCCGTTGTTCGAATCCAGAGTCCTCTGGCATCGGATGCACGCCTGCCTCCTCCGGAACGTTACTCGGGAGCCCCAGGTTCGTGCAGACCATTCCTGGTCCAATGTTCCCTCGCCTTCGAGCTTCAGCCTTCCGCCTTCCCCAACAGAAAGATCCCGGGTGGCGTATATTGTCTCTCTTCTCACGGGCAAAGCTAAAGACTGGGGTACCGCCGAATGGGAAAGACAATCTGCTGCCTGCTCATCTGTAAGCGTATTCTCCGATGAACTGCGTAAAGTTTTTGATCACGCTACACCCGGAAGAGAGGTAGCTCGTGGACTGTTTAACCTGGTGCAAGGAGGGAGATCTGTGTCGGATTACTCCATCGAGTTTCGTACCATAGCCGCCGAGAGTAACTGGAATGCTTCTTCACTCCTCGATGCCTTCTACAACGGTCTGTCGGATCGCCTTAAAGACGAGCTGGCAGCCAGGGACCTTCCTGCTGATTTAGATGAGCTGGTGGCTCTCTCCATCCGCATTGACTGCCGTCTGCGGGAGCGGAGGAGAGAGAGGGCTTTCTCCATCGCCCCTCAGGCTTCGCCTCTTCCGTCAGCGCATGCTACTGAACAGGTGAGAGGAGGATTTTCTAACTCATCTGAACCAATGCAGCTGGGGCGGACCCGGCTTTCCGAGGCAGAACGACAGCGCCGCCTGCGGGACAACTGCTGTCTTTACTGCGGCCAGCAGGGTCATCTTGCCTTCTCTTGTCCTGTAAAAGACAGGGCTCACCAGTCATCCAGAGGGCGCTGGTGAGCCGTATGATGAATTTGGAAATGCCCTCTCGACCCCTAACCCATGCTCAGCTGAGCTGCTTGGGGAAAATGCACACTGTGGCAGTTCTTATTGACTCTGGTGCTGATGCCAGTCTTTTGGACATAACACTGGCCTTTCAAATGGGACTTGGTCAGGAGGCTTTGGAGAAGCCCATCAATGCTACAGCTCTAGATGGTCGTCTTCTCTGCAGAGTGACACACCGTTCAACTCCAGTTCAAATGAGCATGTCAGGTAATCACAGCGAAACACTCTCTTTTCACCTTATCCATGCACCACATCAGCCTGTCATTTTGGGGTTTCCTTGGTTAAGGAGGCATAATCCTCATATAGATTGGGCTTCAGGGACTATTAGAGAGTGGAGTGCTCATTGTCATGCTGTCTGCTTAAGATCTAGTTCCTCAATTGATTCCAGTCAGCCGAGGATCTCTGAGGTGTGAAGACCTTTCGGTGTTCCCAATGATTACTGGGACCTTAAAGAGGCCTTTAACAAAGTTCGGGCCACCTCACTCCCGCCTCATCGTGCTAATGACTGTCCTATTGACCTGTTACCTGGTACTTCTCCTCCTAGAGGTCGACTTTTTTCTTTATCGGCTCCTGAAACTAAGTCAATGGAGAAGTATATCAATGACTCTTTGGATGCAGGGCTTATCCGGCCTTCATCATCTCCTGCTGGTGCAGGTTTCTTCTTCGTGGGTAAGAAGGATAAGACTCTGCGCCCATGCATTGACTACAGAGGACTCAATAACATCACTGTCAAGAACAGGTACCCCCTTCCACTTGTTTCCTCTGCATTTGAACTGTTACAAGGCGCTACTATTTTTACCAAGCTGGACCTACGTAATGCGTACCATTTGGTGAGAATCAGGGAGGGGGACGAGTGGAAGACGGGATTTAACACTCCTAGTGGACATTATGAGTATTTAGTCATGCCTTTTGGACTCACCAATGCACCTGCAGTCTTCCAGGGATTGGTGAATGATGTTCTGCGGGATCTTCTCAATATCTGTGTTTTTGTATACCTGGATGACATTTTGATTTTTTCCAAGTCTAAACTGGAGCATGTGGTCCATGTTCGCCTAGTCCTCCAGAGGCTCTTGGAGAACCACCTCTTTGTCAAGGCCGAGAAGTGTGTGTTCCACACCACAGAAGTCCCTTTCCTGGGTCCAATGGTCCAATGGTCAAGCAGAGCGTATGAACCAGGAGATGGAGACTGCCTTACGCTGTCTAGCTTCCTCCACTCCCTCCTCCTGGTCGAGGCAGCTTCTATGGGTTGAGTATGCCCACAACACCCTTCCTAGTTCTGCTACTGGTCTTTCCCCATTCCAATTGCTCCCCGCGGATACCAGCCGCCCCTTTTCCCGGCACAGGAACGGGAGGCCAGCGTCCCATCTGCACATGCGTTTGTAAGCCGATGTCGACGCATGTGGTTAAAGGCCCGCTCCGCGCTCCTGCGCTCTTCCGACCGTTATCAACGGACCGCCAATCGCCGTCGCAAGCCAGCTCCACAGTACTCCCCAGGGCAACGTGTCTGGCTCTCCACACGGGATCTCCCTCTCAGAGTTGAGTCAAAGAAGTTGTCTCCCCATTTTGTAGGCCCATTTCCCATAGCTAGGATTATCAATCCTGCAGCTGTCCGCCTGCGTCTGCCCCCCCTTCTATGAAGATTCATCCTACCTTCACGTGTCCAAGATCAGACCAGTTAATGTGAGCCCTCTTCAGCCCCCCTCTACACCCCCACCACCACCCCGGACTATCGACGGGGAGACTGTTCACACTGTCCGTCGCCTCATCAAGTCCCGGCGACGTGGTAGAGGGTTACAGTACCTGGTACACTGGGAGGGTTATATGCCTCATCTAAACTCTTCTGCCATTTCAGATCCCGCTTTCCCCCAGGCCCTTGTAATCAGCTCATTTCCCTCACCTGGTCTCCTCAGCCCTTCCCCTCACCTGTTACTCATTCCCTCATCACTCCCCAGTATTTATACCACCTCATTTTCAGTTGTCAGTTGCCAGATTGTCTTGTGTATTCTGCCAAGCACTCCAGCGTTTGATTAGCTCTTGCCTAGTTACCTGTCCTGCCCGGTTTTGACCCCTGCCTGCCTGTTATCGGACCTCGAGTTTCCTGCCTGCCCCCTGTTTGGATTTATTTGCCTAACTGCTGGATTTCCTGGTTTTGACGCCTGCCTGTCCCTGACCCGATTAAACTGAACATTACTACACTGGTTGTATCTGAGTCGTGCTATTGGGTTCTTATCTGTACCTGTGACCGTGACACAGTAGCCACTTACAATTCCCCGTGAGATCAGGGAGCAGATGTAGGATGGAAGTTTCCCTAACATGGCTTTGTATATAAAAATGTACCAGTGACTGAGCCTCCGTACAGTTATGACAATATGACATGGCTTTATCCAATGTTCACACAAGAGTTCTACATCCTGACACATCCTTCATCTACACCGTCTCAACTGAAAGAGGACCAGAAACACCTTAAAAAGACAATCAATTGTGGAGACTTTGGGATCTCCCATTCTTTCACTTTTCGGGCATTTTACAGACCAAACATGTCGTTGATACCTACAACTCCTATGTCTGTATGGTAAGAAGCTAGAGCTAGCAGCCCGTTAGCTTAGTTTAGCATAACGTTTGGAAAACTTTAAGGTAATACATCTTTCATTATTTTGGCACATGACCCCCCAAAGAATAGCAAATTGTGTTTTTACACTTAGTTTTTTGTATAGATTGATCCAAAATCACATAACTTGTAAATTAAATCTTGCCGAGCAAAGCTAACGACTGCTAGCTCTAGTTTTACATTTGCTGCATTGTGTTTTTGCGAATCAGCTGATTTAAGAGTGTGTTAAAGAGTTTAATGAGAAGATTTTACCACCCTAAGGAAATCAAACAATACACTATACTATAATATATATAGGCAATTAATCTGTGAGTTTAAGACATATTGTAAAATAGCTTTTGTTACCTTTGATAGAGCTAGGCTAGATTAGCTTGTTAGCCATGCCATGCTAGTGTCAATCTATTCCTTAAAGTATTAATTAACACTGCATACACATATGGTAACAGAACTTTATTAAATAGGCAGTTTTCCACAAAAATATGGAAGTAATTGCAGCAAATGATCCATTATCTAGCTGTTGAGAAAACCACACAACATGTGTTTGTGAATTTATTCAAATGCTGTGCTTGTGCCCGTTCAACTAAATAATGAATTGGCACAACTCACACACTCTTTCCACACTCACACACAGAAGTGAATATTAAGTCGTATAAACAGATGGGGAAGTGCTGAGGTCAAGCTTACCTTATCTAAATAGAAATAACTCATGCATTACTTAGTGCTATCAGCACCCAGATAACAGAGCATTATGATTCTGTTCATGTAGCAGGAAGATGCTTCAGACACATCCAGGCCGATAATGTGGTCTCGTTTTCTCCACTTCGCTGAACCTCTGGAGGCGTGGGTTCAGAATCAGATTATCTCCCCCATATAAAAGATAATCTGATTAGATGTAAAGACAGTAGCTTGCATGCATACTAAAATAAACTTATTTAAAACACACTATAGTCTTTTTAAATAAGCATTGCACACCAATAGCACATTCTGTACATTCTTCTCATTATGGAGCTAAGCGACGTCCAGACCTGAACCAGTTCAAGAGGGAATACAGAGACATTATGTTCTCAAGGTACAGGGATGGGGAAGGTGTTTGACTATGTGTGTATGTGTGTGTATGTATGTGTATATGTATTAGGGATGCCAGCGATTATTCGATTATTCGATTATTCGTTACAGTCTCCATAATCGAATATTATTTTTAAAAATCGATTTTATTTATATATATTTTTTTATTATTTATGTTAATTTTTTTTTTTTCTGGCTTAGTTTTCAACCAACATATCGACTAATGCTAATAATAGTAATAGTATTAATAATTGTAAATGGCCATTGGTCCACACCACCAGTTGTTCTACTGTAAGCTTGGAGGGAAGCCTGCGTGCAGAGCAGACTGCTGCTGCAGCACGCTACACACCGACCCCGCCCCCCCCTCCTTTCCCTCACACGTGCGACTAAAGATGAGCAAAGCGGCAGGTAAAAAGAGTTCCTCGTGGAACTACTTTGAACTTACAAGTCCAAAGGAAGTGAAATGCAAGCTCTGCGCAAAGACGTTGGTCTATCACAGCTCAACCCTCAACCAATGCGTTCGCATTTGAGAGCGAAGCCAAGAGGTTACAGAGAAAGACGCAGCACAGCCGGCCGCGATGCGCGCACAATGTATTTATTGCAATGCTGCCATTATTAATACAGGCTACAGCCTATTAATAGAAGCTGTAGCCTGTATTTAATAATGGCAGCATTGCAATAAATACATTGTGCGCGCATCGCGCATCTCCAAATAAAGGTGATGGCAGGCACTTTAGAAATGTTTTTTTTTTTTTTCTTCTGGCGAGGGGGGGGGGGGGGTCGGTCGAATAATCGATTATTATTCGCCAGGGCTGCCGAATAATCGATTTTGATCATGGTCAGTTTCTGGCAACCCTAATATGTATATATGTCAATCAACAGGTAAAGCAGATTAATAATAATAACAATAATACTTAATAATAATGTTAATTATTGCAGATTATAGATTATAAATAAATCATTTAGGGACAAGGGGGTGAGTTTAAATAAATTAAACTTCTTCTCACTCCTTTTCGAACACTAGATGTGGGACTGTTTTAATAATAATAATAATAATGCATTACATTTTTTATTAGAGCGCTTTTACAGGTGCTCAAAGCGCTTTACAAGTACACATTACACATATTAGACATGTAAGAGTCATTACTGCGGACAATACCCACAGGAGCAAATGCGGGTAAAGTGTCTTGCCCAAGGACACAACCGCCTGACGCAGTGGCGGCCGAGGCGGGATTCGAACTGGAGTTCACCAACGCCCCTTGATCTGATGACCAACGCTCTAACCACTGCGCCACCACCTATGCTGCTGCTGCTGTTGTTGTGTTGTTGTTGTTGTGTTGTTGTTGTTGTTGTTGTTTGTTGTGTTGTTGTTGTTTGTAAATGTCATTTTTTGTTTTGATTCTCTTACATGACTATGCACTGCAACATTTGTTTTGTAATTATTTATTTGACTTGTTCGAAATAAAATGTATCAATCAATCAATTATCTCCAGCATAATCTTGTTTACTTGTGTGTCAGCAACTACAGACCATTCACTTAGTAAACTGTTCTCGCACCCTAATGAGCTCAATAAGTAGGGATATTGAAACAATTAAAGCAATGGCAGACCCACTAAGCAGCCTCTCCACTTCAGTCTAATTTAAGGTCTCCACAAGACATTACTATAACTGGATCCAGCTCGTAAACTGGCAAGCTTACCAAATCACTTTTCCAGCTAATGGGATACATGATACTTCAATCTATCGTATATATTGACTAAGGGTGTTGGTGTTTCGCGACTCTCTAAAACATGTTTAAGGTGCTTTCAATAGCCATGAGCGATGCAAGACCAGGGCCGCCATGTTTTTAACTGTAACATAAGCTAAGCTCACTCGGCTGCGCGCTAGAAAAAACTCCTCTAAATTAAAAACCATTAAGTGCAAAGTGCTCGTAGTGAAAACACCAAGTCTCCTCCAGGGTTCTGAGCTCAAAACGATGGTAATGCAACTTCCTGTCAGTCACGTGATGATATCCAGTGATTTCCCTCGACATTCATTTGACTCAGATGAGACCTAATGTAAACACAGACCATATTACTTCCAAAACACGTCACGCATTGTTTCTGACAGCAACGTTTTGATTGGTCCGTGGGCGTAAAGTCCGCCCACATTTAGTAATGTCGTCATGACGCAGCAAATCTGGATCAGCTCCGATGTTCCCCCATTTTTAGAGATTAGGGTACAGAGGAAAGAGAGAGAGGTTTATTTCCTGACACTTTTTGAGTCTCCTGACGCACCGGGCACATCTATGGTCTTAATGAATGTAGAAGATCTGCTGAGGATCCAGGGAAGAGTATTTTAGTAACGGAGTAACTTTGATAGGAATGAACCGGTCCCGCCTCCATGTCTGAATCAGTTCTCTTCATACATCCTGGCAGCACGCTAAGCTAACAGCTAACTCGCTAAACGACGCAGCTACTGCTAGCAGCAACAGTGAGAGGTTTCTGTACATCAGGACACTCCATAAATCACAGAGAGTTGAAGCTGATGAGGACAAACCTAAAAACACCTTCCCGCAACATATGATCTAATTTGATTTAAATCCACTTGTAGATTATACGACCTACACAGAGCAAGAGCAACCGCTGAGCGTGAAGAAGAGACTGACAGAGACATCTATCTTACTATTACAAGTCAATTTAGCGCTCCAATGATTTTAAAGCTTTTCTTTTAACGTAGTTACATTAAGTCCCTTACACACCAAACCGATTTCGGCCGTTGATAGATGATGATAGATGTCGGCCGTCGATGAGCGTCGTGTCGCCCTACTCAGATGGTGTGTTTTGGTGTTCCCGCACCGTCGTGTCTTTCCGGCCGTGCCGTCACCTTCCGCCGCCGATTCGACATGTTGAATCAGGAGGCCGTCAGCCAAAGAAATCACTCTGATTGGCTGTTCAGCTAGCGAATCAGTGCATGAGAACGAAACGGAAGTGAGGGACCCAAACAAACTATTAAGAAGGCAATCTGAGACTTCATTTAACTCCAGCTTCGGGAAAGTGTGCCACTCTCTCTAACGGTTTTCAACATGAACTGTACCGAAAATAAATACCTCACGATGTCTATCTCATTATGAACTTGCTTTACTTTCAGGAACACATTTATAGTGGTATAACACATTTAACAAAGTAACACTTTACCAACAGTGTCTACGCCACTATACTTACATTTAAATGTGTGCTGCGTCGGTTCAGCCATTCACTGCAAGGGTTTTTTGAAATTGGTCCGTGCGCAAAGCATTGTGGGGATTTAAGGACGCGAAGTCTACCCATGTGCAGCCTCGACATTTCCCTCAAACCAAGGACGCGGCCTCGTGGAATTCTAAGTATGCTGGAGATTGGAACAGTATTTCGGCGGCATTCGATGACCTAGCATCCTTGAAATATTGGCTTGGAAGCCAGATCCTCGAAATTGAGAAACGGCCTGTCTTCCGGTTGTTGAATGACGAATACACACTACCGCCGCCTGCTGGTGAGGAGAGTTATTGCCACTCACGCATGCGCAGTTCGTACGTGCTACTTGGCCGCCAGCTGAAGTCTTTGCAGGGGGGTTCCAGTGCGACTGTTGGCCGAGACGCAGAGACGCGAGGCGACACAACAGCCGGGACGTGTCCTTTGGTGGGTAAGGACCTTTAAAGTTGAGCTGTATTCGCAGGGATTCTCTGAAAGTTCTATATGAATAGACAGATGAATTCAATAATGAAACGTTTTGCTGAATGCCTCGGTGTTCTGGCCTCAGACCAGCCCTCATCAGCTGAAACTCTGTCTGCTGCTTGACTTGGCAGAACATCCAATTCCCCCAGAGGACGCTCACACCTGTCCTGAATACTTAAACTGTACCTCTGCTGCACGATGTGGACACGAGATAAGATTGAGGGGATGCACGGGCTAACTCAGCGGTCACAAATCACTCAGAAACACTGTATTGTGAGAAAAGCTGTGTTTAATTTGCAATCCATAAAAACTTGCAGTACATTAAGCAGATATACAGTCAGTCATGACTTCTGTGTGTTTGTGACACATTCACTTACAGTATGTAACTTAGGTTGGCCGACAGGTGCATGCTTTCAGGATCCAAAACACTTACGGCCCGTCCACACACAGGCATGACAAAAACCTTTCAAAGCTTCGCCCATTCACTTGAATGGGGTGACGTAGAAGATTATTAATCTTCGCAGAACTGCATTGTTGGGGAGCGGAGCATGGCTTTGCAAGCATCACGAGCATCTATCGGCATCAGCCAATCAAATCCCGTTTATGCAAATCCCGCCAGTACAAGCAGCTAGCCAATCAAAACCGCGTGGCAAGCTGGGAGAGCCAGGACCGCAGTTCATTTCCTCATATTCCAAACGAGAAATACGGGAGCAAATCACCCGGTTCTTTACGACCAGAACTATTTACCGGGATACAAACCGGAGGAACCAGGCATGGAGGAGGAGGGAGGAGGCAGAGACAGGAGGCAGAGACAGGGCAGAGACAGGAGGGAGGTGGCAGAGACAGGAGGGAGGTGGCAGAGACAGGAGGCAGAGACAGGAGGCAGAGGAGGCAGAGACAGGAGGCAGGAGGCAGAGACAGGAGGCAGAGACAGGAGGGAGGTGCAGAGACAGGAGGGAGGTGGCAGAGACAGGAGGCAGAGACAGGAGGCAGAGACAGGAGGTGGCAGAGACAGGAGGGAGGTGGCAGAGACAGGAGGTGGCAGAGACAGGAGGCAGAGACAGGAGGCAGAGACAGGAGGCAGAGACAGGAGGGAGGAGGAGGCAGGAGGGAGGTGGCAGAGACAGGAGGGAGGAGGCAGGAGGGAGGTGGCAGAGACAGGAGGCATGGAGGCAGGAGACAGGAGGCAGGAGGGAGGTGGCAGAGACAGGAGGCAGGAGGCAGAGACAGGAGGCAGGAGGCAGAGACAGGAGGCAGAGACAGGAGGCAGAGACAGGAGGCAGGAGGCAGGGACAGGAGGCAGAGACAGGAGGCAGGAGGCAGAGACAGGAGGTGGCAGAGACAGGAGGCAGGAGGCAGAGACAGGAGGCAGGAGGCAGAGACAGGAGGCAGGAGGCAGAGACAGGAGGCAGGAGGCAGAGACAGGAGGGAGGAGGCAGAGACAGGAGGGAGGTGGCAGAGATAGGAGGCATGGAGGCAGGAGGCAGGAGGAGGTGGCAGAGACAGGAGGCAGAGACAGGAGGCAGGAGGCAGAGACAGGAGGCAGGAGGCAGAGACAGGAGGCAGAGACAGGAGGCAGGAGGCAGAGACAGGAGGGAGGAGGCAGAGACAGGAGGCAGAGACAGGAGGCAGGAGGCAGAGACAGGAGGCAGGAGGCAGAGACAGGAGGCAGGAGGCAGAGACAGGAGGGAGGAGGCAGAGACAGGAGGGAGGTGGCAGAGACAGGAGGCAGAGACAGGAGGCAGGAGGCAGAGACAGGAGCAGAGACAGGAGGCAGGAGGCAGAGGCAGGAGGCAGAGACAGGAGGCAGGAGGCAGAGACAGGAGGCAGGAGACAGAGACAGGAGGCAGAGACAGGAGGAGACAGGAGCAGAGACAGGAGGACAGGAGGCAGGGACAGGAGGCAGGAGACAGAGACAGGAGGATTTTTTTCATGCCTGTGATTGGACGGGCCGTTACAGTACGTTAGGAGCAACACGCCCCAGGTTCAGAAACGATACAAATGTAAAAACTTTCAATGAGCCCAAAACACATGAAGACACATCTTCAGCAACTTGAGGACACATGCGCAGCGTTTACTAACTGTGTGCGTCACTCTTTAGTGTCCCCTGGTCTCCCAGCTGTGTGCGTCACTATTTAGTGTCCCCTGGTCTCCCCAGCTGTGTGCATCACTCTTTAGTGTCCCCTGGTCTCCCAGCTGTGTGCGTCACTCTTTAGTGTCCCCTGGTCTCCAGCTGTGTGCGTCACTCTTAGTGTTCCCTGGTCTCCCAGCTGTGTGCATCACTTTCTAGTGTCCCCTGGTCTCCCAGCTGTGTGCGTCACTCTTTAGTGTCCCCTGGCCTTCCAGCTGTGTGCGTCACTCTTTAGTGTCCCCTGGTCTCCAGCTGTGTGCGTCACTCTTTAGTGTCCCCTGGTCTCCAGCTGTGTGCGTCACTCTTTAGTGTCCCCTGGTCTCCCAGCTGTGTGCATCACTTTCTAGTGTCCCCTGGTCTCCCAGCTGTGTGCGTCACTCTTTAGTGTCCCCTGGTCTCCCAGCTGTGTGCATCACTCTTTAGTGTCCTCTGGTCTCCTAGCTGTGTGCGTCACTCTTTAGTGTCCCCTGGTCTCCCAGCTGTGTGCGTCACTCTTAGTGTCTCCTGGTCTCCCTGCTGTGTGCGTCACTCTTTCCCCTGGTCTCCGTTGTGTTTTGAGCTTCATGCAGCGTTTTGGTTTCTGCAGGTTTTAGTAAACACTGCGCATGTGTCCTCAAGCTGCAGACTGTTCTCTAAACGCTACACGTGTCCTCAAGCTGCAGGACTGTTCTCTAAACGCTACACGTGTCCTCAAGCTGCAGACTGTTCTACTAAAGCTACAGTGTCCTCAAGCTGCAGACTGTTCTCTAAATGCTACACGTGTCCTCAAGCTGCAGACTGTTCTTCTAAATGCTACATGTGTCCTCAAGCTGCAGACTGTTCTCTAAATGCTACATGTGTCCTCAAGCTGCAGACTGTTCTCTAAATGCTACATGTGTCCTCAAGCTGCAGACTGTTCTCTAAATGCTACATGTGTCCTCAAGCTGCAGGACTGTTCTCTAAATGCTACAGTGTCTCAAGCTGCAGGACTGTTCTCTAATGCTCACATGTGTCCTCAAGCTGCAGACTGTTCTCTAAATGCTACATGTGTCCTCAAGCTGCAGACTGTTCTCTAAATGCTACATGTGTCCTCAAGCTGCAGACTGTTCTCTAAATGCTACACGTGTCCCTCAAGCTGCAGACTGTTCTCTAAACGCTACATGTGTCCCTCAAGCTGCAGACTGTTCTCTAAATGCTACATGTCTCCTCAAGCTGCAGACTGTTCTCTAAACGCTACATGTGTCCTCAAGCTGCAGACTGTTCTCTAAATGCTACACGTGTCCTCAAGCTGCAGACTGTTCTCTAAATGCTACATGTGTCCTCAAGCTGCAGACTGTTCTCTAAATGCACTGTGTCCTCAAGCTGCAGACTGTTCTCTAAATGCTACACGTGTCCTCAAGCTGCAGACTGTTCTCTAAATGCTACAGGTGTCCTCAAGCTGCAGACTGTTCTCTAAATGCTACATGTGTCCTCAAGCTGCAGACTGTTCTCTAAATGCTACATGTGTTGTCAAGTTGGATGTTTCTTCACGTGTTTTGGAACATTTGTGTTTCTGTATTTGCATCCTTTCTGAAGCTCGTTTCTCATAATGGAAATGTTTTGGTTTGTCGTCGGCCGCCATATCAAATGTATACAGTAACCTGAAACATACATTTTTTTAACATCTTAAATTACATAATTACACATCAGGTACAAAAACCTTTACAAAAGTTAATAATAAAATATAAATCTAGCCATATTTTCCTCAGCAACATCCTTCATATACTAGCATTGCATTTTGGTAATTAAACAGTGACATTAAAGGACACAACATGAGGCGTGAACAACGTTAAAGTGTCTCCTTCATAATCCCCCGTGAATACAGGAACTGTGGTGATGACTTTATTACAGGTAATGTGACCGAGCAGGATTACCGGAAGAATTCATAACACTTCTGCGGAGAAATAATAATAGTGTTTCAGTTCTGAGAGTCCTCTAAATCCCACGTGAGAAATCGGAGCTTTACTTCTGAACCTGCAGCTGTCGGTATTTCATCAGAACCAAACCCAACTTCAGTGGAAGAGAAATAAACATGAACAAATCCCTTTTATTGCTCTGTAAGCGGCTGTTAAAATATGTGTTTCTTCTCAGTGCGAAGATTTCCTACGTACTGTTTGGAGATAAGCCAAAGCTCTTCCTTCATCAACCGAAATAACATTTAATGTCATATTTAACGTCGTCTCTCACTGATTAGTTATCTGTTTGTAGAGTTTCTTTATCAGCCGCTAAGCTCCAGTTAAATCAGAAGAAGTGCGCTGGATAGTAAAGTATTGGTTTGCAAGTTGTAGATTAATTGTTAATAATAATAATAATAATAATAATAATAATGGGTTCCATTCATAAAGCACTTTATATTTGATTTCAAATCCCGAAGTGCTACAAGTAGTGAGCATGAACAGTATAAATAAACATTACACAACACGGTAGAATTAATAAAAAGCAATACAAAATAATAAAGGGGTTATAAAAAGGTCTAGGAAAAGGCTCTTTTGAAGAGATGGGTTTTGAGGCCTTCTGTGGTGCTCTCATTTGGTCGGGGAGAGCACTCCACAGACTGGGAGCAGCCGAGCAGAAGGCCCGGTCTCCCATAGTACGGAGCTTAGTCCTGGGGGGTTTGAGGAAGGTGGTGCGCAAGGAGGTATGGGGGGTGAGGAGTTCCTTGAGGTAGGGAGGGGCAGTTCCATGGACACACTGGTGGGTGAGGACGGAGACCTTGAATTCGATCCTCAGTTCCACGGGGAGCCAGTGTAGTGCTTTAAGGATGGGGGTGATGTGATCGTATTGTTCTATAAATCAAGTGTTTCTTGATGTTTTTGTTTCTGTGTAATTGTTTATTTTGATCAGGTGAGCTCTGGTTTTGTTGAAGAATTTTGATATTTAATTAAAGGGGCGCTATACTGCTCTTTTTCAGGTTAATATTAATATTGGTGTGGCTTTACTGTGACATGTTTCTATGCTTTAATGTGCAGAAAGCTCTACATACACACTACAGGAGAGGGAAACCCCCAAAAAGCAGAATAGTGCCTCTTTGGAAGAAGTGCATTTGTTAGGAATCTGTTGGTTTGCAAGTTGTAGATCAATTCTTTCATAAATTAATATATAAAACACAGAAAAGAAAGTGCTTTTTCCAATTATGCTGCTGTGTTATTGTTCCTTAAGCTTCGTTAAGGTAGCAGAATATTGAATGAAAGGAAGTGCATTGGTGATATAAGATGAAAATGACGTGTGTGGCTTTAGCAGCAGATTTACAGTGCAGGCGTTAGTAGCTTTCACAATTATACATGTTTTAGCCCGTGTGAAACAAAGGGTAATGGGCCAAACAATGCTAATTCACCAAATCCACACTCAGATAAACTCAAAGTGAAACTAGAAGACTGCTTTGTAAAACCAAAAAAAGGGCTAAATAAATCACATTACAGCAGTTTTTTCTCCTCAGTAAATTCAACACTGCATAGATTTAGTTTAAGACACACACAGGCAAGAACTTATAACAGTACTATAGGAGGAGAAGTGTTTCCAGGAACAGGAAGGAGTCCGACTCTCAGGGCGGTCACAGAGGAACTTAAAGAAACAAACACAAAGCCATCAGTCACATGGAAACAGTCAGAGAAGTAATCACAGTGTCAGCAGTCGTCTTTTCTCCAGTTTAATGGAATAAAAGGGTCCGGAAGAGCCAAGAAAAGACTTCAAATAAAAGCTTTTGACAGAAAATATGACCTTTTGACTCAAGATGTAGAAACCAGGTGGAAGAAGTATATTTAACTTGAGTAAAGTACTAATACAACACAGTAAATAGCTTTGTTACAAGAGAAAGTCCTGCATTTAAAACGGTTATTTCATTAAAAGAGGCTGAAGTTTTGAACGTTAAAGTACAAAATGCAACAAGAAAAAATAAAAAAAACGCTAAATTATTTATAATACAGGAGAAAGGGTTAAAAATGTTAATTATATTTCTCCCAATATCTAAAAAAACCCATCTTGAATGAAATCTTGGACAACTTAATTTATAACAAAACAGCATTTTTTTTTAATGCAAAATGTTCCTTTGAATTGTAATGGAGTAGAAGTGGCAGTAGAGAAAATACAGCTGGTAGGAACTAGTTTCTTCAAACCGAACTACACCCACTAAATGTATCCCTGCACAGTAGGAAGCGTCCATCTAGTCATGGGGTGTTTCTCAATGTCAAGTAAGGCTGCTCCAGAGCCACTATTTCAAGCATGCTACATCATCGAGTGCCGCCGAAGGACTGTTCCAATGTCCAGTATCCTTGGAATTCTACCGAGCCCGGCGTACTTCATAGCGAGAAATGTCGAGGCTGCACATGTGTAGACTCCGCGGTCTTAAAATCCCCACAATGCTTTGGGCACGGACCAATTTCCCCAAATCTGTGGTGGAAAATGTAAGGCGGGGCCTCTCATATGACGCACACCTGCACACTTGCTCGCCTGTTCCACTCTTCGTTTTCCGAATGCCAGGAAGTATTCTTGACTCTGAAGCAAGTGACTCGGAAGACATGTGCTACCAAGCAAGCATCCTCGACATTGAGAAACACCCATGGACGAGAGGCAGTGTGACAGGTAATGAAGAGAATCATACATCAAATAGTTCCAACATGAAACTGCATTATCTTGAGTCATGATTTCTGGAAAGAGACATTCCCGTTAAGAAAAGGCAGATATTTGTTCAAAATGTGAAATGTCCCTTAATGATAATACTGTAGTAAAACAGACTTAGCTTTACACTTAGAGCTAAATGCAGTGGTTCAGCAATGAGTCCTTAAACGTCTGTTATCTGTCTTAAGGAATGGGAGGCCTCAGCTATTGTTGATATTACCAGTTTTATGATCAACTCTCGGTCACAAATGGTTTATAGTTGTAAGAACGCTGGCTTCGAGGCCATTAAGGGTCAGACGCAAGTGATTCAGTGGGCCCAGATATTTACGTTATCTCACCCAATATGTGGATTAACTCTCTGTAAACTAGTTGAAAGGTCTATCGAGAGAGAGGCTCTGGAGAATTGATGTGGCAACCCACCGTGCAGTCAGAACCTCTGGCTGTGTGATGTGAATTTCTCCGGCCGATACTTGTAATAAACCATCAGTGTTTGACATCAAAGCTCCAACTCTCCTCGTGTCTCTCTGAGTCCTGACTCTCCATTGCTGCAGAAGTTTCCCTTACAGTATTCATCTTGAGAACATAGAACAAGTGTAATATATTTACATATACGTCTTACTTTGCTGGATCATATTGATGCAGTTATTCATAAAATGAGTGTGAACTGCTGCCAGAATCCAATAGAAAAATCCCATTGGGTGATTCCCGATAAAATCCTTAATGTCTTTGTTTACAGGAACTCTGTATGATTCTGTATCCAACCATCCAGGTGGTTTATGTCCTATATTCATGTAGCACTGTTGAGCCTGTGACTTCACTTTCTCATTGCCATATCTACGCTGTAGCTGCTGAGCACGTGACAATAAAGCCTTGAAACTTGAACCATGCTTACCCAGGGAGGAGGTGCTGAGTGGTGTCCGCTGCAGAGTGGCGTACCCGGGTTTATCCGTCAGCAGGACTCTGTGGGACGGAGCTGCCACGATGTCTCCGTTCCTCTGCAGGGAAGCACACCTGTGGAAAGTCAAATCCATTCTGCTCTGGATGTTGCCGGAGCTGTGAGCGCGCTGAATGTCCACCGGGTCCAGATGCCCAGCCTTCCCATTCCCTACTTTACACTGATGTGATGCGCCGCTCCGTTAGCCTTCCTCTCCTCGGGCACCAGCGTCCCGTTGGAGAGGGAGAGTTTGGATAAGTTACCGCTCGCCAGCTTCCCCAGGTGTCCATTCAGTCGGCCTCTAAGTGGTGACACGGGGACGTCTTCTTCATGAATCCGGGTTTGAAGAAGGACAGGAGGCTCTCGTGGCTCCGGCCGTCCCTTCTGTCCTCAGGTTGACTCTGAGGGAAGTCTTTTTGAGCTCTGCAGGCCACCGTAGTCCTTCTGAGCGTGGAGTCTCTGCTGGGGGGCGCACTGTGGCTGATTTGATCCTCTCTCTTTAGATCCAGGGTCCTACTGTGCTCCTGTCTTAGTCTTTTCGATGACTTTTGCTTTAGAATAGCATCGTCCCGAGTTCTGCTTTGTCCCTCCGGGGCTTTAGGAGAATCGGACCCTTGTCTTTCTGAGAACTCAAACTGCTGTTGCTAGTTGAGCTGCAGTCCGCTCCTCTTGCCTTCTTCAGCGTTGGGGTCGCCACCAGAGCTACGATGGGGTCTTTGGTGCAGCGGGGCCGCCGCCCAGACTTCCAGATACTCCACCAGCTCTCCAGACTTGGCCGTTTCCGGGGGTCTGATGCGATCCTTGGAGCCAAAAGAAGCCCAGCGCAGAGGCAGCACTTTGCTCAGAGGCTCCTTGGGTTTGGTGGGTGATCTCAAGCTGACGCTGCGGCCTGGAGTCCCACGGACCAACGGCTGGGCTTCAAACCCACCTGGAGGGGAAGGAAAGGACACGTTACATCTACTGAGGCTGCACAATTAATCCAAGATGTGTTAAAATCACAATATGGACAAGTGCAATATCCAAACTGCAGTAGAACTAGTATAAAAGGCATTTTCTCTTTCATTATAACTACAGTTTTCCTAATATGCATCAGTGTTGAGATACATTATTACTTTTGGAAGTACCTAGAGAGCATTACAAGAACACTGGGGAGGCTGCTTTCTGTTTTCTATCGCCCATTGGACCTTAGAACAGCAACCTCAATTGGAATTGCTTTAAGCACGTATCTTTTTAATTAGTTGTATTGTTTCATGGTTCAGTGATATAACTTTTTCTGTTTGTTTATACCTGTTTTTAATTATGTTCCTTATTTGTTATTGTCATTTTCTGCCATAAAGCACTTTGGGCGGCGTCAAGCATGAACGGTGCTATATTAATAAAGTTTATTACTATTATTAATATAAACGAATGAAGTCGCAATTTTTTGTTATATACCCCAACATCACAAACTATACATGTGTCTAAGGGGGCTTTGCATTGTGTACAGAGGGCCTTTAATATAATCTTTATCAAACAGGAAAGTCTATAGAAGCATAACAAGAAGTCCAATGTAAGCCTGAACCAGCTCTAACTATAAGCTTTATCAAAAAGTAGATTTTTAATCCCAGCCGTATAACTTTGGGCTGGTTCAAGGAAAGCTTGCTCCAGCCCTAACTATAAGCTTTATATATATATTGTAGGAGCCATTTTATGGATGTCTCAGTTTACTTTATTATATGTATAGTGCAATACTCTTTTTGAACACTTGGTGGCGGGGTTCAGCTGCACCGGGTGTATACAAGGGGTCATAGGTGACAGGAAAGGACAAGGACACAGGAGGAAGAGCACACCGATTCCACCAGCCCGGCAGATGCTCTACCACAACCTTTGACACAGCATAATTAAACTTTGGTATGTAAATCTAAATAAACATCATTAGCAGCAAAAGACCTGTTTGTGTCTGGATCACTCTGAACCAGGGGGGTCAAACTACATTTCAACTCGGGCCACATTAGCATCATGGTTGCACTCAAAGGGCTAGTTTGATATAGACGATATAAGAATATATAAATATTTAATATAAATAAAATAATGTATTATATTACATTATTGCATCTGCATTGGATTATTATCGGATAGGGTAATAACTTAGTAATTAACCACGTCTGAAAGCAGAAGTCTAGGGCAAATAATTGCAAGTCTCTTCAGTGAGAACGTCACAAAATGATTTAAAAAGAAAAACCACATTTTGGAAAAACAAAAAATAATAAGTGACATTTTGAAAAAAAATTCAAAATTCAAATTCTGAGAAAAAAGTCTAATTTCAGATGCATTCTGGGACATGTAGTTTATGAGCAATGTGCTTCTGTAAATCACCATGTAACAGTATAATAAACATATTATATTCTTTTCAAGCTCTTGTGGGGCCGCATGAAATGAAGTCGCGGGCCGGATTTGGGCCCGGGCCTTGAGTTTGAACACCCCTGCTCTAACCCTCCTGTGAAGTAATGGCAAAGGATATAGGACATTGGAACATGAAAATTACCTTTACATATATATTGATGCAGTTATTCATTCAAGTGGTGTGAACTGCTGCTTGGATGTTATAGATTCCCGATAAAATCCTGTTCAAATCCTAATTTCTTTGTTTACTAAAATACGTTTCTAATTCTAACTCAGAGCAAATGTGCTATGCATCCAAACGGAAACTCAAGGACAGCTTGCTCCAGCCCTATAAGCTTTATCAGAGAAGAAAGGCTACGATGTGAACTTACTCAAGAAACCACTAATAACTAATGGTAAATGGACTGTACTTATATAGCGCTTTATCCAGTCTTTACGACCCCTCAAAGCGCTTTACATACTACATGTCATTCACCCATTCCACACAGAGCAGTACCACTTGCTCTAGGACCTAACATTCACGCACCGTTGGCCATCAGGAGCAACTCAGGGTTAAGTATCTTGCCCAAGGATACATTGACATGTTGACTACACGGGCTGGGATCGAACCCACAACCTTCTGGTTGAAAGACGACCGCACTCCCTCGCAGCCACAGTCGCCCCAACTAAGTATTCTAGGAACGCTATACCTTTGTTATATGGTTAACAATATGATATAACAAAGATAAAGCCTTATAACATATAGTATGGGGTACTATGGGGTCTTCAGATAAAGGGTCATTGAAAATGTTTTCTCTCACTGATCCTGCTGTTATGTTAAATGTTTGTTTTTCATGTATTGGGTCTTGATATGCGTCTGTTGATGTTACACATGGAGCTGCTGTGATGCAAGGAGCATTTCAGACTTGACCGTTTAAAGTGTTATCGTATCCTCACGGTGTGTGATCTCTACACACTACTACTCCAGATTCTTACTTTTTTTACCTCTGTTTTTGGCGGTTCTTCTCGAAACACTGGTTAGCTCCGGAGACTCTGGGGCCTGTTTGGTCTCCTGAGCTCCAGGGGGGGGTCCTCCTGACCCAACACTGCCCGCTTACTGCCCCCCTCCGTCAGCCGAACCAACCAGTGGTCAGACGTGGAGGAACTGGTGGAACCTGCAGAAAAAAACAAGGTTTTTTCAGTAACCAAAAGCATCTGTGTGCAGGAATACGTGTCATCAGTATTCCCACCATTTGTGTTAAAGGAGAAGCTGCTGGAAGCATCTTTATCAGCGTCACGTAATGGCTTGATCACACAGACAATGCTCAAACCACCCTGCAAACTGAAATAACCCGGGGTGTGCAAAATAGCAATAATGATGGAGAGAGGTGTTATGAAATGCATCCGAGCTCACAATCCTGAAAACTACAATAACCGAGGAGAGAATAACAGCGGATATAATGAGGTGTTGTGATACTCCGTGCGTGATACAACTACACATAAACAAGTTACACAAACAGCAGGGTAGATGTATGGTGTATACATTTATAAATAGGGCATACAGTAAGAGTATAGATATCAGTATGAATATGAACAGAGTAGATTTACTCAAGTACTGTCCTTAAGTATAATGTTGACGGTACTTGTGTTTCTACTCCACTATACTTCAGAGGTACATGGTGTACTTCTCCTCCACTACATGTATTAATACCTTTAGTTACTTCACAGATCTGGATGAATGATGTGAAATCTAATCAAGTGTTGAATCAGACTTTAGTTCCACCTGGAGTAAATCCACAAGTAATTCAAACTAGCTGCTTCCTTCACCAGCTTTGAGAACACTTTCATGATCAATCATTAAAAAACATATCATATATATTATTCTGAAATGGACCAATCTGCACAACGACTACTTTTGAAGTGCTTTGGGAGTCACCGACTCAGGAAGGAGACACGGGATGAGCAGGAATTCTGATGTCAAACACTGAGATTTCGGCCGGAGAAATTCACATCACAAGTCACACAGTCAAAGGTTCTGACTGCACGGGCGGGTTGCCATGTCAAATCTGAATCCCCCTCTCCTCTTGGTAGACCTTGTAACCAGTTTACAGAGAGCCAACCCACATATTGGGGGAAGAAAATATCCGTGAACACCTGGAGACACTGAATCACTTATCGGACTCTAATGGCTCTGTGGCCGAGAGTTGACCGGTCATAAAACTATTAATGTCAACAATAGCTGAAACTTCCCACTCCTTAAGACAGATAACAGACTTAGGCTTCGTCGTAAATGTCAACAGCCGAAAGGTCAAATATCTTAAGTAAGGCAAAAATTAATCCCTAACAGGTATATAAATATTTTTATAAATATCTGTATTTCTCTGGATTGTGGGAAACGGTATTTCTCTACACACAAACTGAAAGATTGACAATAAAGTTGGCTTCATTTGCCTAATCCTCCCCCAGGGACTTATGGATGGATGTTCTTTCAAAAGTTCAGGTGTTTCAGATTAAAGAACCAGAAAGACATCTCTTTGACGAGTTCATTTCAATACTTTCCAGCACGGCACTGACCGGTGACGGAGGAGCTGGCGGACCACGAGGGGATGGTGTGTCTCCTCTGGTAGAAGAGGATGTAGGCTCCACGTGTGCAGACCTCCGCCTCCGGCACCGCCTCCGCACTGCTGTCATCATAACTGTACCACTGGCCGTCCACTGAGTTCCTGCAGAAAGCTGCAATCACCACCACAAAGGAGAGAAATAACCAACGTGTGAGAGTGGAGGACAGGAGGGGTAATCAACTGAGGTGGAGGTTCAAACTAAAGGAACCAGCTGTTTGGAAAATGTGAGAAGTAGAAAGTACAGGTATTTGGGTTCAACATGTGAGAAGTAGAAAGTACAGGTATTTGGGTTCAACATGTAAGAAGTAGAAAGTACAGGTATTTGGGTTCAACATGTGAGAAGTAGAAAGTACAGGTATTGGGTTCAAATGTAAGAAGTAGAAAGTACAGGTATTTGGGTTCAACATGTAAGAAGTAGAAGTACAGGTATTTGTGTTCAACATGTAAGAAGTAGAAAGTACAGGTATTGAGTTCAACATGTGAGAAGTAGAAAGTACAGGTATTTGAGTTCAACATGTAAGAAGTAGAAAGTACAGGTATTTGAGTTCAACATGTAAGAAGTAGAAAGTACAGGTATTTGAGTTCAACATGTAAGAAGTAGAAAGTACAGGTATTTGAGTTCAACATGTGAGAAGTAGAAAGTACAGGTATTTGAGTTCAACATGTAAGAAGTAGAAAGTACAGGTATTTGAGTTCACATGTAAGAAGTAGAAAGTACAGGTATTTGAGTTCAAACATGTAAGAAGTAAGAAAGTACAGGTATTTGAGTTCAACATGTAAGAAGTAGAAGTACAGGTATTTGGTCAACATGTGAGAAGTAGAAAGTACAGGTATTTGAGTTCAACATGTAAGAAGTCAGAAAGTACAGGTATTTGAGTTCAACATGTAAGAAGTAGAAAGTACAGGTATTTGAGTTCAACATGTAAGAAGTAGAAAGTACAGGTATTTGAGTTCAACATGTGAGAAGTAGAAAGTACAGGTATTTGAGTTCAACATGTAAGAAGTAGAAAGTACAGGTATTTGAGTTCAACATGTAAGAAGTAGAAAGTACAGGTATTTGAGTTCAACATGTAAGAAGTAGAAAGTACAGGTATTTGAGTTCAACATGTAAGAAGTAGAAAGTACAGGTATTTGAGTTCAACATGTGAGAAGTAGAAAGTACAGGTATTTGAGTTCAACATGTAAGAAGTAGAAAGTACAGGTATTTGTGTTCAACATGTAAGAAGTAGAAAGTACAGGTATTAGTGTTCAACATGTAAGAAGTCAAAGTAAAAAGTCGTCAGAAAAATAAGTAGTGGAGTAAAGTACTGATACCAGAACAATTTACTTCAGTACAGCCCGCGTCACACTGTCCCCGAAATTGACACCAGATGGACACACGATAAAGGAAATGTTCAAATTCGGCTCTGATCGTAGCAACATCGGGCCATTCGTGAGGGCATCTCAAACCATCGTATGACCGCCGGTGGAGTTTCTCAGGCTCCGGCAGCAACTTTGTGAGCGGTGGCAAAATCTTTGGCATGCCAAAAAATTGCCGAAGGTTCATTTTCGTGTTGAATTTGCGTGTCCATTTTGCCCTTCGTAAGGCCATCGTGAGGGCATCTTGTCAAATCGTGTCATCTTCGTCTTTACTTCGCGTGATCATCGGTGTCATCGGGCATTTTTTGCCTCACGCAGACAATACGAAGGAACAAGAAGCTGCCCGATTGTCTTAGGAAGGCAACACGACTACGTGAAGCCCTCGCAATGCCATCGTGTAACCATCGTATTGTAGTACGATGACATCGAGATTGCATTTATTGCACAACAAAATCATGTAAACATATTATGTAAATAAAGTGAAGTCATGTGACCGTGCTGTAGTTTTCTTTATAGCCCAACATTAGCCGCCTTTAGCTTAGCGGTGGTGACATGACAGTCATTGTGACCGTGCTTGTAGTTCCTTATAGCCCAAACATTAGCCACTTTAGCTTAGCGGTGGTGAAGTCATGTGGACCGTGCTGTAGTTCCTTTATAGCCCAACATTAGCCACCGTTAGCTTAGCGGTGGTGACGTGAAGTCATGTGACCGTTGCTGTAGTTCCTTTATAGCCCAACATTAGCCACCTTTAGCTTAGCGGTGGTGACATGAAGTCATGTGACGTGCTGTAGTTCCTTTATATGCCCAACATTAGCCACCTTTAGCTTAGCGGTCGGTGACGTTGAAGTCATGTGACCGTGCTGTTAGTTCCTTTATAGCCCAACATTAGCCACCCTTTAGCTTAGCGGTCGGTGACATGAAGTCATGTGACCGTGCTGTAGTTCCTTTATAGCCCAACATTAGCCACCTTTAGCTTAGCGGTGGTGACATGAAGTCATTTGTGACCGTGCTGTAGTTCCTTTATAGCCCAACATTAGCCACCTTTAGCTTAGCGGTGGTGACGTGAAGTCATGTGGACCGTGCTGTGTAGTTCCTTTATAGCCAACATTAACCACCTTTAGCTTAGCGGTGGTGACATGAAGTCATGTGACCGTGCTGTAGTTCCTTTATAGCCCAACATTAGCCACCCTTTAGCTTAGCGGTGGTGACATGAAGTCATGTGACCGTGCTGTAGTTCCTTTATAGCCTAACGTTAGCCTCTTTTAGCTTAGCGGTGGTGACGTGAAGTCATGTGACCGTGCGTTAGTTCCTGTGAAAGCCTAACGTAGCTTTTTACTTCAGGAAACATAAAGTGGTGTTAATATGTGGAGATATTCTGCTTAACTAAACGTGTAAGCATCATAAACATTTGTTTGTATACAGAGATTATCTTTTGCTATAATCCAAAATCACATTGAGAAATCCCATTGGCTTTTTGTGGACACACCAGGGAGATGCTAACTTCCTGGCTTTTGGTACCGCTTTAAAAAAATCATAAAGGAGTATTTCTCACCTGTGTAGTGTCCGCGTGCATTTCCTCCGTGGTGGTTGCACCACGGGCGTACAGATCGTAACAGGAAGTCAGGTGGAGTGGGTTCAGATCGGCGGGACGGTTTCAATCCCTGCTGCTGGTGCTGGTCGACTGGTGGTTTGGGTTCGACTGGTGGTTTGTGTTCGACTGGCGGTTTGTGTTTTGACTGGTGGTTTGGGTTTGATGGTGGTTTGTGTTTTGACTGGTGTTTGGGTTTGACTGGTGGTTTTGGGTTTGACTGGTGGTTTGTGTTTGACTGGTGGTGGTTGTTGTGGTTTCGGGTCACCATGTGTGGCGTCATGTCCAGCCGGTCAGGGGAATTGAACGAAGGTGGTGAGTTTGTTCCTCCGGTCGCCCACCTGTCTGAAGCGCTTCAGGTGGAGGATGAGGATGTCTGGCAGCGTCCACAGATTCATCTTCACCGTGCCCTGCTGCAGCTGCTGACAGTGGGGACACTTCCAGGCATCATCGGGGGCCAACTGGAGGGTGGAGGAAAGAGAATGAGAACATAATACACATTCAAATACTGATTCAACTCCAGATAAAACCGTAAAAGTAAGCCTTTAAAGAGTCCTCTCCTGCTGATGTTCAGGTGTATATCAGTATGTAGTGTCTCTACTTTAAAGAGTCCTCTCCTGCTGATGTTCAGGTGTATATCAGTGTGTAGTGTCTCTACTTTAAAGAGTCCTCTCCTGCTGATGTTCAGGTGTATATCAGTATGTAGTGTCTCTACTTTAAAGAGTCCTCTCCTGCTGATGTTCAGGTGTATATCAGTATGTAGTGTCTCTACTTTAAAGAGTCCTCTCCTGCTGAGTTCAGGTGTATATCAGTATGTAGTGTCTCTACTTTAAAGAGTCCTCTCCTGCTGATGTTCAGGTGTATATCAGTATGTAGTGACTCTACTTTAAAGAGTCCTCTCCTGCTGATGTTCAGGTGTATATCAGTATGTAGTGTCTCTACTTTAAAGAGTCCTCTCCTGCTGATGTTCAGGTGTATATCAGTATGTAGTGTCTCTACTTTAAAGAGTCCTCTCCTGCTGATGTTCAGGTGTATATCAGTATGTAGTGTCTCTACTTTAAAGAGTCCTCTCCTGCTGATGTTCAGGTGTATATCAGTATGTAGTGTCTCTACTTAAAGAGTCTCTCCTGCTGATGTTCAGGTGTATATCAGTATGTAGTGTCTCTACTTTAAAGAGTCCTCTCCTGCTGATGTTCAGGTGTATATCAGTATGTAGTGTCTCTACTTTAAAGAGTCCTCTCCTGCTGATGTTCAGGTGTATATCAGTATGTAGTGTCTCTACTTTAAAGAGTCCTCTCCTGCTGATGTTCAGGTGTATATCAGTATGTAGTGTCTCTACTTTAAAGAGTCCTCTCCTGCTGATGTTCAGGTGTATATTAGTATGTAGTGTCTCTACTTTAAAGAGTCCTCTCCTGCTGATGTTCAGGTGTATATCAGTATGTAGTGTTCTACTTTAAAGAGTCCTCTCCTGCTGATGTTCAGGTGTATATCAGTATGTAGTGTCTCTACTTTAAAGAGTCCTCTTCTGCTGATGTTCAGGTGTATATCAGTATGTAGTGTTTCTACTTTAAAGAGTCCTCTCCTGCTGATGTTCAGGTGTATATCAGTATGTAGTGTCTCTACTTTAAAGAGTCCTCTTCTGCTGATGTTCAGGTGTATATCAGCATGTAGTGTCTCTACTTTAAAGAGTCCTCTTCTGCTGATGTTCAGGTGTATATCAGTATGTAGTGTCTCTACTTTAAAGAGTCCTCTCCTGCTGATGTTCAGGTGTATATCAGTATGTAGTATCTCTACTTTAAAGAGTCCTCTCCCGCTGATGTTCAGGTGTATATCAGTATGTAGTGTCTCTACTTAAAGAGTCCTCTACTGCTGATGTTCAGGTGTATATCAGTATGTAGTGTCTCTACTTTAAAGAGTCCTCTCCTGCTGATGTTCAGGTGTATATAGTATGTAGTGTCTCTACTTTAAAGAGTCCTCTCCTGCTGATGTTCAGGTGTATATCAGTATGTAGTGTCTCTACTTTAAAGAGTCCTCTCCTGCTGATGTTCAGGTGTATATCAGTATGTAGTGTCTCTACTTTAAAGAGTCCTCTTCTGCTGATGTTCAGGTGTATATCAGTATGTAGTGTTTCTACTTTAAAGAGTCCTCTCCTGCTGATGTTCAGGTGTATATCAGTATGTAGTGTCTCTACTTTAAAGAGTCCTCTTCTGCTGATGTTCAGGTGTATATCAGCATGTAGTGTCTCTACTTTAAAGAGTCCTCTTCTGCTGATGTTCAGGTGTATATCAGTATGTAGTGTCTCTACTTTAAAGAGTCCTCTCCTGCTGATGTTCAGGTGTATATCAGTATGTAGTGTCTCTACTTTAAAGAGTCCTCTTCTGCTGATGTTCAGGTGTATATCAGTATGTAGTGTTCTACTTTAAAGAGTCCTCTCCTGCTGATGTTCAGGTGTATATCAGTATGTAGTGTCTCTACTTTAAAGAGTCCTCTCCTGCTGATGTTCAGGTGTATATCAGTATGTAGTATCTCTACTTTAAAGAGTCCTCTCCCGCTGATGTTCAGGTGTATATCAGTATGTAGTGTCTCTACTTTAAAGAGTCCTGCCTGCTGATGTTCAGGTGTATATCAGTATGTAGTGTCTCTACTTTAAAGAGTCCTCTCCTGCTGATGTTCAGGTGTATATCAGTATGTAGTGTCTCTACTTTAAAGAGTCCTCTCCTGCTGATATTCAGGTGTATATCAGTATGTAGTGTCTCTTCTTTAAAGAGTCCTCTCCTGCTGATGTTCAGGTGTATATCAGTATGTAGTGTCTCTACTTTAAAGAGTCCTCTCCTGCTGATGTTCAGGTGTATATCAGTATGTAGTGTTAACCTGTATTAATCTACGAAGGGGAAATTAATTGATGCATGAAGTTTGGAAATTCAAAGTCCTTGTGAGCTCCAGTTTAAACAGGAAGTACATTTGGAATCTGTTGCCATGGCTCCTCCTTCTCTCCTTGTGACACTTTGAATAATCTGCAGTAATCAGTGGACCCACCGAACAAAACAATCTTGCTGTTGGTGGAAATGCATTCGTCTCGATTGTCTTCACTTCTTCCAACAAAACCCAACCCAGGCCAAAGCGGAATGCTCTTCCACTTGAACTCATTCCCATTCCTCTTGGCACACCGTTACTAAGTATGGTGAAGCCTAACACAATCCAACATGACCTCAAACTAAAGCACATAAAGGAATAAGAAATGTAAAAAGCGTAGCCTCCTTATTGATAACACCGAGCGCTTTATTATCTCGGGAACATTTAGTAATTGTAATGGATGTTTCATCGCTCTGATTCAAAGTGGTTTCACTCCTCCGTTGTTCTCATGAAGGTCGAAGGCTTTTTGAAGCAGGTGCAAAATGATCAGATACAATGAACGCTAGATGCATTAGAGTTGCAAACAAGATGGTTTTCCTCAGTAATATAATATTGTACGCATTAATTAATGAATGCTCTGGAGCAGCCTTCCTCGACATTGAGAATCACCCTGTGATTTAAGAAGTGGTGTCTTCGTGTTTCCCAGAGCTGTAATTAATAAAAGTTGATCTTAAAAGCAAGTTTAAGGCTTTTTTTCTGTATCAAATGGAGGGTTAGCAAAACAAGGTCCTGTTGTTTTAGTCTTGAGTTTAAGTTAATGCTAAATGCCTACATTAAAAACAATAATGACACATATGGTAACGATATCTGCGGTGTAACTTGGGTCATTTAGCTCACGGTAGAATTGGGCGACAAATGTTGTTTTCGTTAGAAAGGGTTGTGAATGCTTTTGAAAAATGTGAGAACAAATGTGTTAAAGACTACATTTAGCACTGAGGAGGTTTTCCTGTCCGTTGCAAACAACTTTAATAGAATCTGTGCGAAAATTGAAGTAACTTGAAGGTTTGAAGTGAAAAGTTATTACAGCGTATTTATGGTATATTCATTTTAATGACACCTGATATATAAGAGATGAGGGGTAGTGGTGGTCTAATGGATAGTGAGGTGGGCTGAAGATCGGAAGGTTGTGAGTTCAAATCCCGCCAGGAACACCACCACTAGTGAGTAAGGCACTTAGTCCTTAGTTACTCACTAATATAGGTGTGGTTTCATACTTTCCTGTGGGAATTAAGGAGCAGTTATGCAGGGCAGGAGACTAGGTGGGGGAAGGGGATATTCTTCTTTAAAGATGTCCAACATGTCAGTGAAGTCTACATATCTTGAATGGTATATGTGTGTTTAATTACTTTTTATTCATAATAGCAGTGTGTAAACAAAAGCTGGAAATATGAGAAATGTACGGATTATCTTTGTGTGAGGGGATATTATTTGGACACGGCTCAAGCCTCTGGAATGTGAAGAAAGGGTGTGTGTGGATGAAAGCTGCAGTAATATGAGACAGCTAGAGACTCTTGTTTCCATGTCCTCTGCTGGCTCGCGCTGATTTGCTATGACCACAGCTCCTCCTGTTTTGTTTTTGGCATATAAGCTTGCTTTGTATTTAGTTCTTCCTCTTCTTCTTCCTCCGGCTGACAAGACAAGTCAGTTAGATCTCCCGGCGGTAGGAACAAGAGCCGGGTAATCCGGATTACTTCGTGATGTTGTGTTATTGTGTTTTGCCATTAAATCAGCATACCTGTTATAACCTGACCAATGGTTGCTGTGAATTCTTCTTCTGTTAATCTGACCCATTCACAAAACGAACACGTGGAGCCGAGGTGGGTTTTAAAACCACTCTGACCCCAACAACTCTCATAATGTGTTCTCAGTGAGTGCTTTGAGATGTTCCAGCTAATTGTGTGTGTGTCGTTGCTATCTGTGTGTCAGTGTGTGTGAGAGAGGGTGCAGCGACCTCATCTTAGAAGACAAAGGAGAAGATAGTGATGTTATTTTTAAGCTTAGATACATAGAAACACATTTTAACAAGTCTCTCATCTGCCACAATAAACAAAGGATTCTTAAACTCTAAAAACAATTTAGCATCCATTAACATGGGCAAATAAAGAGTGCTTGTTGTGATCATTAAGTGTAACATATTGATTAGTCGGCCCATTTAGAGTCCTGACTGATTATAGCCTGCAGCGCCACACAGTGGAGACACAAGGAAACAACAAGAGTCAATGGCGTAAAATGTTGAATAAAAGATCAAATAAAGCAGAAAATGTGTGACATTTTTATAAATGTAAAAAGTAAAGTATATAATAAATAAAAAATATATAAAAAACGAGGACATTTTTATAAATTAAAAAAAGTTAAGTAAACACAAAATAAAACGGAGAAAAAAATAATATTAAATGTGTTTGGGTCATTTTGATGAGTTACTGAACTTCAAACTGGGAACATGTAGACACACACGTCTATTGTAGGCAGTAATACACTGACTGATTGATAAGTAAATTACACAACCCCACTTCAAACGACGCCTTCAAAAGTCCCTTTGAAATATCGTAATGATCAAAGACTGAAATTAGTCTATGTTCCTTTGAAGCCCCATGGGGTCCAGGGGCTAGATAACATGCAGAAAGGCTGAACCTGTGACCACAACTTCAGCTTCAGGAGGCTCTTGGTGGTGGGACACACAGCTGTGATGTGTGTGTGCGACCTGTTGGCTGTTAACAGGTGGGTTCAGGTAATAACCTCACCTGCTCCTCCTTGGTGTAGAGCTGGAAACACTCGTCCAGGCTGCAGCTGAACTGATGGACATTCTGCTGACTCCTCCCACACTCTGACTGCTGCACCACCTCCTCCTGGATGTTCCCAAACACACTGTATATATACACACACACACACACACACACACACACACACACACACACACACACACAGAGATAGAAACACACACACAGATAGAAACACACACACACAGAGAGAGAGAAACACACAGATAGAAACACACACACACAGAGAGAGAGAAACACACAGATAAACACACATACACACACAGAGATAGAAACACACACACAGACAGACACACACACACACAGATAGAAACACACACACACAGAGAGAGAGAAACACACAGATAAACACACACACACACACACACAGAGATAGAAACACACACAGACAGACAGACAGACAGACAGACAGAGACACACACACACACACACACACACACACACACAAACACACACACACACACACACACACACACACACACACCACACACAACACACACACGTGTCTGGGTTTATGTTGGGTTCATAAGATGTAAGCGATTTGAGCACCAGGAAAAGCGCTATATAACATGTATTATGAAGATATGAAGTGTTACTGACCAGTCTTTGATGCGGTGCTCCCACTCGATGATCAGCTTCACATGAGGAGGTCCTCCTGAGCCGCAGAGCTTCAGAGCTCTAATATATATATTAAAAAGGTTAAATATCATCCAGTGCAGAGGAAGGAGAACCACTAGGTGTCAGCATTACCACAGTTTACAATACAGCAGGAATGAGTGATGTGTGTGTGTGTGTGTGTGTGTGTGTGTTGTGTGTGTGTGTGTGTGTGTTAGGGGATTTAGCAGTGGATATTTCAGGTAAAGAAATGTATTATAGGCTAAAATATTACATGAAGGTACACTGAAGACTTTGTTATTGTAAGAACAGTCAAAACAAACAAAGTTCCCAGCTCAGAGAATATCTGATTCTTCTTGGATTTTCAGTTTTTATCAGAACAAATGTACTTTAACTATATTTTGATGAGAATACTTTTCTACTTTTACTTGAGGAACATTTTGAATGCAGAACTTTTACTGAAACAGAGTATTCCTACACTCTGGTACTTCTACTTTCACTCAAGTACAAGATCTGAGTACTTCTACTTTTACTGAAGTACAAGATCTGAGTACTTGTACTTTTACTCAAGTACAAGATTGAGTACTTCTACTTTTACTCAAGTACAAGGTCTGAGTACTTCTACTTTTACTGAAGTACAAGATCTGAGTACTTCCACTTTTACTCAAGTACAAGATCTGACTACTTTTACTCAGGTACAAGATCTGAGTACTTCTACTTTTACTGAAGTACAAGATCTGAGTACTTCCACTTTTACTCAAGTACAAGATCTGAGTACTTCTACTTTTACTCAAGTACAAGATCTGAGTACTTCTACTTTTACTGAAGTACAAGATCTGAGTACTTCTACTTTTACTCAAGTACAAGATCTGAGTACTTCTACTTTTACTCAAGTACAAGATCTGAGTACTTGTACTTTTACTCAAGTACAA